>JAINUG010000126.1:1220000-1807500 GCA_029706075.1 Aldrovandia affinis | reverse complement strand
TTGTTAAGTATCACAAGGTTTCCCTTCAGTAAGGTAGTTATGACCTGCATTGAAGGTCCATACAGAGAACATGTAGTTTCCTCTCTAGGTTTGATATAGAACCAGCCCTGCAACATAAAGAGCTTTCACATAAAGCTTCTCCATAAAGTACAAAGGGACAACATCAAAGGCAAACACTTCATCCTCCAAACCAAACACGAGGAGATCATTCATACATCTCTATTTGAGCAGAGAGAGAGCCGTACCTCTTTTTCAGATGCCAACCGGTCAGAAGATCACAGGGCTGAGCAGTTCTCTTTCCGTTCGCAACTCGTATGGAGTGTGTGGAAGGTGTGTGTCGCTCTGGGTATGGAGCTGCGTGTGGAGCAGAGCGGTCCTCGTGCCATGAGGCTCCGGTTGGGGGGGCTGAATCTCACTCTCTCCACGGCAACACTTCCGCGTCCGCCAGCCGGCAGCTGTGTGGCTCCATCACTTCACTGCTCGCCGAGAGAGAGGAGAGAGGATCACATCATCCAGCAAAGTTTCTTTAATCCCCCAATGTGTGACAGAGGAAGAAAGAGAGATAGAGGGAGAGGGAGGGAGAGGGAGAAAAGAGGGAGAGAGATGCAAGAGCTTCAACAGTAATCTTCCTGAGTCTGAGTCTCTCTTCCCCCTCACACCTTTGTACCACCCTGCCTCTCAGAGAGAGAGAGAGAGAGAGAGAGAGAGAGGAGGGAGGGAGGGAGAGAAAGGGAGAGACAGGCGTAGAGGGATGGAGTGAGAGAGAAAGAGAGAGAGGGAGGGAGTGACAGAACGATGGAAAGAGTGAGAGGGGAGGAGAGAAAAAGGGAGGGAGGGAGAGAGAGAGGGAGGGAGTGAGAGAACGAGGGAGAGAAAGGGAGGAAGGCAAGGAAAGAGAGGGAAAGAGGGATAAGGAGGGAAGGAAAGAGAGAGAAAGAGAGGAAAGGAGAGAGGGAGACAGTGAGAGAGAGGGAAGGGGAGGGGTAGAGAGCAAGGAAGAGGGAAGGTGGGAAGGAGAGAGAGGGAGGGAAGGTGATAGGGCAGGTGTGAGAAAGAGAGCACTGACCCACATCAGCAGTTCACTGGCCTCAGGAGGTGGAGCCCACTCTGAAAGGATCAGAGAGAAAGAGAGAGAGATGAGAGAGGGAAACGAGGAAGGAAGGAGAGGGGGAGGGGGAAGAGGGAGAGGGAGGGAGAGGGAGGAGGGAGGGAGGGAGAGAGAGAGGGAGGGAGTGAGAGAACGAGGGAGAGAGGGAAAGAGGGATAAGGAGGGAAGGAAAGAGAGAGAAAGAGAGGGAAGGAAGGAGAGAGAGGAAGGGAGACAGAGGGAAGGAGAGAGGGAGACAGTGAGAGAGAGGGAAGGGGAGGGGTAGAGAGCAAGGAAGAGGGAAGGTGGGAAGGAGAGAGAGGGAGGGAAGGTGATAGGGCAGGTGTGAGAAAGAGAGCACTGACCCACATCAGCAGTTCACTGGCCTCAGGAGGTGGAGCCCACTCTGAAAGGATCAGAGAGAAAGAGAGAGAAATGAGAGAGGGAAACGTGGACAGAGGGAGATACAAAGAGACGTAGAAGGCTGAAAGGGGGAGGGGGAGAGGGGGAGAGGGAGGTAAAGAGAGGAGTATGAAAGGCAGAAAGGGGGAGCAGGGACAATCAGTCGAGTGTCTGCAGCTGTGGTTGTAGTTGGCAGATTGACAAGTTGAAGTCCTCGGGGGGTGGTGCATTTTTATTGGTTGGTTTAAAGGCACGTTGCCCATTACAGCAGCATCATCAAGCAGGGAAGGTCAGATTCTCTCCACAGTTATTAAACATATTTTTTTGTGAAAGGAAAATGTTGGTGAGAGGTGACCAGGCAATACGTGCGCATGTTATGAG
The DNA here is from genome assembly GCA_029706075.1 of Aldrovandia affinis. Taxonomy (NCBI): domain Eukaryota; kingdom Metazoa; phylum Chordata; class Actinopteri; order Notacanthiformes; family Halosauridae; genus Aldrovandia; species Aldrovandia affinis. Next base: position 1,805,630 of record JAINUG010000126.1, on the reverse strand, counting down.
AGTGAGATATCAAAAGAACAGCACTCTCAGATCCTGCTCCCACTCCGTAGGAAACAGTTTGAAGATTCAAGATTTCAGGTTTATCATCTTTCAAAGAAGGACGTATGTCTCCACAGCCCAGCATGGATACGCAGACATAAAAAGTGAACACAGAGTGCATTGGCAAAAAAAGGCAGAACAGCACATCAAGATAAAGTTGGATGGCTTTGTTGAGCTGTTGAATAGCCGCAGGTGTGAAACTCTTGGCAAAGCGTGCTTCCCTGCAACTCGGACAACTCCAGCCGGACAGAACAAAGTGCTGATTAAAGAGATACTCAGCTCCATATCTTTAACGCTCTGTCTAACTGCCATGGGAGCAGAAACATTCTAATCTCATGCATCTTCTGAAAATCCATGAAGGGGGCGTGATCAAGCACAACAATGTGCTATCTGTGGATGTTCTGTACTATAATACAGCAGCAGAAACACATGTTACCTGAGAGGACGGATGGAATGGTAGGAGCTGAATATCTGTATAGTCTAATAGACCAGGGCTTCTCAAAGTCGGGACCAAGGTCCAGATCCGGACAGAATCCTAAATCAATCTGGACTCAGTGTCAAATTAGACATTATGTAGGAATATCTTTCCCTCTTGTATCCAAAAGTATGCAACACATTGCTAGTGTGATTGAACATACAGACATTTGCAGCTGAAACACATTGCAGACCGCAAGTCAAAACATGAACCACTGTTGCCTTTCACTATCACTTTCACAAAGCCACTTGTGTGTGTGTGCGCGCCTGTCATCAGTGCCTCTGGTTTCTGTGTGTACGTTCATTCTGGTCCCATGAAGTGTAATGTCATTGCTATGACAACGAGTTGTCAGTGACCTGAGAACGTTATTGCACATGCTAGCAGCGAAACGTCGTTCTCAAAAGTTTGCAAAGTAAAATTGACCAAGAGAACCGAGAATGCCGAGAACAGAGAAGTACCAAACCGATGTGCCTGATTTGCACTGAGACCGTGGCCATCATAAAGAGTGGTAATGTGAAACGCCACTATGAGATAAAGCACAGTCATTATGAGCAGCAGTATCCCCAGAACATGAAGGTGAGGACTGCAAAACCCACTCAAATGAAATCATCATATCAAGCCACAAACAGAATCTTTGTCAAATCTATGACACTGCGAGAGAGAGCGACTGAAGCCTCGCTCAGAGTGGCTTGGGTTTTGGGCAAGCCCTTTTAGAGAAGTTATGGACTTTGATTGATGTTGGTGCGTTTGGCTGGCATTGTTCTGGACCTCTGACTTTGTGTAAAATTCATAAGTGGACCTTTAATAAAAAAGTTTGAGTACCCCTGCTATAGACTCTGTGCTGAGACATGGACACAAAGGGCCAGGCTGGGCTTGCTGACCCAAAGCTTCTCAATCCCCAAGCGAGCACTGTCAGTCAGAATTCATTTTTGAGGGGTAGAATTGTTGATGGGCGGGTGCGCACACAAATTGTTGACTTGGGGGGGGGGCAACAAATTGTTCAGCAACAGATTAACAGTTCAGAAAGAAAACACTGTCATAAAAAAAATTGGGAGGGTTTAAATCTGATATCCCCTCCCTGGCTATGCTAGTGCTGTCAGTGCATCGCACGTTTGGATTGTTTGGGCACAGAAAATATCCAGCTCTATAAATACACAGTATATAAAATATTAACTATGTCAGAGACAGCCGGGCTGCTCCTCTTCTCTCCTGACAGATTTTCCTGCTGTATCCCAAAGCACTGGGAGGCCTTCAGCACCATGGACAGCACTGGCCCTACGACTGGCAGCACAGCCGAGACTGAATCTACAGGCAGCACAGCTGAGACTGAATGGAAATGAGGCCAGCTGTTGCTGGTACCTTCATCAGACCTGTTCATAAAGGCAGTTTTCAGTATTTTTAGGAGAGATCTGGATGGCACAGACATAGAATATTTCCCGTTTGTATTTTCCTTTGCTTGATTTGTTTTGGGTTTTTTGTACCTGTAAAAGGTAATAAAGTGGCCTTTAAGTTGTTTACTGATATATTTGTGTCTGTGTTTTATCCATTCACCACCACATGTGAATCTGGTCTGAATGATGGTATCTGCTAAGCAGTGGCAGCTGGTGAAAATAGAGGAGGCTTAAATCTTACCTTTAAAGCAACCATTGGTCTCAACTGTTTTAATGTATTTTGCTCAATTAACAAGCGTGCCAATAAATTGAATAATCTACTGGTGAGTAATCACAAAGCTCTTCTTAATTGTGTCTGACGTTGTAGCAAGCGCTGTCTTCACATCACGTTAGAGAATGTAAATGACAATAATGGGCTTCATTGAGTAAGAGTCAACTGAATTATTTCAAATAATAGGCTACACTTTTAACCCCTCTGTTAACTGCGCACTGGCTTTGAGAAACATGCAATAAAGCTTGGCAAACAGCAAACTTCAGTTGGTGGCAAAACTTAAATGCTTTTCATGAGCATTAAACTGCCTGATCTGCACAGATCAAATTAATGGATAGTTATAAAATCCATATTGAATTTAGGCACAGAGAACAAAGAGTAGCCTAGTCTACATTTATCCAAGTTCATATAAAGTGTAGATGTAAGAAAATACGACACAGTTTTATATTGTGAAGAAAAATAGTGGAGCAAAGTGAACCATACCTATTTGTTTTGATTATTCAACAATGATTTAATTAATTGCTTGATTGATCATCAAGGAATGTAAACGGAAACAGATGGAGTGTAATCATCGGTTGAAAGGTATGAGTTTCAGCCTCCTTTATTTCAAGCCAACAAAAATCACTAATGCTGCAAAGCATATGCATAACTGAATACTGTAAGTACAGTGCCGATCACTTTCCTGTAACACAAATGAGACAAAGCCTGCAGGAAAACAGAAGGCCGTCCATCTGTCGGGAACCAATGGCGTTTGGTGAAAACGATAGTTTCATTTCCCCCTCTGAAAATAGAACAGCACCATTTAAAAGCACATAATATTGGTGAAAAAACATTTCATTTCATTCAGCAGCGATGGTAGCAATCACTTGTACTTGTGTACTGACGTTACCCCCATGTGTGATTGGACCTAACCCCCTCATCCAATACAATTATTGCAATCACACAGCATTGTGCTCTCATAGAATGAATACCTCTCTCCATAAGTGCCACTCGCTATAGCTAAGACCCAGGCATATGAAGACCAATGAATAATGAATATGAAGCCACTACACTAGGACACGTGTGTGTTTGACATGTGTGGGAGCCACTGCACTAGGGGACGTGTGTGTTTGATGTGTATGGGGGACGAAATGTCAGAACACATGAAACTAAAGTAAAATCCCTGACCGTAGACACATTTCTGCCCATTTCTGCCCATTTCTGTTTCTCATTAATTCTCCACTCTCCTCTCTCTGAACACCGTCCTTGTCCTTCATCCTCTCCAATCACCCATGACTCCATATGATTACTCCATCACACACTTCATGTTAATCCCCTGAACTCCTGTACTGATTAGCATAATCATAAACAGTACATTATCCCATTATATTTAGCTCTACATTTAATTTCAATACGGCTTGATTGAATACTTTATTTAATCAACACAGTCATCTGGATTGGGTTAATAGCCTGTCTCTGCCCTGATTCATCAAATCATGTGTGGGCATGTGTGTGTATGTGGGTGTGTATGTGTGTGTGTGTGTGTGTGTGTTTGTGTGTATTTGTGTGTGCATGTGTGTGTGTGTGCGTGTGTGTGCATATGTGTGTGTGTGTGTGTGCATGTTTGTGAGTGAGTGTGTGTGTGTGTGTGTGTGTGTGTGTGTGCGTGTTGTGGCAGCCCTATTTAAAGGACTCGCTCCCAGAACCTATCGATAGGAGTAGGAACGTGTTTGGGGAAGGAGTGCGGTGTGTTTAGAGAGAGAGAGAGAGAGAGAGCGAGAGCGAGAGAGCGAGAGAGCGAAGAGAGAGAGAGAAACCTGTGGGAAGTCATTGACCAGCCAGGATTTGGAGAGCGTATTGGAGTGTGTTTGTTTGTGTTTGGATTGCTGCTTTGGATTTTGACGACGGATTGGACAACGGAACTTGGACCTGGATTGTGGATTTGGATTACGGACATCGACAAAGAGACAAGGATTGTGGACTTTGTGTTTGTATTCCCCAAAAGACCCCACCCTGCGTTTTTGTGTTTGTTCGTTCAATAAACCATCATTTTTGTTCATATTACTGCCTCCTCTGTGTTCTTACACTTGCCTCGCCCCTGCAAGGTCCGTGCGTGTCGCCCAACCCTTGGGGACGCCACATATGGTGGAGAATGCGGGCAGAGGGCAGCACAGATAGGCAAGAGGAGGTAGTGCAGCAGGGTTTGTGTTTCGTTTGTGCAACGGACTCCATGAAGGAAGAGATGGAGAGACTGAAAAGACGGGCAGCCATGGTGGAGGACCAATGGCGTGTCACCCTCCGTGAGGTCCAACAGCTGAAGCAGAGTGCCCAGCTTGAGCTGTGCAAGGCAAAGCTGGAGTTGAACACCTCAGAGGAGCGCCACCTGCTGGCGGTGATGAAATTGCAAGAGGAGCACCACCTGGACTCCTGAGAGTGCTGGGAATCATGGCTGGGGAGATGGAAAAGGAGAAGGCATCCCTTGGCGATGAGATGAGGCGTGTAGAGTCCCACAACTTGGCGCTCAAAGAGCAGGTGAGAAACCTAACGCAGGGGCTTGAGAATGAGCAGCGACAGTGTCTGGACATGCAGGAGTCCCAGGACCAGGCCACAGATGAGTATGCCAGGGCCTTGGGGATGCACAGACCAGGCTCGCCCAGAAGGAGGCAGAGCTAAGGAAAGCAGCGGAGAACCATGCGTCCGAGGCGGAGCAACTCCGGTGCCGAGTGGAGCAGGAGAGCAGGGATACGCACCAGGTCGAGGCCAACGCCCTGCGGGAGCAGCTGGCCCAGCTGGAGAAGAGCGTGGAGCAGGAAAAGGCCCAGAACCAGGAGTTACAGACCGAGCAGGAGAAGCTCCTGGCCCAGAGAGATGACGTCAGCTCCCAGCTGCAGGAGGTGAACCGCGCCAACAGCCGGCTCCTGGAGCAGCTGACTGAACGGGGCCAAGAGAACGACAAACTCCAGCAGGAGCTGGAGGCGACCAGGAAGACGGCGGACAAGCGCAAGGCCATGCTGGACGAGCTGGCCATCGACGTGGCGCAGGAGAAGTCGCGGCACAAGGAGGAGCTGAGCGACGCGCGGCTGCAGCACGAGAAGGAGGTGCTGGGCGTGCGGGCGCGCTACGAGAAGGAGCTGCGCGGCCTGCACGAGGACAAGAACCGCACCGAGGAGGAGATCCGCTCACAGCTCCGCGACGAGAAGGCCCGCACTCGGGAGCTGGAGAGCCTACAGCAGACGGTGGAGGAGCTGCAGGCTCAAATCCAGTCCATGGAGGGCACCAAGGGATGGTTCGAGCGCGGACTCAAAGAGGCGGAGGAGACGGCGGAGAAGAGTGCGCTGAAGCACCAGGAGCAGGTCCAGAAGCTGCAGCTGGAGCAGACCGCACAGCTTCAGGGGAAAATGGCGGAGATAGAAGCCCAGCAGCGGGCCACAGAGAAATCCTTTCGCGAGGTGTTAAAAATCCAAACTGAGACTCTGCTGGATCTACAAAATCAACTGGACGAGGTGAGTGAAGAGCTTGAGTGTGCAAAACGTGTGCCCGGTGTACAAGATTCTGCCACACAGGTGGAGCTCTCACAGCCAGTGGAGCCAGCAGGAGATGATGACCAGATAGCGAAATCTAAGTGGGAGCGATGGTCCTCAGTCCCACTCAGCTGGCCAGACCTTGAAAGTGAACTGGAGGAACAGCAGTTTGCGGAGGATGAGCTATGGTGGGACCATAGCGTTGAGGAAAGCCTCTTATCGATGGCTGAGGCCGGGTGGAGCACCCGACCCTCTCCTGAAGTGGTGAGTTCATTGCTTCCACTGAAGGGGAAAAGTCAGAGAAGAGTAAGGGAGTTTAAAAGGACTCACCGGAAGAAAAATCGGAAACAAAATAGGCTGACTTGTCAAGGAAAGGACCGTGGGAAGCGTCTGTGGAAAGGAAATGCAATTGTGAAGAATAAATCTAACAATCTTTCAAAGAGAATGTTTTCCCTGGTTGCTGAGCCTGACCACCTGGAAGAGGGGTGGAAGGGGCCTTGCAGAGGACCTCAGAGTGAGAAGCTGCATCAAGTTCGCTGGAGGAGCCATGGAGGGCTGGTGAGGACCAGCGCAAGAGCGGTAACCATTCCGTCCGTGGACCCCAGAGCCAGTACCCACCTATGGCCAGGTGGTGGCAGACAAGGTGAGCGACTTTCGCCATTTCCTAATGGCTTGCAGATGCTTTTTCAGGCAACCGGAGACTGGGGATTCTGGACGTTTGACCCAGGCGGGACACTTCCTGAGTGGACCTGGAAAGGGGGACCCTCCTGGTGGCCGCTGGACATAGGCCGCTCAGCCCTCCCCGAGGTCAGAGCTGAGGAGGAGGGTGTGTGGCAGCCCAAAGGGTTGCACCAGAAAATGGCTGCCTGGCCTCCAACACATGGCAGCCATTTTCACTACATTTCCCAGCATGCCACCGCAACACCTGAATGAAGTCAGGCATGGGGAGCTAACGACCAGCTGAAGGCTATTGCAAGGCCTATTTAAAGGACTCGCTCCCAGAACCTATCGATAGGAGTAGGAACGTGTTTGGGGAAGGAGTGCGGTGTGTTTAGAGAGAGAGAGAGAGAGAGAGAGAGAGAGCGAGAGAGCGAGAGAGCGAGAGAGCGAGAGCGAGAGAGAGAGAGAGAAACCTGTGGAAGTCATTGACCAGCCAGGATTTGGAGAGCGTATTGGAGTGTGTTTGTTTGTGTTTGGATTGCTGCTTTGGATTTTGACGACGGATTGGACAACGGAACTTGGACCTGGATTGTGGATTTGGATTACGGACATCGACAAAGAGACAAGGATTGTGGACTTTGTGTTTGTATTCCCCAAAAGACCCCACCCTGCGTTTTGTGTTTGTTCGTTCAATAAACCATCATTTTTGTTCATATTACTGCCTCCTCTGTGTTCTTACACTTGCCTACGCCCCCTGCAAGGTCCGTGAGTGTCGCCCAACCCTTGGGGACGCCACAGTGTGTATGTGTGAGTGTGTGTGTGTGTGCGTGCATGTATGTGTGTCTGTGTGTGTGTGTGTATGTGAGTGTGTGTGCATGTGACTGTGAGTGTGTATGTGTCTGTGTGTGAGTGTGTGTGTGCGTGTGCGTGTATAAGAACATAAGAATACATAATGACGAACGGGCCGTTCGGCCCATCTAGGCTCGTCATGTCCTAATCTAAAGAGTATCTAGTACTGCATCTAGCCTGGACTTGAATAGCCCAAGTGTTTCTGCCTCTACTAGCCGACCTGGCAAGCTGTTCCAGGCATTGACAACTCTCTCGGCTTTGATCAATTACAATTCCTAAGTCTTTTTCAAATTGAACACCTACTAACTTTTCTCCTCCCATAAAATACTCCTGTCTAATGTTTTTATTTATAGGGCTGACCCAATTTTGTTTGGTCGATGGGCTGTTGGTTGACCGAGATTTGTTTTGGTCAAGCAGTCACGCCAAAAAAATTAATAAATGTAAAAAAATTATCCACGCAGCATGAGACACCTAGATTCGCGTCATAGTTTGACGCGCCTGTCAGTAGAATAATCCATTCTGAACGCTGCGGGTATGGCAGTGACAGTCCTTCACTCTCAACATAGCTAGGCCTATATATGTTCTCTTTAAATTATATTAGGCAGTTAAGGTAATAGTAATGTTGTGAATAATTCTGCAAAACTAATAAAAGTAACATTTTATAATAAATGTGTTTTGTTAATTGTATGGTTTATATATTTATAACTAACATGCGTAACATCCCCCTGTAGCTTATATTGTATCCTTCTTGTTTTAGGCACGCGAATGTGCATTTTAATTGTAGCCTAGGATTTGCCTACAGTTAAGATTAGTGATATAGGCATACTTTAATTATTCATTTCGATATAACCTAAGAACATAATGTCAAAGAAAAAATCTGTATGGCAGCATTTTGTTTTAGTTGCGGACGATCCGAAAAAAGTGGAATGTAAACTTTGCAAGCGCGTTTTCCAGGGTTTATTGTTAATAAAACGAGGAGCAGCCTCTTGCCAAAAAATGTGGACAAGCTAGTGTTCCTGTGCCATAACATAAAACGACTGGGGAAGTAGGCCATCGGATGGTCTCCAACTCGAGTAAGTTATTTTCGGTAGGCTATAGGCACTTTATGTTCAGCTTTAGGCTACAATTTAAGACATTAGGCTATGTGAGATCATTCGTTTGTTAGCCTATTTTTTTGCAAAAGAGATTTTAAATCCCAATGAGACCAACCTGGTTAATTAAATAAAACATAGCCTACACATTAGAATGTGTTATGGTTGTGGTCAAATAAAAGCATCAGCCTATTATGTGGCCATACGGCAACTTCACAACCGCAACTTCACAAGCGCAATGGCAGAATCTGCAAGGGCAGCATGAAGAGGAGGCTCGGAACGGAGCCGTTTTTTTTTTTTCAGGTAATCTTGAACTCATTGGTGTCATTCACTTTAAGAGAGTTATAAAATATGACACAAGCACAATGTGCATGTAGTTGCATTTATTAAAAGAAATAGGGTGTGTCATATAGAAAAACATTTTTTCAACCAATCGACCAATCGGAAAAAACAGATGACTGTTGGTCGACCAAGATTTGTTTTAGTCGGGGACAGCCCTATTTATTTCCCATATGCATAACTTTACATTTAGCAATATTGAATGTCATCTGCCATGTATCTGCTTATTCTTGGATTTTATTTAAATCATCTTGGATTACTTTAGTCGATTCCAAACTGTTTGCCAAACCCCAAGTTTAGTATAATCTGCAAATGTTACTATTTTGCTACTAACATCCACATCAAGATCATTAAATTCCTGTAAATAAGGAAGAGCAGAGGTCCCAGCACCGATCCCTGCGGGACACCACTGACCACAGCACTGAAGTCAGATACAGCCCCACCTACTGTTACTCTTTGTATTCGCCCTTGCAGCCAATTATGAACCCACTCTGAAACTACTCCTGCAATTCCTACTGAATCCATTTTAGCAAAGAGCCTCTCATGTGGAACCTTGTCAAATGCTTTCTGAAATTTCAAATATATAATATCATAAGCCTGGTTCAAGTCAACACACTTTGTAGCCTCTTCAAAAAACTCCAGGAGGTTTGTTAGGCATGACCTTGCTTTGAGAAAACCATGTTGGCTCTCCCTTAAAATACTATTATTTTTCAAGAATGATTGCAACTTATCCCTAATAATACATTCCAGCATTTTACATTCGATGCAAGTTAAACTGACAGGCCTATAGTTCCCTGGGTCAGTATGGTCCCCCTTCTTATATATTGGAATTATACTACCTTGCTTCCAGTCATCTGGTATTTCTCCAGTGATTATGGATTGCATAAAAATATATATTTACATTTACATATTTATAACCTCTTCTCTAGTAAAGCTCTCAACAAAGTAATTGTTTATTGTGTTAGCAATATCCTTATTATTATAAACCAAAGTTCCTTCCTTATTCTTAATGCACTTAACCTCATCCTTAACTTTCCTTTTTCTACTATAATATTGAAAAAACTTATTTGGATTACTTTGTGTATCTTGTGAAATTTTAATTTCAAACCGCCTTTTAGCTGATCTTATTTCCTTTTTAGCCTTAGCCCGCATATTACAATAATCTAACTTGTTTCTGTCTGAGTTATCCTTTTTATATATTCTGTACAGTCACTTCTTTTGCCTCAAAATCTCCCATAAAGATTTAGTCATCCACTGCGGAGACAGTTTTTTCATCTTATTTTTTCTTACTTTTGGGATGAATTTACACTGTACATCTATAATAACCCTTTAAATATAGTCCATTTTTCATTCACAGTTCTGCAATCTAGAGTTTTATCCAATCTATATTACTTAAATTCTCATTTTATTAACATTACATTACATTACAGGCATTTAACAGACGCTCTTATCCAGAGCGACTTACACAGTTTACATTTCTTTACAATCCATTCATACAGCTGGATATTAACTGAAGCAATTCAGGTTAAGTAAGTAAGTAAGTAAACTTTATTTATATAGCGCCTTTCATACAATTAAATGCAGCTCAAAGCGCGTTAAGTACCTTGCTCAGGGGTACAACGGCAGTGTCCCACCTGGGGATTGAACCTGCAACCTTAACGTTACAAGCCCAGTTCCCTAACCATTATACCACACTGCCTGCCAAGTCAGTTCGTCTGAAATTAAACATTCTAGAGTTAGAGGAGGCTGTCTTAACTTGCCAAAAAATATCAAAAATAACTGCACTGTGGTCACTTGCCCCTAGTGGTTCTCCTACCTCTGTGCTGCAAATTCTATCAGGATTGTTATACAAAACCAGATCCAGTATTGATTTCCCTCTCGTAGGCTGAGTAACAGACTGCACCAAAAAGCAGTCATTGCCCATATACATTTACATTTTAGGCATTTAGAAGACGCTCTTATCCAGAGCGACTTACTCAGTCTTTACGTACATATTTCTTTACATACAATCCATTTATGCAGCTGGATATTTTACTGAAGAATTCAGGTTAAGTACCTTGCTCAAGGGTACAACAGCAGTGCCCCACCTGGGAATTGAACCTGCAACCTCTGACTTACAAACCCAGCTCCCTAACCATTACACTACACTGTCAGCCTACACTGCCATATCTAAAAACTCCTCTTCACATTTACCCTGACCTGTCACTACCTCCCAATTTATAGAGGGGTAATTGAAGTTGCCCATTATTATCGTCTCTCCTTCAGCACAGGTTTGTTTTATGTTACCAAAGAGCATACTATTTATGTTACTGTCTGAAGCTGGAGGTCTATAGCATACTTCTATATTAAGGCTCTTCTCATGATCTCCCAGTAATCTAATCCAGGTGTCCTCACAAGAAACAAATGAGTTAATAACTGGAATTTCCTGCACATTAAGATTATCTTTCACATAAATGGCCACTCCCCCTCCTCTTATATTAGTTCTATCCTTCCTAAACAATTTGTACCCCTCTACATCATATTCATCCCCATCCGCTGCGCCAAGCCATGTTTCAGTAATCCCAACAATGTCATAACCCCCATTCAGCATGACAGCCTCCAGTTCCAACATTTTATTTTTTATGCTTCTCGCATTTAAACACATGAACTTCAGGGCCTTACTCACACTTACGTTGTCTTTACCCTCCACACATAACTGTGCCGAACCACCTCTATTCACATTATGATCTAAAAAATCTTTATTAATTATATCCTCAAATTTATTATACTCATTTTTTTACATTTACATTTTAAGCATTTAGCAGACGCTCTTATTAGCTAGATGGACAGAGTTCAGTGGTAGTGGAGTCTGAAGAGGTGGGTTTTGAGTCTCTTGCGGAAGATCGCAAGTGATTCCGCGGTCCTGACTGATTGCGGAAGGTCGTTCCACCAGTGAGGAATCAGGACAGAGAAGAGGTGAGACCGCGAGTTGCAGCTGCCAGGCGCCCGGAGGGAAGGGACAGTCAGTATACCAGAGGAGGCGGAGCGGAGGGGTCTGGGATGGGTGTAAGGAGTGATGAGTGACTGGAGGTAAGGGGGAGCAGTACCTCTGGCCGCTTGAAAAGCAAGCACCAGTGATTTGAATCTGATGCATGCTGCGATGGGGAGCCAGTGCAGAGAGGAGAGTAGAGGGGTGATGTGGGTGAACTTCGGCTGGTTGAACACCAGACGAGTGGCAGCGTTCTGGACTAGTTGCAGTGGTTTGATGGTACAGGCCGGAAGGCCTGCCAGCAAGGAATTGCAGTAGTCCAGACGTGAGATCACCAGGGCCTGGACTAGGAGTTGAGTGGCTCTTGGGTGAGGAACGGTTGGATCCTCCGGATGTTGTGGAGGGAGAATCGGCAGGTCCGAGTGATCGCTGCAATATGGCTCGATCCCACAGCTGGTTGTCCAGGGTTACTCCAAGACTCCTGGCAGACTGGGACAGAGACACTATGGAGCCTTCACTGATTGGATCAATCATCGGGAGCCCTTCCTGTCTTCCCCAGGTTCAGCTTCAGGTGGTGGGTGGACATCCATGCGGAGATGTCAGCCAGGCAGTGCCCTGGGTATCAGATGGAGAGAAGGAAGAAAGAGTTGAGCTCTGTCTTCCATGACCAGAAATCAGAGCCAAGGACTGATGTACAGGTGGATATCACATGTGGGACTCCGGTAGAGAGGGTGTGGGGAGAGGAGAGGTATCCTCTCCAGGCCACCTGGTAGGACCTGGGTAGGACTCAGATGGATCCAGAGATTCCCATCTCGGAGAGATGACAGAGGATTGGTCCACGTGTCATCGGCATAACAGAGGAGGAGGAAAGCTAAAGCACTTAACCAGAAAGAGCAGAGCCAAGTGACTTTCTGTGGTTCAGGTTGTGGTTCAGGTTGTGGTTTCAAAGAGATGAGCAGACAGTTGGTTATAGACAGCCCGCTCTAACCCTTTGGAAAGGAATGGGAGGAAAGAGACAGGTCCGGTTTGAAATGACAGGGATTCAGAGGGGTTTTTTGAGAGGGGGACAACATGAGCGCATTTGAGGGAAGAGGGGACAGAGCCAGAGGAAAGAGAGGAGTTAATGACATTGGAGACAAGGGGAGGATGTCCACCAATGGACTGGAAGAGGGGGAAAGGAATGGGATCAAGAGGGCAGGTGGTGGGACTTGGAGAGGACAAGTTGAAGGATGTCTGAGTCAGGGGCAGTAGAGAGAGGTTTAGGGTGAGATGGGGAGGGAGGGTTGGGAGGGGGGAGTTGAGGAGAAAGGAAAATCCGCGGTAAGTGAGGAGAAAGGAAAACGAGAGTAGAGTTTACGAGGGTTAGAAACTGAAGATTGAATTTTGGAAAGGAAAAATGCAGACTTAGCCTAGGAGAGGTTAGAGGAGAAGGAAGCCAGGAGTGTGTGGAAATCAGTCAGAGCTACAGGGGATTTGGATTTTCTCCATTTCCTTTCTGCCGCTCGCAGTTTCAGTCGATTAGCCCGAATGGAGTCGGTTAGGCGGGGGGGGTCGGAGGCGCGCAGGTTTCTCTGGCATCATCCATCTGGGCAGTCTGTACCTCCCTATCCATAATACTACTACTACTAATTTCCCTCCCTGCCCCCCCGGGCCCTAGTTTAAATATTCCTCTGATACCGTAAGCATACGCTGGCCCAATGCAGCTGTAGCTCTCCAGTTCAAGTGTAGCCCGTCCCACTTGTACAGGTCACCCCTGTTCCGAAAGGAGTCCCAGTGCCCCATAAACCTGTACCCCTCTTTCCTGCACCAGGTTGGTAGCCATGTGTTAAATCTCCATATAAAATTCTGCTTGCCTTTGCTAGCACGTGGTACTGGCAGACCACCACCGTGGAGGTTCTGCCCCTTAACTTTGATCCTGATTCTATAAATCCGTACTGCAGAACCTCAAACCTACCCTTACCTATGTCATTGGTTCCAACATGGACCATGACCAATGGATCCACCCCTGCTCTGGCCAGGAGCTTGTCCACGTGCTCCAGGAGGTCTCTGACCTGAGCACCAAGCAGGCAACATGCCATGCAAGACTCCTTTTCCTGCAAACAGACTATACAGTCTATACCTCTAATGATAGAATTCCCCACTACAATTAACTGCCTTTTCCTGGGTGGCCTGGCCGCCAGGGTGCCCTGGGGCTCATCAGTCCTCCCACTCACAGAGGGCTGGGCCAGATCCTCTTCCTGCAAGGGCTGGACACCACAATCTCTGGAGATGCCGCTCCTGCATGTGTGCACCCTTTTCTACGCTGGCGCCCTACCGTCACACAACTCTCTCTCCTTACCTTCTCTAGAGGCTGCCCCCTACCCCGCTTCGGCGTGCAGGCTAACTCTCTGAAGGGCGTACTAATCAGTTCCTGGAATTCTACAAATTCTGCAGGGCAGTCGAGACCAGCAAGTTGGGCTTCGAGATCAAGAATCTTGCTCTCGAGATGCTTCACAAGCTGGCAACGGTTGCAGACAAAACCCTCCTGGAAGTCTCCTTCCAGAAATGCAATCATCCTGCAATGTGTGTGTGTGTGTGTGTGTGTGTGTATGTGTGTGTGTGTGTGTGTGCATTGAGTGTGTTATGATTACCAATGTAATGCTTGTAGCTGTGGGGCTGGGTTGGGGCAGCTTCAGAATCTGTATCAGTGATTTGCTTGCTTATTCTGTGGAGCTCCTCTCTCTCTTTGATTGTCTTTACAATCAAGAGATGCAGAAGAGGGGCCTACGGAATGTTTGATCTCAGTGTGAGATAAATACAGGACTCATTTCATTCAATCGCAGAGTCAAAGACAACACATTTCAGCCTGAACAGCTCTTTCAATTACTGCTAATGCTGCACACATTTGCCACCTTCTCCATCTTATGCCTTCATTCATCAGCAATGTAGCTCTGTCGCATTTAAACTGGGCTGAATAACCAATTATAATTTTTTCATAAATTTGTATGAAATTTATTTTAGAGGACAAAAGGATTGCCACGCCAACAGTCATCATATCCTTAGGGTTTTAGAGCTCACTCTCTGCTAGGAAGTCAGGAAGAGGCCAATTGATATTTTTATCCATAAATAAATCCAGGTTCTGCCTTGTCTTCTGCTCAATCCTTTTTTTAGGTTTTCGCAAACATCATGCCACGTCATTGATTACATTGGTTGGATGAGATATTTATATTACTTTCATTGGGTAATTGTGATATTGCGATTTGTTTTATTGACAAACTGCATTTATTGAATCCCTGTGAAGAAATACCTGTCAGTCTCTGTCCACTACTCTCTCCTCACCTCCATCTCTACCTGCAGCCTCCTCACCTTCATCTGTACCTCCACTCTCTGCTCCCCTGCAGCTGCAAAAAGCACACTTTCTGTAACTGGATTCAGTAAAAACTGAACACCTGAACATTTGCCTGCACCTGTGAGTGAGTCAGGGAGGTGATTAAGTTAAAATGTTGGTTGTTGTTACCTTGGTAACCATGGTATTAATCTCATGCCCGTGTGCACAGCTGAGCAGAAGAGAAAACGAAACATATGATGAAATACTGAAAGTGTTATTCACTATACCTATCACTTTTTATCATGATTATGATTATTATTATTATTGTTATTTCTGTTGCCACTACAAAAGCTGCTACTATGACTACTGATACTTATATTACCACTTATTATTCAAATGTTTGCAGTTTCTCTGCACAGTTAACTGGCGCTTCAATGTTTTCTTCCTGCTGCAAATTTCTTTTTTTTTATTAATAAATAAAACTCACATTGAAAATGCAGACAGGCATTGAAATATGACATTTGGGACAGAGAAAAAAAGGTGTTAAGTTAATGTAGCTGAAAATACTTTCTTTCTTGCCCTCTGACGTGATATCTTAAATATTTCACATAAATTCATTAACTGGCCGTTTTCATTCCTGGAGTGGTCGTGTCGGTCTGTGGAGAGTCACGGCGCTAATCTCACATAGGCCCCACTGGACCGCCCTAAACAGATAACTCCTCACGCCTCCTAATGCCATCCCTCCATCTCCACCACACCTATCTCTGCAGGCCAAGGAACCTCCATGCAGGAGAGATAAAGAGCGGCCAGTGAACGGGCACAATGGGGGACCCATTATAATGAACCTCTTTCGAAAACGACAGCAGTGATGGACCGCATAAAAATGTGTCCTCACTGTCCCAGAGCCTTGCAGAATTTAATATGGCACATAATCACCTCACCTACAGTATATCAGAGCTGCTCTGTGACTCATAAATAACAGCTTTTTTAAATTCACCTGCCTGTGCCACCAGGGGGGGCGCCGTGCAGGCAGAGAGACTATTGTATTTTAGGCTGCTGCCAGATGGAGGCGTTCAGGACCATGGACAGTGTCATCCTCATCTCAATATGTTTTCGTTCACACTCCAGCAAAGCGAGTGCTCTGGCCATACCTGCCACCCTGCTACACTGCCTTAAAACGCAAAGAAGAAGAAGAAGAAGAAAAAGACGTTTACTGATGCGTGTCTATGGTCCTTTCATTCAGAACAGCTTGAGGCTTGACCTCTCAGCCTCTGCAGGCGGACTTGCTTTTTTCTTTCTTGTTTCCTTTCCTCTGTTTTGCCCTGCAAAGGCAGCTGTGAATAGCAATTGGTCAATTGTGTGTTCCTTTGTGTCTGTGTCCAATCACCACTCAGGATGGTTGTCCTAAACGGCCCCATGTCACACTACTACAGTTAAATGATTTGAAAACGTGAAGCCCAATCACAGGCCTTTCATATGAATGCAAAGAGTGCATTATAGCATGTGATTGCACAGCAAGCGCATAGAACTTATACATGTTTAACTACAGTGCAGCTGCATGTTTGCAACATCAAACCACATTTTGATTTTGAGCACATGCTTTTCACAGCATATATTCTAATATCCTGTTGGTATGGTCTCTTCTAGAGATTTCCATCGGATGCGCTCAGTGCACTTTGCACCTCTGCTATACTATGATCTCTTCCTTATGAGAACCATGTTAAAAACATGGTTCCTTGTCTAAGGAAGATATTATCTATACATGTGTCCCCATAAGAAAATTTGTAACAGTCCAAGGAAATATATACTAATAAACATATAAGAACATAAGAACATACGAATACATAATGATGAGAACGGGCCGTTTGGCCCATCTAGGCTCATCATGTCCTAATCTAAAGAGTATCTAGTATTACATCTAGCCTGGACTTGAATAGCCCAAGCGTTTCTGCCTCTACTACCCGACCTGACAAGCTGTTCCAAACATTGACAACTCTCTGTGTAAAGAAAAACTTCCTAATATCTGTGCGGAATTTGCCTTTAACTAATTTCCACCTGTGGCCTCTTGTTCTGCTGACCCCACTTATCTTAAAAATCTTTGGTATTTTACTTTGTTAATCCCTTTTAGGAATTTTGAAAACCTCAATCAAATCCCCCCTAAGTCTCTGTTTGCTAAGTTTAAATAGATGAAGTGCCTTAAGTCTATCATCATAACTTTTACCTTTCATACCTGGTATCAGTTTAGTTGCCCTTCTTTGGACTTTTTCAAGAGCTTCTATATCTTTCTTGTAGTGCGGTGCCCAGAACTGCACACAGTATTCTAAGTGAGGTACAGTATTCTAAGTTTTCACTTATGTCTGGGTCAATTGGCAGTTTATATTTTTTTTTGCAACATTTGCTAAATACATATTACATTATCTGTTTCAAGAAGGTAACAGAAACAGGTGAGGTTTCTGAAGTGTTGGAAAGATGACTGGTAAAAGTACAACTAAGATGATGGGAGTAAATTATTTGTGAAATGTGTAGTTCTAGGGACTCTATCTTAAAATATGCATAAAGAACCTAATCCTAGTATATTTGCACAGTGCAGTTGTTCAGTGATTTCTGGGGAGGAATGAATAAGCTTAGTGCCAGATGGTGCCTCTCATTCTCCAAAGGGAGGAGAAGGAGGAGGAGAGGAGGAGAGGAGAAGAGCAAGGAGGAGAAACTGGGAACAAACTGCTCCCTAAACTTAATTTTCAAACACCTGTCCGCTTCACGCCATGCCTGCAATGATGTCTATTGCTGTATTTCTGCACTGATCTCGTGCGCTAACTATGATTGTTCCTACCATGTATTAATGCACATCTTGTGAGTTGCTCTGGATAAGAGCGTCTGCTAAATGCTTAAAATGTCAATGTAAAATGTTCACCCCAGGTGCCCTGCACTGCACTCCTGAGTAAGTCTGTAACAAGCTCCTCCCCTTCTCCACACATCACAATAAAAAGCTCCTCTCCTTCTCTATAAACTATAGTAACAAGCTCCTCCCCTTCTCTATAAACCACAGTAACAAGCTCCTCCCCATCTCTATCTGTACCATCACAGTATGTGAGAATACCATGAAGCACCGAAGCAGGTAATTGTTCCAAAACTAATTATTTAAGTACTGAATTAGCTTCAGATGTCACAGACAAGTGTAGGGGCTGAGAGAGCGTGCAGAGGGGAGGCAGCCTGCAGCTTCACATCACTGAGGAATAATTACTTGGGAAATGCTGGGAACAGTTTGGTGTAGACAGGAATAAGGGTTTGCCTGCTACTGAATCAGCAATGCTGAAAGATAATCCCACACCATGAGATGATTAGCTAAATTAGTACCATGAAGAACCCCACTGCCTGAGCTCCTTAATTTCCCCTCCTGCTGTTTGTACATATGAGAGAATCACAAAGTAAAAGTGGAGGGTTACTGCCAGAGACGGCAGCTTAATGAACCCCTCCAGGTAAATACGGGCTACACATAACATCCGATTAAATGCGTTGCCCTTCCTCTGAGGTCAACCAGTCACGTTACTCTGCTGACTGACAGAATGAAGCAGCTTTGGTATGCTGGACTTTTTCCTGTGAATCACTTTTCCTGATGTGTGTGTTTTTTGCTTTCTATTTGTGACTCTGGTGCCATTGAGGGGCAGCAGGCTGTAACGGGGTTCTTCGAGTCAACTGCCGCTGTCTTGTCATATGCCCCATCTGTGACACCCATTTTACCCCAGGACCCCCTTGGGGCGGTTTCACCAGGCTTAACGCTCCAGTCACTTTTCAGAAGACAACATTTTTCTGTCACACAGCTGCTCTGCAGAAGTTCAGCAGAACATTAAGCTCAGCGGTGATTGACAGATCTCTCCCGAGCTCCTCTCTGTGGGATTGCGCCAGATTGAGTCTCTGTCCCTCGCATTTCTCTGCCCAGCGAAAAACCCTTCAGTCTGCCTGTGTGCTGTGATCACAGGGGGAAACCAGCACGCTCCAGTCTGCCTGTGTGCTGTGTTCACAGGGGGAAACCAGCACGCTTCAGTCTGCCTGTGTGCTGTGTTCACAGGGGGAAACCAGCACGCTTCAGTCTGCCTGTGTGCTGTGTTCACAGGGAGAAACCAGCACGCTTCAGTCTGCCTGTGGGAGAAACGGGGAGAAACCGCTTGTGTTTTTCCAGTCGATATGAGTTAAAGTACAGTACTGGATGAGGCCAGAACTAGGGATCCGGCTCTATCTACAGACAGGGATGCCATGAGACAAAGCATAGTTTCAAACAGTTGTACATTTTCCAGATAACATTTTAATGTCTAATGAGGGATTAGGATTTGCTCCAAAACATGAAGGAATTAATTATTGGAATTAATGATACTGTATGTTTAGTACAGTACAGTATATTTGTATACAGTATTTCTACGGTATTTCTACAGCATATACTGTACATATATAATGTGTACAGTATATTTTGTCATTGAAAAATAACATTATTTAATGATGGTATGTTATTATGTAATATTGCATGAGTTGACAATTTTACTGTATAAAATACAAAATGCTGTTGCAGTATAGTATATATAGTATATGTGTAGGTGTGCAGTGCCCCCCCCTTCCTCTTCCATATCCTGTGTGTTTCCTGCACAGTGAGGCTGACAGACTGTGAGACTGCGGGAGAAAGGTCTGATGCCCTTATTTCGCTTTCCCAGATGGGCGCTCGCATTCCGCAGTGGGCCTGAGGGAGGGAGGGAGGGAGGGAGGCTCCTAATGAAGGCTGACGTTAAATTGGGTTATAAGTCAGTAAGTGAGAGTTATTTCAGCGCAATCATGAAACAAATATGCTGACAGCATGCCTTCTGAGCTCACAGGGTGTTACATTACATTTACGCTTCAAAATGAAGGGCTTCGTTTGTGAATCTTCTCTCATTATTCTAATTCCAGTGACTGGGAATTAGCTTTTACTTTCCGAATGCATCTCAGCCCACGTTTTAATCTTCCTCCGTAAGGCACATTTTTAAAATCTCACCTGTGCTAGTGTGGCTTCACATGTATTACTGGTCACCCTGTCACACTTCCTTTGTGCTCCACATACAGTCCCTGTTAATAACAGCAGAGTTCCTCGGACTATGGCTTATTACAGTGATTCATCATAATTGGGGGAATTCAGTCTTGAAGCACCATCAAGGTACCCTGAATATAATTTTTTCAAGTATGAATTACTGTTCATGAACTAAAAATGTAAGAATTAATCACATTTTCACTTCATTAGGTTGTATCTGTAACACGTTATGTTATTGCCAGAGAAGAGGAGATTAGACAAATGTGGCAGGCTTGTTCACACAATGAGCCTGTCACCGTGTTCAATGACACCACAAAAAGTCCCAGTGTTTCACACCGGGAGGATAATGTTCTGGAGAGAACAGTAATGGGGAATTTCTGTGCACCGAACACAACGCTGTGTCTCTGCATACATATGTGGGTGTTTTATCACACTCCTCTCCTGAGAAGGATGGCAGAATTAAGAAGCTTTTCCTTCAATGAATGCCCTTCCCACCCCAGGGAAGCTCAACATGTTTCCGGATTGTTCCACATGAGCGCACAGGCTCCAGCACACGGCGCTGTGCTTCTGTTGTTCGGCTCATGCCGTCACAGCTGGGTGAAAAGGAAAACACAGCATACCATCATGCACTGCTCCTATTTCGCCATCGCAGTAATACCTCACTGTGACCTCCGGAGGGAGCTCAGGATGCAGAGTGAAGCTATGTGGCCTGAATGAGCAGGGGGTGTGACCAATGGCCTCCTCCGCCGCTCCCCGCCCCCACCCCCCACTGTCCAGCTCAACACCCCTCAAATCTCAGTCCGCTACAGACCTCATGCCCAGCCCCACCTGTTGCCCTGGCAATGCTCAGGAACCTCCTGAGCACAAGCTCCCCATCGCTGTCTCATGTCTAAGCCCACAGCTTGGAATGTGCCTCCATGTGCCTAAAAGACTGGATCCTTGTGTCCATGTTCTGTACTGTACTGAGTGAGGCACAGACTGGAGCAGACTGGAGCAAACTGGAACAGACTGGAGCAGACTGGAGCATCTTGGACAATGGAAAATATATTTTTTAAAGGTTCTCATAAACATTTTTCTTAATTCCCCCAATGTGGTATTCCAATTTCCTGTAAGCCTGTCCCATTGCTGCAACATTGCCTCTAGTCCAGAAGGGGGCGCATGAGCACGCTGAGCACACGCGTCCTTTGAACAACATGAGCGGCCAGCCACCGCTTACTTCCTCTCTGCTGTCCACCAGCTGAGTTGTGCAGCCACTGCGCAGGAGGGCTGCTCCTCTCACGTAGCTGGCACCCTGTCCACTGAAACCGTCCCGCCCTGGGCAACGCTGTGGCTGATTATGTGTCACCATGCATGTTCCTGCTGCATGGTCACAGCACGGTTTCAGTGTGGTCACAGTGAGGTTCCCAGATGCTTTCACATGGGTGGATGTCACCATTATTTCAGGTCCCAGGAAAGTTAAACATTTTGGTTTATATTACGTCACGTGTTTGCTTGGGCATCTCATTCAGTGCAACGTTTTCCACACATTATCCATCTCAGCAGCATTTTCACCAGCTCACTAATCCATCTCAACTTTACCAAAACAGAGCTTCAACACTGTTTACAATAGATTCCATATACACCTGTCAATTTTCCTTTGACACGAAACTACTGTTTCCTATATACTACCGGTCAAAACACCCCCATTTTTACAGTTTTTACTGAAATGTAAGCAGTTCAAGTCCAGTGAATAACCTGAAATGGTACAAAGGTAAGCAGTAAACTAAGGTAAACCAGAGGTTAAAAAAATATATAGGTTACCAAAAACTGAAAAATAATGTAGATTTTTTGGCAGTGAGTAGTTTCCTACACCATCAAAAGGCACTTGGAAACTGGAGGAAACTCTAACAGGAAGAGGTCTGGCAGACCCAAAGCCACAACAAAATCAGAAGTCAAGTTTCTGAGAGTCAACAGCTTGCATGATAGGTGGTTCATAGGACAACAGCTTCAAGCACAGCTTAACACTGGTCGAAGTAAGGAAGTCTCAGTTTCAACTGTGAAGAGAAGACTTCGTGCTGCAGGTTTGACACCAACTGTCAAACATGGAGGAGGAAGCGTGATGGTCTGGGGCTCTTTTGCTGGATCCAGAGTCTGCGACTTGCACAGAGTGACTGTTAACCCACGTTAACCCATTACTTGTTCCCTGAAAAGGGCTTTTTTATAACTCTGAAATTGACATTATTTTTCAGTTTTTGGTAACCTAAACTTTTTTTTTTACCTCTGGAAGTTTATCGCTTACCTTTGTAACATTTCAGGTTATTCACTGGACTTGAACTGCTTAAATTTCAGTAAAATCTGGAAAATGGGGGTGTTCCAAAACCTTTGACTGGTAGTGTAGCCCTTTTCATACAGAATGCAGCTCAGAGTGCTTAACATATAAAATATAAATAAAATAACATAACACAATCAAATAAATGAAAATAGCAAACATAAAATAACGGTAATCAAATATAAAATATGAAATAAAATGATAGGAAATGAAATAAAACAATAAAAAAGGCAATAGAAAAGCAATGACACAAAACAGTTATATTTAAAAATGAAAAGCAAATTTAAAAAGGTAGGTTTTTAGCTGCTTTTTAAAAAAGTCAACAGTCTACTGTTATAATGTTCTACTATGTATATATATTTTTTTTTTTTTTTTTTACATTTAATTTAATTTTACATTTATTTAGCCAGGGAGCCCATTGAGACCAAGTCTCATTTACAATGGGGAAATAATAAATTACACATAAACAAACAATAAGACAAGGACAATAAAAATTGAACACATCAAAATAACATTTTGTTACAGTAAATGTATTTCACTCACATACAAACTGAGCCTATTCAGTTTGAGTGAAATTTGCACAATAGCTAGACTTTGGTATTAACTCAAAACTGATAAAAACTTGAGTGCAATGACAAAAATCTAAACATTAAAAACATAGTCCATATGTAAATGATGCGCTCTAAAATGGTTATGAAACGAAGTGTGGTAATAAAGGGTAGTAGAATGAAAAATAATATCAGGAAAAAATGTGGATTTAAGAACACACTAAGAAAAAGCAGTACAAAGACCATCAGCTTGAAGGAAATCAATATCCAAGGTATTTATAAAAGGATACAAGGAACCAGCTGAAAACACATAACTTTTGTCCAGTAAATGTATTTTCAATGAGCCTATTCAAGTGAAATTTGCTCAGACTTTGGTACTCAAAAAATCCAATCTGTTAAAGTCCATAAAATTAATGTCAGCTAAGAAAAAGCAGTACACCACAGCAAGGAAAGGCAAGAACCAGCTATAACTGATGGGCTATAAAGCTGGGTTAGGTTTTTTTTTGTTACCAAAGTGCCACACAAGAAACATCTAATGATGGGTAAAAGCAAAGAGCTCTCTCAAGACCTTCGCAACCAGATTGTTGCAAAACATGAAAATGGAATTGGCTACAGACGTATTTCACAACTTCTGAATCTTCCAGTAAGCACCATTGGGGGCATTATCCGTAAGTGGAAGCAACATCACTCCACCATCAACCGGCCACGCACAGGAGCTCCTCGCAAGATTTCTGATCAGGGAGTCAGAAGGATACTTAGAAGAGTAGCCAAAGAGCCAAGGACCACTAGGAAAGAGCTCCAGAAAGACTTGGAGGCAGCAGGTACAACTGTGACAGAAAGGACAGTAGGCAATGCACTCCACCGCCATTTCCTCTGTGCATGCTCAGCCTGCAAGACTCCACTACTGAAAAAAAGACATGTTGAAGCTCGTTTAAAGTTTGCCAAACAACATTTAGACAAGCCAGTGAACTACTGGGAGCATGTACTCTGGTCAGATGAGACCAAAATTGAACTTTTTGGCTGTCACACAACACACCATGTTTGGAGGAGAAATGGCACTGCACATCACCCGAATAACACTATACCAACAGTGAAGTTTGGAGGTGGAAGTATCATGATGTGGGGCTGTTTCTCCTCTTGTGGTACTGGCAGACTTCATATCATTGAAGGAACAATGAATGGAGCCATGTACAGAGAGAGTCTTGAGATGAACCTGCTGCCATCCACCAGGATGCTGAGGATAAGACGTGGGTGGACCTTCCAGCAGGACAATGATCCAAAGTATACAGCAAAGGAAACTCGCAATTGGTTCCAGAGAAAGAAAATCAACCTGTTGGAATGGCCCAGTCAATCACCTGACTTAAATCCAATTGAACATTTGTGGAAGCATCTGAAGATACAGATTCACAAGAGGGCCCCCCGCAATCTTCAAGAGTTAAAGACAATCTTCAAGAGTTAAAATCACACCTGAATACTGCGGGCGAATAGATACTTCATACAGAAAGCGCCTTGAAGCTGTCATTACAAACAAAGGCTTCTCCACTAAGTATTGAATTAATTTCAGTTAGTGTGTTCAATACTTTTTTCCTATGTCATTCCACTTTATTACACATAACTTTATTTACATATGGACTTTAATGTTTAGATTTTTTGTCTGGATTTCTTGAGTTAATACCAAAGTCTGGTGCAAATTTCACTTGAATGGCCTCATTGGAAATACATTTACTGGGAAAAATGTTGATGTGTTCAATACTTATTTCCCCCATTGTATATATAGTTGGACATAGTCAGAGGTCTGAAACTGAGGCCAGACAGCAGACAGTAATGTAGCTCATTCACAGCTCTGATATATGAGCCAATAACCTGTAATGTAATGAGGTCACCCATAGAGCATTACCTCTCTGCATGTTAATAATGAATTATAACCTGTACACCGCTGTTTGGCTTTCACATGGCAGACAGAGAATACAGCTGGACAAGGCTGAATTATGGTATCTGGGGATTTTCGAGGAAAGTTGTGATTTACTCTTCTGTGCTCAACGGGAAGTTTCTCTATAGCTGTTATGAGGTGCAATGCCCTCCTCTAGTAGAGTCACAAACCCACCATAAATTAACTCCTACGCATGCTTACTATTTATGTTATTTATATTGACGGGTCATTTAGCAGCTTGCACTGCCCAAAGCAATTTTCCATAATTACAATACCTGAAAGAAAGTATATTTATATATATAAATAAATATAATATTAGCTACTTTAGCACAAAATGAATACAGAAAGTACAAAATCAAAATTGACAAGACAACAATTGTATATGCTGTATGTGAGCTGTGTGTAGGCTGTGTGTAATCAGTGTGCAAGCTGTGTGTAGGCTGTGCGTAAATTGTGTGTTAACCTTTGTGCAAGCTGTGTGTACATTGTGTATAACCTGTGTGTGAGCACAGTGAGGAATGTTAAGATGCACAGAAAATCTAATCTATAGTGTTTTTGGTAGAGAGAAGAGTGGATGAGGGGAACAGAAAATCCTGCAGAATGTAATACTCTTCTAAATGCATGCAAATGGTTTGTAAACACTTTCATCCAAATGGCCATTATAGGCGGGTTTGCATATTTTTTCATACGTTTGTAGATTAAAAAATGAATTTAGTAAACATAACTCTGCTAATGCTTCCCCACTTTCCCCCTCAGCTGATGATAAATAATGTAACATATTTATCTGTTTTTATCAGGCGATGAAAACACAGCGCTAAAAGCACTGTGATTAATGGCTGTGCTCACCTGCAAATCTGATGAATGGTGTATCTGTGCAATGTATCTTATGATTTTTTTAAATGTATCTTTTCAAACCAGAAAAATCTGACAGATGAACATAATAAAAGAGTGGAAGCGGCAGAAGCACTAGTTTGATGACTTTGTCAGGCGTCTTACTCAGACTTAATGTATGTAATAATAAGTCTGTTGATAAAAATGAATTAATAAAATGAAATGAAAAAATAAAAATGAATGAATGAATGTTCTCTTAGAAATAAATACTCACATGCTTGGCATTTGCTGAAGCATTTCTGTGTTACTTAGAGTCCTTTAGCAGGAGAATGTTCTCTTGGTCAGAGCCTGTAGATCCTAATTTGAGAGTCTGTGACTTGCACAGAGTGACTGTTAACCCACGTTAACCCATTACTTGTTCCCTGAAAAGGGCCTTTTTTTATAACTCTGAAATTGACATTATTTTTCAATTTTTTGGTAACCTAAACTTTTTTTACCTCATAACATTTCAGGTAATTCACTTGACTTGAACTGCTTAAATTTCAGTAAAAACTGGAAAATGGGGATGTTCCAAAACTTTTGACTGGTAGTGTAGCCCTTTTCATACAGAATGCAACTCAGAGTGCTTAACATATAAATCATGTAGATCTACATGTAGATCCTAATTTACCCCACAGAGCATAACTCACCCCACAGATTCTAGCTCATCCCACAGAGCCTAGCTCAACCTGTAGATCCTAATTCACCCCACAAAGCGTAACTCACTCACCCCACAGCCGTCTAACTCACCCGCAGATCCTAACTCACCCTGCAGAGTCTAACTCATCCCACAGCCACCTAACTCACCCCACAGAGTCTAACTCAC
This sequence comes from Aldrovandia affinis, assembly GCA_029706075.1. Lineage (NCBI taxonomy): Eukaryota > Metazoa > Chordata > Actinopteri > Notacanthiformes > Halosauridae > Aldrovandia > Aldrovandia affinis. The sequence goes on along the minus strand of JAINUG010000126.1, from coordinate 1,779,208 downwards.
CCCACAGAGTCTTACTCATCCCACAGCCACCTAACTCATCCCACAGGGCCTAACTAGCCCCACAGAGTCTTACTCATCCACTTCACATGGTGCAGAAGTGAATGTTCACAGAATTTCTGCCATACGATGGCGTTTGTTAAACACCCTGTCCCTCCAGGAGGAGGATTATGCACCGCTCAGTAGCAGTTTGGAGGGATTAGTCAGGGGATTAGTCAAGGTATTACGGAGGCTAAATTGTTCCTTTCCTATGAGCAGGCTCCAGAAATGTTTTGAAGTTTTCAGGGGTTGTTAACTTCAATTTCAAATGTAGGTTAGTTTAACGTTTGCAGGGAAGTGTAACCTAAGCTTTTACCTGTCAGAGATGGACACCTGACACCGGACAAGCCAGGCCTTCAGAAGGCTGAGCCAACGTGGCCATTACACAACCACAAAATGATTTGACACAGTGAATGTAATTACTAATACTTAACCATTAGAAAGTGGTGTTTTGTTTCCTTTGTGTTCTTTGTTTAGTCCTGTCATAATAAAGTCTCCTTTATTTTTTTATATATATTTGTTTCAGATTTTTTTCCCATTTTCTCCCAATTTGGTATAGCCAATTACACCCTCCATTTATTTCAATTTAGCCTCCCCACACAAGTCCGCTGCTTATCTCTATGAGGCAAGCTAATTCTCCAAGGGCAGTAAACTCCACTTCCTTCAAGACAGAATTCGCCAACCCACGTTCTGGAGACTCCTTTTACGTGCTTCACAGCGGACTCAAGTCAGCTCACCCTCATCCCTCCCTCTGGTGCGAACAGCTAAATGCCGCCCCCGATTGGGGCTGGCAACCAGGGCCAGTAGAGATGGGTTTCGAACCTGACAGGCAGTGCACACCGAATCAGAATAGGCAAAATACAATGCGTGAGACCACTATGCTATCCGCCGCCCCATAAGTCTCTTTTGTTTTTGAAGCGATGATTGTGACCTTCACAAAAGATTGTATTAAGAGTGTCACGCTTTTATTTTTGGATTAAATCAATTACGCAGGTAAAATTCAATTAAACTGAATGGCAATTATGGGTCTGATTATTGCTTTTAAACCATATAAACACTATATAAACTTAACATATGAATACTCTGTATCCCCTCCCCTCTCTCTCTATATATATATGTGGTCATGTTATTAGGTACACCTGTACACCTGCTCGTTAATGCAATTATCTAATTAGCCAATCATGTGGCAGCAACTCAGTGCATAAAAGCATGCAGATACGTTGGGGATGTGTTATGAATTGTTTTTGATTATTGTTTTGTTGTATGTTTTGTTTTTGGTGGCTCATAAATGGTGCAAATAAGAAGGTTATTGACTCAGGCAGGTCATCTGATTTGTTATATTATGACCATATAGAAGGTCTTATTATCATGGGAAGCCCTATGTTCATTTCCCCACCTAAATATGTCTAATACACACTTAAAAATTGTAACATGGAACATTAATGGATCTCAGAACCATATTAAGAGACTGAAATGTTTATCATATCTTAAATCTAAAAAGGCCGACATAGCCTTTATACAAGAGACTCATTTAACAGACCTTGAATCTATGAAATGGAAAAAAGACTGGGTTAGAAACATCTTTCATAGCTCATACTCGAGTAAGAAACATGGGGTGGCATTATTATTTCATAAAAAGCTGAATTTTACTTTGATAAAAGAACATAAAGATACTATTGATAGGATTATCTGTGTAGAGGTTGTGATTAATGGGAAGAAGTTGAATTTATGTAATATATACACACCAAATATTGAAGACCCGGAGTTATTTTACAATGTAATTAAGATTATGGGGGATATTACTGATGGACCAATTATTTTAGGTTCAAGCTGCACACAATTTTAGACAGGCAGCACACTTTGGCTGGTCCGGTGTGGTGTGCGCTGCCTGTCAGGGACGTGGTTCGAAACCCGCATCTCTACCAGACCGGCCCTGGTCGTCAGCCCGATCGGAGGCGGTGTTTGGCTGTCCGCCTCCGGAGGGGGGAGGGGGAGGGTGAGCCGGCACGAGTCCATCGAGGAGCAGGAAAAGGCGTCCGTGGTAGAATTCCGTCTCGAAGAGGTGGTTAATTCGGCCCGGAAATAATGTCTCGCCCTGGAGGACGGGCGGCGGACTCGTGGGGGAGGGGGAATTGAGGTAAATGGAGGGTATAATTGGCAACCAAATTGGGAGAAAAACGTGGAAAAATTAGAAATAAATTAATAATAAAATAAAACAATAAATCAAGAGGAACGAGGCAGGGATGCCCCCTATCTCCATTACTGTTCGTGATCGCTTTAGAGCCACTGGCAGCAGCTATTACTGAGAATGTAATGATAAAAGGGGTAAACATTACATTTACATTTTAAGCATTTAGCAGACTTATCCAGAGCGACTTACAAGATGTGCATAAATACAATGGACAGGAAGAACATAAGCAATTCCTATATGCAGATGATGTACTGATAGTAGTTACAACATCGATCCCCCATTGCTCTCTACTACCGAGGCTTTTTTCCATTATCTCTGGATATAAAATAAACTGGCAGAAATCAGAAGCCATGCCTGTATCTAAGATGTGTCCCTCTGCATTGGTTACTCCATTCATTTTAAATGGATTCCATCTGGATTCAAATATCTGGGTATTTTACTCACCTCAGAGTTAGACAACATGGTCAATATTAACCTGCTCCCAGTGCTTCAAAGAATTTAACATAATCTTGAAAAGTGGAAAGTACTGAAACATAGTTTATGGGGCAAGGTGAATACAATTAAAATGATGGTAGTTCCACAATTTAACTACATCTGAAGAATGCTACCTTTAAACATTCCGTTACAACTATTTAAACAGTACAATGATGCTGTTAAGGACTACATTTGGGAAGGGAAAAAAACAATTATTAATATGAAGAAATTATACACCCCAAAAGAAAGGGGAGGTTTAGGTCTCCCCAATGTAGAGATGTATAATGTAGCATTTGAGATGTTTAAATTGACTAATCACTGGAAACAAGGTAATGATAAAGAAAGATGGGTGAAATTGGAGGAAAGGATAACTGCTCCATTTAGACCCTTAGATGTCCTATCCCAGAGAAGAACAAAGGGTATAGATAAACAAAACATAAATCCTATATTACAACATTCTAAAGAGGTATGGTCAACAATACATAAAATGTTCAAGGCCTTTCCATATAGACAAACATATTAATCTGTCTGGTTTAACCCATCAGTGTGTATCGGAAAACAGACAGTTTTCTGGGAAGAATGGGTGAAAGAAGGGATGTTCACCATGGGACATTTGCACAAAAATTATGTTTTTAAGAATTATGAGCAACTAGCTAGTGAATTTCATTTGGGAGATAAAGGAAGGTGGAAATATTTACAACTTAGGAGCTGCATGTCAGCCCTTACTGGTCTCCAATTACAAAAAGAAAACAATCCAATAGAATCATTTTTGGTATCACACCCAATTATACAATCCACTAAAATCAATAGCAACACATGTGAAAGCCTCAGAATTATTTGGCAAAAAGATCTTCAGTGTGAAATAGATCAAGAAACTCAGCTAAAGATAATTACAAATATAGGGGCCAACATCAGGGAGGCCAGGGAGAAAGGAACACAGTTTAAAATAATTAATAGATATTATTGGACACCTCAGAGACTGTATACGGTTGGGTTGTCTCAAAATAGTTTATGCTGGAGGTGCAGAAGTCACAGGGGAACCCTCCTACATGCTCTTTGGGACTGTCCAGTGATTTGCCCTCTCTGGAACAACGTTCTAAAATATATGGGGAGTTGGTTGGGACAAGTCTCAAGTAACAGGACTGAACGGGACAGAGTTTCGAATTTTAATATTAGCCATGGTATCAACGGCAAGACTGGTTCTTAAGTTTTGGAAAAATACCACTAGCCCAACATTTAAATAATGGTTACATTTGATGGTTGAAGCAGCCTCCTTTGAACAAATGCTGTCTAGAAGGGATGGGAAAAGAGGAGAGGTTGGCAAGATATGGGATAATTTTCTGGATTATGTAAAGGGGAAGGGATAGGAATGCCAAATTATCCCCCAGTCGATTAGAAACCCTAGGAACCAAGTGGATACCAGCCGTCCCAGAAACGTAACAATTATCAGCCTTCCCAGAAACTGAGTGATTACCAGCCAAGGGAAAAGAGAAAGGAGAATGGGTTTATGGGCTGCCAAATTATTTTGTTGCTGTTGCTGTTATTGTTTTTTGTTTTTTTATTGTTTTTGTTTTTGTTTTTTGTTCTGTTTTTGGTGTCTAGTTATTTAATGTTGTGTGCTGATCTTTGTGGTGTACTATGTGTAAATAAAAAATCTCTGAGAAATGTTTCCAGCACCTTGAATCCATGCCACGAAGAATTCAGTTCTGGGGGTCCTACCCAGTACTAGAAAGGTGTACCTAATAAAGTGGCCACTGAGTGTATATATATACTATATATATGAATAATTATATTGAGTAAGTGTCATTTTACCATGGTTGAATAGTGCTTTTATCTGATTTTAATTAAAAACACTTTTATTTTGAGATGTCTCGTGGAAATGCCTCTTGACGTCATAAGGAGATATTATCTACTCCTGTTTGTATTTCCTCTGGAGAGTCAGGCAGGGTTTAATGTTCTAATTATCAGAATCAAGCAGGAAAACAAATGATAAAATGTTAATGAAACCCTTTCAGGAGTAATCACTCAGACAATAATGAGGACTTATTACATGGAAATCTTCCATAGACCCCAAATCACATTCCCATACAACCACAATTATACAGTTTTATTAATATTTTAAATAATAGCATAAGGTTTTAAATATTGATCAGTGTATCCTACGTTTTTGTTGACAATGGAACAAAGCATTTGATTGAGTTAAAATATCTGAACAAATGTATGCAGAGTGATATAGTGTATGCACCCTTCCTCAACTCATTGCACAGTGAGTGTGTCACTGAGTGAGTGACAGAGTGAGTCAATTAATGAGGGAGTGAGTGAGTGAGTTAATGAGACAGTGAGTGTGTGAGTGAGTCATTGGTTGAGTGTGTAAGTGAGTGAGTGAGTGAGTTAATGAGACAGTGAGTGTGTGAGTGAGTCATTGGTTGAGTGTGTAAGTGAGTGAGTGAGTGAGTTAATGAGAGAGTGAGTGAGTGTGTGAGTGAGTGAATGTGTGAATTAATGAGAGTGAGTGAGTGAATGAGTGAGTGAGTGAAAGTGTGTGAGAGAGAGAGAAAGTGACTGAGTGAATGTGTGTGTGTGAATAAGTCTGTGAGTGAGGGAGTGAGTGAGTGAGTGATTTAGTTTGTGGGTGAATGAGTGAGTAACACTCATTTGGAGTATGAGTGAAATGAGATGGAGGAGCAATACCTTTTCAAAATGAATGGTCTCACAACTTGGAACATGGAAGTATGAGTATGAAGAAACACTTGCCGCTGCAAAGTCTACCCCTTAGCAGATTCAATTGGAGGGTGTGAAAGCAAGGGTGAGTAAACAAAAATGTGAACTTCACTTTTCATAAAGTCGAAACATAAAAGTGGGAGAGGCACATCTGGAACTCGAGTAAAGAGAGCAAATTAACATAATTCACTGGGATGGAATTGGGCCAGTGACACTTTCATTTGAGGGGCAGAAACATTTTTAAAAATAAAGAGCTAAAGGTCTCCTATTTTGTACGATGCTTTTATTTTTCTGTGAGGTGACCTTGAGTGTCCTGAAAGGCGCCCACAAATAAAATGTATTGTTATTATTCTCTGAGCTCAGAGAGGGTGGTGTCAGATGGGATGTTATGAGGGAAAGACAGTTTTCCCCCAGGTGAGGTGATCACAGGCAGATCTATGTATGAGCTAAAAGCTACAGACACCAAGTGGAGGAAGTGATCTGAGCCACTTCAGCAATGAGAAATATGCTGTCTGTGGCATTAGCACATCTCACAGGAGCGCTGTGCGCATGGCATTAATTCCAGCATAGAAACCGGCTTCTGGGGCACATCAGGGTATTATCTATGTATTGATTTATGTGCCAGACACTCTTATCCAGAGGGCCTAACAAAGATATTATGACAAGGTACATAAACTACATGTTGCATGACCTGCAAGTATAGGGCGTAGGTACATTACGGTAAAGCAGCACATCAACAATAAAGCAGCGATGTGAATGTACCAAACTTTGACAGTTTACATACAATCCGTGTATACAGCTGGATGCTTTTTCATACATCTTCTTCATCTCACAAATTTGGAATCACAAAGTATGCTTCTTGAGTCACTATGGTTACACCAGAGCCAACGTGAGGGGTAGTCCTCCAGGGTGATTATTTCACACCCTGTAGCAGGGGGCCAAACCTGGCCCCTGGAGAGCCCCGGGGGCCCAGCCTGTCTTTGTGATGAGTGTCTTTACCAACTGAGCTATTCATTATTAAAAACACCATGTCCCAGTCATTTACAAGGGTATTCATTTATAACATAATTGATTTTCGACTGACCCGCGATGTTGTTGTTCGGTCCAGATTATTATTTTTGGTGCTTATTGACATTATTTGGTGAGATACAGCCAGTTTGTTTTCCTTTAGCATTAGCCACCATAGCCAAAATCAATGAGAGTGGATAGGAAACCACTCAGCATACTCCAGAAAGCATAAGAATGTTGGGGGACATTCTCATGCTTTTTGGAGTACACTGAGTGGTTCCCTCTCAGCTCTCGTTCATTGTGGCTACGGTAATGGGTATTAATACATCAAACATACAATCATAAATAAAAGCCCCAATCAACCAACACATTAAAAACTCCATGCCACAGGCATTCAGCAATCACCTCTTCATATTCACTGATATTACAAATAGTCAATATTCTACGTACTGCTTCATAACAAACCTGGTGAATTACATTACAGCTGTCAGACTTTGAATATCCCAGTCCTTGTACACAGTATGCTTCACATGCAGAACTCTGTCCTGCTGAGTACAGTGTTCTACTTCACTCTCAGAACAGACTCAAGAGGAGATATGCTGTCCTTGGTTCACAGTTTGTTACATTAGCTCAACAGTGGCACCTACTGCATAACAGCAGCAATTACAAGAAAATGAGCAAAACCAGATGGGCTTCAGCCTTCCCATGAGTGCAAAGCCCCATCCAGCTGACAACATATCCATGAATAATTAATTAAATGTTGTTTTGTAATTTTGTTTATGTTATGGACACCATTTTAAGTTATGTATGACACTAACGGACCCGGGTCAAATAATTATTTGAAATACTTTAAAGAAGGGAGTAAATCTGCTAATCTCTGCATTTTTCCTTTCCAAGATTCAATCTTCTGCTTCTAATCCTCGAAAACTCTACTCTACATTTTCTTCTCTCCTCAACCCTCCTCCTCCCCCACCCCCTCCTCTCTAACAGCGGATGACTTCGCATCCTTCTTTCTCGAGAAGGTTGATGACATTCGTAATTCCTTCCCCCATCCTCTCCCTCACCTAACCCTCCATCACCCATCTCGCTACCTAAACCTCTCACCCCTCTGTCCTCCTTCTTGCCCCTCCCTGACTTGGACATCCTTCAACTTGTTCACTCCCACCGTCCCACCACCTGCCCTCTTGATCGCATTCCTTCTCCCCTCTTTTCAGTCCTATGGACATCCTCCCCTTTGCCTCCAATGTTATCAACTCCTCTCTTTCCTCTGGCTCTGTCCCCTCTCACCTAAAAAGCGCCCATATCGTCCCCCTCCTCAAAAAACCCTCTCTGAATCCTGCTGTCATTTCCAACTACCGACCTGTCTCTCCTCACATTCCTCTCCAAAACTCTAGAGTGGGCTGTCTATAACCAACTGTCTGCTCATCTCCTGCAGAACGACCTGCTTGATCCTAACCAATCTGGGTTCAAGACAAGCCACTCCACAGAGACTGCTCTGCTTGCGGTCACTGAGGCCATGCAAATGGCTAAGTCCCAATCCCTTAGCTCCGTCCTCCTCCTCCTCGACCTGTCAGCTGCATTCAACACCATGGACCACCAGATCCTGTTCTCATCTCTCGTCTCTGGATCTGCACTGACATGGTTCAAGTCCTACCTGGCTGACTGGCCCTACCAGGTGGCCTGGAGAGCTAGGCCCCATCCCTTCTCCTCCCCACTTGGAATCCCGACAGGGCACTATCTTCTGCAAGAGACTAAAACCCACCTTTTCAGACTCCACTATCCTATTCTCCTACCCAATGTCACACCAACCTACTTGCTCAATCACTTGGAATCCATCCATCCATCCATTATCTAAGCCGCTTATTCCTGGTCAATCACTATCTTCTGCAAGAGACTCAAAACCCACCTTTTCAGACTCCACTACCACTGAATTCTGAACATCTACCCAATTGTCATCACCACTGCCTACTTGCTCAATACTTATTGTATATGTATCCCTGCTTACTCCTTATTTATAAAACATTTTTTAAAAGTACTAACTTTTTCCTTCCCAGTGTTACAGGTATGGTATGCAGCAGCCTACAACAATGTCTATCGCTGTATTGCTGCACTGATCTCTTGCGCGAGCTATGATTGTTCCTACAATGTATTAATGCACATCTTGTAAGTCGCTCCGGATAAGAACATCTGCTAAATGCTTAAAATGTAAATGTAATGAAGATAAGCTTGGACTATGCTTAGTAGATAGTCCTTAATAAGGGTGGAGATGAAAGGAAGGATGTCCTCTGAGGACTGAAAGAGGGGGGAGGGAATAGAGTCGATAGGACAGTTGGTGGGATTTAATGAGTTGTAGGGTGTAAGCATCAGAGAAGGGTGGGAAGGAAGGTATGGAGGCAGGTGGGTTATAGGGTGGGGAGAAGTTGAGCTGAAAGAGTTGCGGATGTCACTGACCTTCTTATCAAAGTAGGATATAAAGTTATCTGTGGTTAGAGAGGAAGGGGGAAGAGGAGGAGGTGGCTTGAGGACAGAGGTAAAAGTGGAAAACAGCTTAAAGAAATATTTATTCCCATAATTAGTCAGAACAAAATTCCTCTTTCATATGATTGTATACTTTTGTTAGTGACATGTTTCATGAAACATTCTCAGAGATCTGCAAGCCAGTTTTACAATTTTACCATCATCTAAAGAATTAAATCATTTCAAATATGTATTTGACCCAGGTCTGGATACTACACCAACACTGTGTGAATTGGCACAGGATGTGTTACAATATTTACTTTCGTTTACTGTTCCTGGATTTTCCCAAAGGCCACTTTTCCAAAGCAACAGCAGTGCTGTGAAGCAGGGAGCTTAATTCCCCCATGCTGAATTTCTGTCCTTAGGTCATTATCATTTAGAGGCCATGATGAATGAGAAAGGCTCTGAGTCTCCCTTTTCAAATATACACCTCAATTTAACAATGCAGGGAAGGGGGGCTGGGTTAATTACTGAAAAAGGGATTGTGTGAGAATCAACTGAATTATTAAAAATGAGTAAAAGACAGTGCCTCTGGGTGGCTCATCCTTCTAATACTCAGCTCCACATTCATAACATTGAACTTCCAATGTAATGCATCCTATGAACATTGCTGGATGGCTGCTGTTTAATGCACAGGGCTCGTTCCCTTGCTCTGTATGGTCTCCTGGCTGTTGTGTGCTGTGTGGGGTGTTTTCTGCGCGTGCTGCCAGCTGCAGCTGGACGTGTTTTTATTGGAGCGTTAATTGGACTGCCCCTGTAGGTAGATGGCTGGTTTTATTGATGGGTGATGATGCTGCCCTAGATGTGAGCCAGATTAATCCTAACTGGATGTGTGGATATTGTAGAGAGAGGCATAATGAGCCCCAAAATGAATGTTCATGGGATGCATCAATTTGAAAGTTCAATGTTACACATGTGGAGCTGAGCATCTGGTGGACCTATGGAATCTGTGGCTGTAGTCAAGAGACAACATAGACCTGAGGTAACAGTAACAGTAACTCAGTAACATCACTCATGGTATCAGTAAAAGCAACTCGCTGATTTGAACCAATCATTGTGTTTTGTTGTGAAAAGCAAGAACCTTTTGATTTGTTCAAACAAGTCAGTGATTGACAGATAATGGTAGCTCCACCCATTTTTTGGTGTCATGATACCTCATTCTCCCATTACTAGCCTGAGGTAGTGAACGCTCCCATTCTGACTGTTTACCGGCAGAAGAAAGCCTTGATGTGCCAGGGAGCCATTCAAAAACGGCTTCCTTTTTCACATAAGATATGCCATTTAGCAGACGCTTTTATCCAAAGCGACTTACAGTAGTGAATGCATACATTTTTCAGTATATGTGGCCCAAATGGAAATCGAACCCACAACCTAAGCGTTGTCAGCACCATGCTCTACCTACTGAGCCACACAGAATCAGATGAGTGTTACAAGATCAATGCATTCAACACCGATTACTCTATTTTTACATTTATAAAGTGAAAATCACTGCTTAATACACATGCCCATTACATCAATTAATTCATTGTAATTCCCTGCTTCACAATATTTATTCATTGTGAGGCTCTTATTCTCATTGATATAATGCAATGGTGTACATGGTACACACACATACAGGCATGGGGATAATGGTGTTTTTGAGACTCAAAGGATGCTCATAACATCAGATGCCAACCTTGGATCAGGGATCAAGCTGCGTGTTAACTCTCCACCACCAAGTATGGAGACCGACAGCGTTACCATTCCATTAACGTTCCATGCGCCCTCTGAGTTGACTCCCTGTGTACATAATGACTTAATTAATGCGTTTTCAGCTGTGCAAACGGACTCCACCCTCAATTCCCTTGTTTTTCAAACTGGCGTTTATTTTCAGTGAGTATTTGAGTCGAACCTACTATTCGATTGACGGTAAATACTTGACACACTAAGGCAAATGCAAATTAGAGCACCACTCTTACTTTACCTGTCATAACACTTTCAAACACAGCTTTTTCCTCCGTACGTGACTTAATTTCAAAATACGATCACCATTTGGTAGCGCTCTATGTGACTAGCCTAACTGTCTCGCAAATATGATACTATGCAGATTGACATGTAGCTACATTATTTTTCAGTCTCCTTGTATAAATAAAAAACATTTGTATATATATGCCAGTTGTTCAAAAGCGTACATGGTTCACAGTAACGTATCATAATGGCAGGTATCCGTAGTGTGTATTTGTATGTATGCACTGTCACGCGTTTACTTTGTTGAAGCTAAACTAGTTTAAAACTAGCACGATTCGAGATTCAGGAAGTAAGTCCACTGTAAGAGTGACAGACAAACATTGCAATTAGAAAAGAGCATGGTCGTGTCTTTGTCCGCCCACTTCTTAAAGTAGCCAATGGTGGCTTAGGGGCGAGACTTCCGTTACAGCGATTTAGACATCTTTCATTGTACGACCTGTCTGGAGGAGACAGCTTGGCTATTACAGATGAATCAAGCAAAGCTTATGAGAATAATTTAGTTAGCATAGTGTCTATCGTCTTTGCCGTTGTTGAAAGAAAGATCTGGCCAGCTTGGACTGGCAAGGGCACACGTGACTGAGTTGTTTGCTTTGGTTCAAATTATAGTTATTTCGACTAAGCAGCATATTATTTGCGAGCTAGCACAAACTATCATCTCAGCCGGCGACGGATCGCAGCAAAAAAGTGTCGCTATCCGATCTAGCGTTTCAGACTACCGCATGGCTTAGTCTTTTTTTACTTCAGATAGCGAACGTTAACTAGCTAGATACCGTTTATAAACAGTAAAGATCGCAAGGTTCTCAACAAAATAACTAGTTTCTTTTAGTTTACTGTCGTTTTAATTCTGACTTTTGCTTACAAAATAACCAGGAAGAAATACCTGTATCACTGCTGTGTTACAGTAACGTTAATCTTAGCTAGCTACATAGCTTTCGGGGGTTGATGTCAAAATAGATTAAAGGTCGCTAAAGTCGAGACTTCTATAGTAGTTAGTGTATCGTAATTTATGTATCTAGCCGAACGGTGTATCAAATGAAGTCGTACAATTTGAACTATCTATATTTATAGACTTGTAGATTGATCGGTAACGTTAAAAGTAATCGCGTGCTTCTTGTTTTCGATGTTCTCAAATGTTAGCCTGCACTACTTTCCCTCATATTTAATGTTACGTTACTGCGGTTGGCAAGCTAGCGACAAATTTAGCAGTGAACAACTTTGCTAACATTACCCACGATCCTGTAGGTTTTCGTTGGCCGCTAGCTGATTGGAGCTAGCCAGTAGTCTCGAATGATACTCTAGCTATTTCGCTAGGTTGTTGCAGAGGCTGTTGTCTTTTTAAATTAAATTGTAGCTAACTGGGCTACATACGTTATCCCCGTTCTCGTGGAAAGTCAGAGACCGTTATCTACAGTAAGATCTAAAAATGAATGGGTTTAGTACTGAAGAGGACAGCCACGACGGGCCTCCGGCGCCACCGTTTTACGGACAGAGCTGCTGTCTGATCGATGACGGGGAGCGCTGCGGCCGATCCGCTGGAAACGCGTCCTTCAGCAAGAGAATTCAGAAAAGCATATCGCAAAAGAAACTCAAGCTGGACATCGACAAAAGCGTGAGTAATAATATGCACTCTGTCGCAGACTTACTAAGCAGGGGACGTGTCTCATGACGTTAGTTATTAAATGTGAGGCAACTGCGTGTGAAAAACTTAGCTAACCGGCCAGCTGGCGACCAAACTGAACGGAGTATGGGTAGGAGGCTAGCTAACAGCTAATGTTATATAGATAGTTATTGTTACTTGTGTTAGCTAATACACGACATGAGCTAGTTTGCTAGCTCTCTTCTTCATATTCATTTTTTCCCTTTTGGGTATTCGTGGTAGTTTTAAGTTTCGTTTCCGGATGGTTTTTGTGTCTGGTGCCAATGAAGAAAGTTGTTCGTAGCCAACTCTGTGTTAACATTCGCGTTTACTTTTGCTCCACGCCTCCCCAGAGTTTTTCCCAAAGATGGCTGTTGCTAAGGAGAACAGAACACCACTTCTGGAATCGTAATCTCGGGGTTGATTAAACGACCTGAAACAATGTAACATTAGCTAGCACTCGCTGCAGTTACTTGTCTCATCTCGGCTAATCTGACATGCTGCAATTCCTTTGCATTTTATTTTAAACTGTGGAATCCTCCATGCTCCAGTTCCAAGTATTGGATTGTGTCTACGGCATCTCGCCGTAAAGGCAGGTTTCTAAGAGCAAACAATGGGGATGCCTTCAGTTTGAATCTGTGCGTGTAGCTTGCTGGCTAGCTAAATGACTGCCTGGAAGTCAACATTTTTAAACTACGGCGCGATTGTAGCCTTTTTATTGTTTCTTGCTAGTCTCCCGAGTTCCGAAATCGTATCGAAATCGAAAACCATATCAGCTACATTCCTTCATAGTCGTGTATAACTATCGAGTCCGTTCAGTTCTGAGAATACCTCCCTCATTGAACAAAAGCACTGGGGTGTGTAAAGATAATGCATGTTTTATTTTTCTACCCTATTAACATTAATTAGGTACATGTTGGGTACAGGTTTTCACTCCATGTTTAACACTATGGTGAAAGTAGGCAAGTGTCCAAGAAAAAAACATATGTATATATATTTTTTTTTTTAAGTAGGCGAGTAACCCGTATAAGGAACGCACGTGCTGTTACGTTCAAATAAGTATCACATGACAGATGCATTTACATCTGACGTTTGCACACAGTACATGCAGTTTAATATATAAAGTTTGATACTGTCCATGTCGCTGAAAGATATTTTTTTTGTTCGGTTAATGTTCCTAAAACTGACGTGCAAATCTTCCCTCGAACACGTGTTTGACGCAAGCAGGCGTAATGGGCGGGGCTTCGGACAGTGATGTTGGGCTGTATATGCTTTCAGGTGCGGCACCTGTACATTTGTGACTTCCACAAGAACTTCATCCAGAGCATTCGCAACAAGAGGAAGAGGAAGGCCAGTGACGATGGTGGGGAGTCGCCAGACCGGGATGTTGAAGTACCAGAGGTGTGTGTGATATGAGTGCAGCCTCTTCATGCTCAAAGCCACCAGTGGCAATGAGCGTGCAATGGATGGCTCTATCTTAAATCTTACCCTGCATGTTTAAGTTACATTGTGTCCACCGCCTTCCCCCACCTGTTCCACTGTGACCAGCATGCTGGTCGGAACATTTTGTACAGGTGGTGGTGCCCAAAAATCTCCCCAGCCTCATGGCCTTGTGCAATCAGAATTCAGACCAGCTTAGTGTTTTTATTGCTACAGTTTACAGATTGAAAGGTTTTCAGTCATACTGTTCGAGAGAAAAAACATTGTCAAAAAGTGAGTGTGGGTACACTAATGGGTGAGTGTGTGAATAGACTAGTGGAGAAGTGAGTGTGTTGCTGGACTAATGGAGGATCTGGTTGCAGGTTGACTTGTTCCAACTGCAGGTGAACACGCTGAGACGCTACAAACGACACTACAAACTGCAGACCAGACCAGGCCTGAACAAAGCACAGCTGGCAGAGGTACCTCATCCCCCAACTCCCTAGCACCCTCACTCCCCCTACCCCTTACACTCACTCACTGTCTCCCTTATCCACTCTATCCCTCCCTCCCTCCCTCAATCACTCTTTTTTGTATTAATAAATTAATGCAAAAATGTGTGTACATTAAAGTATCTAGCGATACTGCAGCAGAATGCATACAGAAAATGATCTAACACTTGCAGAATACGAGTTGGCTTTTTTCTGAATCTGTTTCTGAACTCTTATAGTTTCCACCTGATGAATTTGACTCAAACAGGTATTTTGTTTCAAATGTTCTTTACTAAGATGTTTTGTTGCTTTGTCCTTTTAGACTGTTAGTCGCCACTTCCGGAATATTGCTGTGAACGAGAAGGAAACGCTGACATACTTCATATACATGGTGAAAAGCAACAAAAGTCGTCTCGACCAGAAGTCGGACGGCAGTAAACTGGAATGAGGTTGATTTTTTATTTTTTTAAACTCATTTTTGAGGAAGGACGTGTGAGCATGAATATTAAATCTTGTAGGTCTTCAGATTCAACGAGTTAAAATTTATATTGGGGGAAAATAAATAAATAAATGTGTGTGTATATATATATATATGTATATATATATGTATGTATGTACAAACGTACAGAACATGAACATTGTCCGTAGAAGAGATGTAGTACCATTGCATTAAGATAGGATTTCTCATTTCTTTCTTTTTTTTTTTTATATATTTTTTTTTGTTGAGAATCTGTGTCAATTGTTGACTCTACTTCAAAATATATATTACTGTGCCAAACTGCAGTGTGTAAAATATTCACAAAGCTGGTGTTTTTTTTAGTGAATACGATGGTGGTGATGTGGTCAGAGACGATGTTGTTGGATCTGTATGCACAAGATTTAAAGGCCCTCCAAACAGGGGCCCCTGCTGTGGTGGAAGACTGGCTCTCTATCTCCCCTGTGGGGCTCTCCACAGAACGTCTTCCATAGGGCTTCTTTCCAGAGCCTTCCGTATCTCACATATTCCAACTCACCGCCATCGATTATCTCATAAAATGTGCTGTCTGTGTCCTTACTGTGACAATACACTGCATTCTAATTATTTCAGTGTTTTTTTTTCCCCCCTCATTTTGTTTTTTTTATGTCATTTGTCTTGTGAAATGTGTTAATATTTTAGTCGTTTTGATGAGTGATTGTATAAACTCCTCACTAAGATCAAGGGAAGGTGAACATTAAATGTCCTATGGCTAATCTTGTCCTATGTGGTTGTGTTTGAGTTTATCTGAATGGTCTCTGTGGAAAGGCTAGCACTATAAGCCCAATGTAGCAGAATGGGGAAATGCAACCGTTTTTTTAGCAGTGCTAAACCTGTGTGTTTTGAGAGGGACTTGTGTAGCCAGACCTCACCTTGTGTGCTGGATTAGGGCTTTCCAAACCGGGAGAGGGATTGAGGTGTGGCGTGAGATAACGTTACATGTGGGGGTGTGAAATGTAAATTACCGCACATCGTACACTTTCTGAAGACACACCGTTCAAACGTGCATTACGCTAGTTATGGTGTGCATGCAGTTTTAACTTATTTCACAGAACATGTATTGGCTCCTGAAGTGGGTCGTGGGCAGGGATGTTTGGGAACCTTCCTGCCACACTGTTCGGGACTTGACACCTGAGCCCAGCTGTTTCTGCCAGTGGATTCCTTAAACACCCTCCAAGAGGTTATTTCCATTAAAGCGCTGCAATGCGGCCACCGTAAGGGCTGTTAGAAGTGGTGATTGGTGAATGAGGGTGTATGACACACCAAAAATGGGTGGAGGTACAATATGCTACCTGTAACTCCCTGATAGGAACCAATCATTGTGTTTTGTTGTGAAGAGCAAAACTTGACTCGTTTGAACCTTGATTGGTGTCATGATACCCAATTCTTCCATCACTAATTAGGTTCTGAATCTTCACTACCGTTTTATTCCTCGTCTGGAGTAGCAGTCAAGTCGCAAGCACAGAAAAACAGGCCTGCTAAAATTTAAATAATTTTTGCTGTATGCTTATTTCCAAAATGTCTAAAATGTTAATTTATGATTTCCCTGAAATTGCCTGGTTCGTGAGAGATGAAAATACTTATTTTTCTTGTTTAATTGTTATGAAATGGGTGGACCAGGGATGTTGAGAATGCTGTGGAATTTCAGTTTTGTTTTTAATCCATAATAACTGTCATAGCTCAACAATCTGTCACTACTCAACAAGTGTGTGTGTGTGTGCGTGTGCGCTCAGCTCTGTTCTCTGGTTTCTGATGAGGAATTGGGAGTGATAATAGCCTGCAACAGGTTGAGAGCAGTAGCACTCATTTTTTGGTAACTGGTCTTTTTTTTGTTTGTTTAAGTTGCTGAAGGAATGCCTTTTATTGTAATGTTTTATCTGGAATCTTTACAGCTCAACACAAATCAATTTGACAAATACAGTGACTACTGCACTAAGACCCTGGACAGAATCCCTGTCATCTGCAGTACTGTTAACTGTGATTTCATCACCTGTACCTCACTAATGCTGATGTCATCAGCAGTACTGCCATCTCTCAACATAGGTGAAGCCCCACGTATTGCCTTGATGATGTTATGTTGGTTATTGGTTGTCACATAGAGGTCTTATTTAATGTGATTGTACAGAGTAATGTGTTATCTGTCCCCTGCTGGCCCTTAGTATTGAGCTGTACCCATATCACATAGCATGATATCACGTAGATGTACCCATGTCATATAGCATGAGTCCTAAGGGCATGTGTTTTTCACCACCTCTTGTCAGGAACCAGCAGTTTCGTCCTCTAACACCAAAAGATTTATGGAGGACTTTCTGAAGCTACTTAAGCAATCAACGCATTACGATCTCAAGTAATCATTCAGTTACACCCGTATGCAATCGTACTGATTGATTTGTAAGTAGGCTACTGCTTTCAATTGTGAAAATATGTCTGTTGACACTTCTGTAGGACATATCATGCCCATCCAGGAGCAAAGAAACTGATATGTTGAAATGAGTCGGCGGGTATTTTTAAACGTAGTGTTTTTAACTTATAAAGCAAAAGGAAAACTTTTTTTTTTTACAAAATTGTTATTGATGGGATGCCTTGATTTTTCAAATCCAGTTAAGGGAGCACAATATTTTATATTTAATCATTGTCAGATAATTTGTTGTTTCCTCTTTCATGACTTGACCTAGAGGTGTAAAAACTTGTCCATAAGAGGAAACGCCCTTCTGAAATTACGTCAATTTGTGGACTTGCGCCAACATTCAGATTGGCACTTCATTGTATAATTGGTCATGTTTGAGTAATTGCCATTAATTACTGAAAATAGAGTGCCTACTGCGATGCCTTGAGGATCAAAAAAGAACTGCAGCTTGAGAGAGGTGAAGAACGCATCCCCTTAAGCATAACGTCATGTAGCTGTGCCATATAGCATGACATTATGTAGCTATAAAATGTCAAAACTGCATGTTTGCTGTTCATACCTCATTACTGTATTATATTATGTTTATACATATATGGCTTATTGCTTTTAATAAATGATCTGTACACTGAAAAACTTGCGTTGTGCTGTTTGATTAAGGCTTGATCAGTGGTAGCTCAGGTGTTTGGAGGCAGGTATGTTATCATTAACAGCAATACCTGCACAGCTATGGTTGTGTATGTCATTGCAATATATAGAAATTAGTACATTTCTCATAATGATTCAATCAATCAGTATGCTTCAATGAGCCAAAAATGATGATTCAACAAAACAAGCAATACACCAGTTGTAATGATTGACAGGTCAAAATGGTGTTTGTCCTTAGTCGGTCCCAGTCCAGGGGTATTTAAGTTACATACAGGGTTACAGTGCACGTGGATTTGGGTTAGTTGAAGTCTTCTAAGGACCCTCTACTGATTTTACCTTGTGAGCGTGTATATGCCTAAGGGTGGGAGTGTGGATGTGTACGTGCATGGTTGTGTTACTTTGAAAGAGGGGCGATTGTTGGGGCTCTTGATGGGAGGCTGGGAGCTTTGTACCCAAGACAGCTCAACTTGCAGATGTTTCATAAGCAACAGTGTTTAAGGTGATGTCAGCATGGAACTCTGAGGGAAAGACATCATCGGCAAAGAGCAACAGTGGGCGGAAGCGCAAAGTCCTGGACCGCAATTCCTGTGCATTCATTTGAAGTGCAAATCAAACCAGGCGAGCAACCACAGATCAATTGGACACAAATTTCAACCTAGGGTGAAAGCGGCTGGTTTCATTAAAAACTGGCCCAGCACCCCATTAATTGACTTTATTATCACTGAGAGACCAAAATGTGAATAGCCATCACTGCAAAAATGAGCAGCTGTAGGACAGGCCTCGGGGACATTCTGCCACCATGACATAATCCAAAGTTCATGCACATGGTGTATGTCTCTTCTTTTCATATACTTGGGAAATGTCAACAAAATTTACATTACAACATTGTGCAGAGGGAATTACACAGTTTACATTTCTTTACATACAATCCATTCATACAGCTGGATATTTACTGAAGCAATTCAGGTTAAGTACCTTGCTCAAGGGTACAACAGAAGTGCCCCACCTAGGAATTGAATTTGCAATCCTTGTGTTACAAGCCCAGTTCCCTTACCATTATGCTACACTGCCACGCCTGTATAAAAATTGCCAAGCGTTTTTTTTTTTTTTTTTTTTTATCATCATGGTCAAGGACACTGTGTGTGGACAGCTCATTATTTGGCAGAGCTGACTCCTGAAAGTATAGCCAGTGCTGTTTATGACCCATGTGCATGTTTTGCCACTCAGTGTTTATTGAATCTCGTGTAACTGCCTGACAGAATGTCGGCCCACTCAAATGATGGGAGACCAGCTGTCTGAGTTCCATGTGATTAGCAGCCAAGTTAAAGTGCTTTGATTGTTCAATGTGTGGATTGAGAGAGCAGAGAGGTTGAGATACTAACCCCATTCAGCTGCTAAATCAGACCTAAACCTGAGGCACACACTCCCCACCCCTGCAGGCAGCACAGAACAAAGCAATCTGTAAATGTGTGCCGTTTAGCGGAATAAGGAAAATACATGGTTCAGAAATAACATTTTGACAAAAACGCATTCGTTTGGGTATCTTGTGAGAACTCTTATTTCGATTATACTTCAGATGGTTTTGATAAAAGCAGCAATAATGCACCATGTTGTGAAATGCTTCTTGTAAAAGGCACATGCCTACATTGCTGCTTCTTAGAGTTCAGTGACAGATATGATCCCTTGAGTGACATTTACAGCATGGATTTAACCTATATTCAGTCAACTAGTGTGCACAATGGAGACACTTTTTATGAGCAAGAGTTCATGCCACATAGTGGTTCTGTGTGGCTCAGTTGGTAGAGCACGGCGTTGGCAACGCTTAGGTTGTGGGTTCAATTCCCGCTGAGACCACTTGTATGTATGCATTCACTACTGTGAGTTGCTTTGGATAAAAGCGTCTGCTAAATGGCATATATTATAGGTATGTTACAATTCCCGTGCGCAGCGGCGGTCTAGATGTGCCTGGGTCCCTGTGCGAGTGATTACGAGAGACTATGGCCGTACCCCAAAAATACACGCTTTTCAAGGGCTGTCAGTTTTTTTAATGTCTGCGATATAACGTAGTTGAAAACTCGATCCTCCATCTTGTTTCTGAAATTTGATGAAACATTGCTCAGTTTGGTCATACGCTACACTTCAGAGTCAGACTCGTGTTTAGTGCTTTCAAAATGATATATCGCAAGTTCAGGACTAAATAAAAGGTATCCAGGACGTTAATTTAACATTTTGTCTTGTTTCTGGTGAAATTTCATTGAAATCTGTTTATGCGAAATGTGATGTTTTTGACCCGGAATGTGAGATATCTTTGCCCAAATGCTCACTGCCTGCCGTGGTTTTTGCCATGTCGCGGCGTGTGCGCAACATGTAATTATATGATTAATTGATTATGTAATGTAATTTCAGATCATTCAAATTAAGATCTTTTTTAGAATGCTTCAATCTGTAATTACTGAACATTTCAAATTATCTTTATTTTTAAGAAAGTTATGGGCATTTATGTTATTGAATCACAGCTTTTGTTTCAAGATCATTGAAAAACAATGGGGGTCAATATGCAAATTTCCGAGTGTAAAAATGACCATAACTTCCTTAAAACTTAAGATATGAGAGTGAATAAGGTATCAAATTAAAGGTATTTTCATGCTCTATCTGGTGGGATACGTTTCTAGGAACTACGATTCGTGATGAATGCTTATCTGTTTATGGGTGAGTAATTCTACATTTGTTTGAGCCATTGTCATTTTTAGTCCAGCAAATTCGAATATTTGTTCATGGAATAAAAGCGTTGCAGGGGGAAGGACACGGCCTGCTCTTTCAGTGCTCTTTAGTGTTTGGCCGATGGTCCGTTGTAGTGGAGCAAAGGCACGTATCCATGCTGGACCGTCACTGTTACGGCCATGTGTCACACGCTTCCGCGCTGCGTGCTCGCTCATCTTATGCTTACGTGCGCGCCCCCGTCCGTCGCGTGGTGGACTTCCATATTGTTGCTGTATGGATAATTATATTCGATATTTTACAGTGGTGTTCTAGTGTTTATTTTAGCTTTATATTTTAATTGTAAGTGACCACTGAGGTTCTTGTGTTGACGTGAATTTGATCTACGTTTGGAGCGGATAAAACGTAGAAATTCGTTTAATTGCGGAGTGCAGTACAGTTCGATTCCCAGACTGAAGGCGAATTTAGGGGTAACGTTGGTCTAGCGAACGTAAACCCGCCTGGTGAGGAGCAGAGGGGGGAACAGGGAAATGGCCACTCAGGTGGACACTCTCTTACCCAGCAATCCTCTTACGAAACCGGAGGAGCATGGACATGCAAGCAGTAAGAATCCAGCAGATGACAGCGTGGAGAAGGAGGCAAAGCGGACGGCTGGCGCAGGCGAGGACACACTTCTGGAAAGAGGCGAGTAGCATGCAGGTTAACTACGGGAGTATCAGTCGCGCCACGGTGAACGTGGGGAAAGGGAGTGATATTAACACACCGTCTTCTCAACTCGCAGACGCCGACGCCCAAGTGGAGGCGGACGGCAAATGCATCAAGAAAGACTTGCCCGTGGCGCCCCCTCCGAAGGTGAACCCATGGACTAAGAAAATGAATGCTGTGACCGTGGTCAGTGTGAACGGACAACCCCGACACGGTGTGTACCTTTTTTTGCTATCGTTTGCTAATGGGCTGCAACGTTCAAATATTATGAGCTAACGAAAGTTACAGCTGTAACGCTGTACCGTATGTTCCTTTCGTTACAATGTCTGAGTCAACTGCTGGCTAAAGTGGGTATACCTGAATCCCAGCTAGTTACCACTCGATAGCAGCATTTGACGTTTGGGAGTGGTTGGATAGATGACATTTAGCCAGCTAATTTGGGTAAGACATAATTTAACGTTTGTGTCTAGTTAGCTAGGACGCCACGACGCCGCTAATGTTCATTTCATGAACATTGGATCGTTAGCTGACTGACTAGTGGTTTTGTAGCGACCTACTTAACGTTGCTTGAACCAACAGTAGGCCCCAACAACTGGCTAGTGCTAACTTTACCTATATTGAGATTTGCCGATTGAGGGCACTGCTAGTGCTAGCTAAGTCAGCGTTAGCTTGCCAATTTAGCAGCTATGTAACGTGGGTTAACTTGTAAATTGGAATCATATAATCAATGGCTAGCTATATTACATGACTAACAAGCTAGCAAGGTATCGAAATACGAGGGAATCGACATTGTCTATACAGCTTTTTAGTTTGCAGTGAACAACTGAACACAAGGCACATTCGTAAACAAACAGGAAAGTCATACATTTACATTAGCGAACGTTAGCTATTTAACTTGTTGACAAAATGCTGCAGCTAAATGAGCCAGTTAGCCTTAATCTCACGTTGTCATTGGCTTTGCCATTCTGCACCTTAACGTTAGCCAACGTTACTGAGGAGGTGGCTGAGTTAGCTACCTAGCTATTGCTTCAATGAGTAGAACAAGTGAAACAAATACTTGTCCACGTCCTTTTCCATTTAGCTTGCTGGTTTGCCATCTAATGTTAGCTATTGTTGTTTGTGTTTAAAATATCCTGTAATATAGTACGGAATTGGCTGAAATTGGTAGTAAAATAAACGTGAACGTCTGACCAGTAACTAATAGGACAGTAACGTTTTCACTCAGGCTGAGAAGTTTAATTTTGACTTCTGCATTTATCTATACAGTAGCTCGCCCACAGGAGTGTTGCTCAGATGGACACACTGGTCAGCTTGTCAGTTCACCATGTTAATATTTAGCCAGCGTGCGAGTTTGTTGTTCTGGCTGACAGTAATGTCACGTGTTCTTTCTCGCGTTTGTTCTAACTTTGTTGTCTAAAAGTGGCCCCTGTCCGGTTCCCTCTTTGTGTGGCTAATGGGATTGTAGTTAAGAACTGCAACCGATTATTTGTTATGGCAGCTGTAAATCATCAGTCACGTAGCCTAGGCATTGTCAAATAGGCAAAGCTAGCTAGTTAGTTACCAAAGTGGTGTCCTGTTACGAAAACCTCTACTGCCCCAGTCCTCCAGTAAACAACATGGAGAGGTGCAAGGGGGGCGGATTGAGTTATGGCACAGAGAATGTGTCTATAAAAAGTGCAGACTCAGTCAGGCCAGAGAAAAGTACATATTTTATTCTCTGGTGCTGGCGTAGACAGCTGGAAACAGCCACGCAAGTGAAGACGTTCTGTGGTATCACATGTCCTTGCTTCAAAGCGGAGATATACTTGCAGTTGTAC
Organism: Aldrovandia affinis; assembly: GCA_029706075.1. NCBI lineage: Eukaryota > Metazoa > Chordata > Actinopteri > Notacanthiformes > Halosauridae > Aldrovandia > Aldrovandia affinis. The sequence goes on along the minus strand of JAINUG010000126.1, from coordinate 1,755,902 downwards.
TTGCAGATTCTTCCATCAGGAGCTGGTTTGACAGGTAAAATGTGTTTTTTAAATGGTGCAAATAAGGTATTGATTCTAGGGTGGAGAACATTGAGAGTTTAGTTCACCCCGTGTAGTGGTGGATCTGCTAGGCCGTGGTAATCCAGGGTATGTCAGTAACATTGCGCACATTTAAGAGCCATAAAGGTGTCAGTGTGACATTAGATGCGTGACAAAGCGAAGACTGCAGACACGGATATGCTGTATGCATATTGGCATGCCTGTAGATAATCAGTCTAACTGTGATTTAATTCAGTCTGTTGTGAAACACTGATGGGAAATCTGCCCTGTTATTTGGGCTCAAAGGTGCCATGTGGAATTGTTCATATAAAAACATCTACCTGCTTTAGTGATATTTTTTGTACTGAGGAACCACTGTGAGTGGCTGCTGGGTGATGTATGGTTTTGAACTACGTGCAGAATTTTGTAGTAACCTTCAAAATTTCAGCTATGACAGACATTGCCATAGTCCACCTTTATAAGACCTATGAGACAGTGTATTTGGAGGGCCAGGAGTGAAGATCAAAATGTCCTCCAGCAAGCTCAGGTGTAATGCATGCTTGATGTTTGCAGTGCTAATAACTTGTGCTTCATCAACAATGAGTAGGAAACTGAACAAAGCATAAAAAATAATCTAAATAATAAATCAGTTTTTAAACGAAGCTGGACCAGCATACAACCCAAATTCAAGGGTGTGATTTTCAAATAAGTCAACATTGAATATATACAGGTAACTGCCAAAATAAAGGGTTCTGGTGGCTCTGTTATACAAGTCACCACCTGGATTTAACGTTATGTGCCCAAAGAATGAGGTCAGCTGACTACCTGAATATACTGAATGACCAGGTTTTTCCATCAATGGATTTTTTCTTCTCTGATGGCACGGGCATATTCCAAGATGACAATGCCACGATTCATCGGGCTCAAATTGTGAAAGTGTGGTTCAAGGAGCATGAGACATCATTTTCACACATGGATTGGCCACCACAGAGTCCAGACCTTAACCCCATTGAGAATCTTTGGGATGTGCTGGAGAAGACTTTGCGCAGCACTCCGACTCTCCCATCATCAATACAAGATCTTGGTGAAAAATTAATGCAACTCTGGACGGAAATAAATGTTGTGACATTGCAGAAGCTTATCGAAACTATGCCACAGCGAATGCGTGCCGTAATCAAAGCTAAAGGCAGTCCAACGAAATATTAGAGTGTGTGATTTTTTTTTGGACGTGTAGTGTGGGGTGCATTTTCCTGGCATGGTTTAGGTCCACTCAACCCCTTAGAGGGCAAGGTAAATGGTAATAAGTGCAAAGCCATTCTGAGTGATCACCTTCATCCTATGGTGAAGCATTTCTATTCTGATGGGAGTGGTCTCTTCCAGGATGACAATATCCCCATTCACAGGGCACGAGTGGTCACTGAATGGTTTGATGAGCAAGAAAATTATGTCAACAATATACCACGGCCATCTTATTCACCAGATCTCAACCCAATTGAACACTTATGGGAAATTCTGGAGTAGTGACTGAGACAGAGTTTTCCACCACTATCAACAAAACACCAAATGATGGAATTTCTTGTGGAAAAATGGTGTTGCATCACTCCAATAGAGTTCCAGACACTGTTTCAGCAGCTTGTGGTGGCCCAACGCCCTATTAAGACACTTTATTTTGGCGGTTACCTGTATATATTTCAAACTGCTTAGATTGAATATTGATATATTTAAAAGTTCAGTTTTCTTGCTGTATTACACTGGATGAATAGATTGTGGTGCAAGTTAATGGTGCCATGCTAAGTGTGGGTTTAGCAGGTGATTCCAGTGTTGTTGCTGTATTCACTATTCAGATGCGGACTACACTGACAGCTGCGTGCTGTGGGAAACCATAGTAATGTGTCTGCACGTTGCGATATTCACCCTGCGACAGGAAGTGGGTCACGCTTGTGTGCTGCTCGTTTAAAGCGTGCGTGAAGCTTCCTGTCTTAGCCCAGATTTGAGCAGCAGTGTTAAGGCCTCTACATGCTTCTGCGTAACTTGTGCGACTTCTTCGCGGTTCGCGCAATGCAACAATGTCGCAAGCACTCTGCAATTTATACCTCTGCAAAGGCTATGCGCAGCCCATGCAACATGGTGTCCTTACACTTCTGTACACTAATAGGCGTCAATGTATTGAACAAGGTTGGTAAAGTTTTCATGAAAGCAGGGAAACTCCTGTACCTTTGAACTTCTTCAGCCAATCTTTCCTGAAGCTGGTTAAATTTATACAGTGTCAAACAAATGATGCTAGCTGTCTATATTGTTAGCTACTGTTAGCAAGCTTTATTTGGCCGTGATACCAGGTTGCTAGCTAGCTACCTAGATAGATATCGATAGTTTTGCTTAGCTAACATAAACATAGATATATACAGGTATGGTATGCAGCTGCCAACAACAATGTCTATCGCTGTATTACTGCACTGATCTCTTGCGCAAACTATGATTGTTCCTACCATGTATTAATGCACATCTGGTAAGTTGCTCTGGATAAGAGTGTGCTAAATGCTTAAAATTTAAAAAAAGATCATCTAGCTTGATGAACTATGACTATGACAGCTCCGCCTCCATTCGCTAACCAACCAATCAATGATGCGCAACATCTATGTGAACTGTTGCGCTGTGGTCACAAGTTAGATTTTTGTGCCAGGTATGCGACACCCTCTTCAACCCCCTCTGCGTAGGAGGGCCCTGGTTGTGTTGCTGTCTTTCGAGCATGTTGAGGCCTTCAGAAGGGTGTGAGAGCACCTAATGGGCCAGGAGTCTGTTTGATTTCTGCTGATGCTCGCTCTCTTTCTATTTCTATTTCACTCTCCTTTCTCTTTCTCTCTCCTCACTCTCTTGCTTTCTCTCTCTGTTGCTCTCTTTCCCTCTCTCCCTCCCTCTGCAACGGCCTGCGTCTACCGGATCAAGCCAAACTAGTACCTGCAGGCTGTGCAGTCTTCGCGGTACAGAAACTCTAAAGACAGGGGTTCCTACCGTCTGGCTGTCTCTAACTCTAACAGCTTCATGTTCATGCCTCTGATGGGGCATTGTTCTGCTTTTTAAGTGTGTTAATTTCCATTATATGTTCCAGTATTCTGGCTCCAGGGCAGAATATTCAAATAATCACACCTCACTCCCCCAATGCTACATGGAAATAATGACTGTGAGATCTGTGTTCACTCATATGTTTAGGCAGGAAAATCAATTATTATATTTTATGCAGTGTCCATAGGCTCCCCTGAATGGAGGTGAGAATGAGTACATTTGTTTTTATTTCATTTGTAATAATTGATAAGCACAGCCAAAGGTTCATGCCCATCGTTGGTTGAGACTTTTTGGGTATTTTTATTTCCTAATATGATTGGTTGTCCCAAGTCCTAGGGTGGTGACACGCTACAAAATTCTCCGTATGAAAACCAAACTTGTGTGCCATGTCACCAATGTCAGAGCCGTACGGTGGCTAAAACGCTGCATGTACCAGACCTAACAAAGCAGTTCCCAGTAATGTTTACATACAGTGAAAGCCATCTGTTCATACTGTCTGTTCAGCAGATCTGTGTTAGCTTCACACATTGTCACACAGCCTGCTCAAATGAGCACCTTCCATTACCTCCCTGGAACCGCTACGTCCCCATTTCACAGCGAGAGCTGCGAATGAACACCAAAATGATAATTGGTGCACCTCACCCACCCCGCGTGCACGCATGTATGTTAGCCAGCGCTAAGCTGGATTCTGAGCTCCATGAAGGATGCCCAGGTCAAGGTGTGAAATCCACTTGATGACACTGCAGACTGGCATGGTTATGAGAGAGACTGCCTGGCAAATTCAGACTGCTGTGGTTGTGGAAAGACTTGATGCTATACCTTTATAGTTTAGGCATTTAGCAGATGCTCTTTTCTATAGCACCTTACAATGAGTGCATTTTAAAATGACAAGAATAATCACAGCTAGAGCAAGAGATCAGTACAGCAACAATACAACATATGTCTTTGTAGACAGATCCACACTTCTAAAACATGGAGAGAAATGTTTTATAAATATATTTACTGGAAGTATAGTCTGAAGAGGTGGGTTTTCAGTCTCTTGCGGAAGATGGCCAGTCATTCTGCAGTCCTGACTGAGTGTGGAAGTTCATTTCACCACTGGGGAAGTCAGGGCAGAGAAGAGGTGAGGCCGTGAGGACCGGCTGCCAGGTGCCTGAAGGGACGAGACAGCCAGTTGGCCAGAGGAGGCAGAGCGGAGGGGTCTAGCTGGGGTATATGGTGTGATCAGCGTTTGGAGGTAGGAGGGAGCAGTACCTCTTGTGGCCTGGTGTGCCAGTACTAGCAGCACTGAATGAGATAGTCTGCTATACACAGCGCTAACACATCTGAATGTGTGGCAATGAAATGGTGGTGCTTTGTCCATCATACAGAATTATTCAGTTAAAATCCCATTTACTGCGAAATTCCAGCAGATGAACCCAGGCCTGTGGCTGTTGTGCTGCAGTTTGGGGTGGTGTAAGCGAAAGCGAGAAACCCTGAGTATTCTCCATCATAACAAGTAAAGGAAATGTGAATGCTGCAGTGTGTTTGAAGGTGCTGAGGAGGAAGGTAACGTGTGTGTTTGTGTGTGTGTGTGTGCGTGCGTGCGTGCATGCGTGCCACCTCCTTGCATGCGTTTTCTGGAAATGTGCAGTTTGTGGGGTTGTAGGATGTATCCAGTCTGACTGGTGTTTGTGTTTTAACTGTAGAGCCGGCCAAGGTAGTGAGAGCTGGAACCCCACGAGCCAGGAGAGGTGGGAAGGTAAGTGTTCCCTACCCAGACCCCTTACACCCCTATTGCCTACCCAACTCCAAAACCCCTACCTCAACCTCTTAACTCCTCAAATCCCCTAACCAACTCCTAACACCTACCAAACCCCCTTAAACCCTGCCCAGACCCCCCCAAACATCTTCAGAATTTTGTCCCCTTTTCCCTCAGGTTGGTGATTTTGCAGACGCCAAAAGCTGGCCTACCCCAGGAGAGATTGCGTCCAAAGACATGCAGGTAAACAGTGTCGTTAATCATGGGTATTAGAGCGTTAATCATGGGTACATTTGTGCTCATGTTGGAACCTTCAGACCCCCAGAAAGGCTGTCGGCAAAAAGGAGGAGAAGAGAGAGGAGGAGGAGGGAGAGGAGGAGAGCAAGGAGAACCAGGAAGAGTCCATAGAGGAGAGGAGCAGAGAAGACCGATCTCACAAGATGCAGAGAAGGAGAGGCGAGTCCTGCCATTACACTTGTCTCACCTTCACACACACCTCAGATGGAGTTTATGGGCGCTGCTGAGCAATTGGCTGTCACATTAAATTTGAATAGTGAAACTAATGTTGAATATGCGGTCCAACACCAGTTTCGAAGATGAACTGTGAGATTTTAATTAATAATTTTTAAAGTAATAAAATCACATGGCCGTAAGCTAACCAAATGGCGACTCAAATGACCAATAAGGCAATAGACATTTTTAACAGTAGCCTACCCCTATTCTCAGCTAAGATGTTATGTTGTGTTTATGTTGGTGCACTTTGCGCAAATAAATTGTGCCATGGGAAAGATTATCTGCTTTGTCAAAAGCGCTCGTGTACATTGGTATCGCTTTAAACTACGCAAACATGAGGCTTCAGTTAAAATGTAGTTTTTACAGAACTCGTATTTGGACTGTATTTGGTGCAAATATAAATGCATTCTCTAGCTAGCATTAGCCATTATAGATATGCTGAAGACAGGTGGAGCAAAGGACCAGCTTGCCAAAACTACTGTTCTATAAACTACTTTCAAGGTAGGACAATTATTACATAATTGTGCAATTTGGGTGAACCATTGCTTTAATCCATCAGGGTTGTTCCATTGTAAGCAAGTTAGTTGTACTGTCCAAACCCACCACTGGAGGGCACTCTCAAAAGAGCTCACTTTGACATGGAGACCATCTGTTAGGAGAGCTAACAGATAAAAATAATAATCAGTATTTATTCAGGATTGTACACACTGCACATGAGAGGGTTAAAGACCCCAGGCTTGCCTGGTACAGTGTGAGTGACACCGCAGCAGCCAGTAGTCAGCATTTCAGGGACCTGAGGCTAAAGCCTGTGTTCTGTTCTTTGGTGGTTCAGGACTCTGTGTGCTTTTGCTTCACTCCCTTAGAGCTGTAAATCTTGCAGAAACATGGGCTTCACCTGAAAGCTGGAAAATAAAACTGAGAGGGAGGGGAGAGATCTGTCAATGTTTTCCCCTTTTTCTTCTCTCTCTGTCGTTTCTCCTCTCTTCCCCACCTCTGTCAGAACTGGCTTTGACAGGAGATACTAAAGTGTTACTAAAGCATTTTAGACAAAAGAAAACTCCCCCCCTCTCTCTCTTTCTCTTGCGCTGTCCCTCCCTCCCTCGGTGCACAGATGATGGCCACGTCAGTCTTAGTGCCGGTCAGTTCCCTTGTGGCCTCCCTGCTGGTGGTGGAGCACCCCTGCAGGACAGTGCTGGTATAGCAGGACATTAAGAGTATGCTTAAGAAGACCTTTAACCGGGCCTGCGGAGGAGCAGATATAACAGGCTGTGGCTTCCATTGGACCCGGAATATATTCTGTGCTGACAGCCAGTTCTAGACCCAGGAATATGCCACTTTAATGTAATTTTAGTAGTTAAAAGGATTGTTGTGGACATTGTGTTTTGAATGAGAAAAAAACGGGTGACCCTGAGCGCCCCCTGGTGTTGCAGGTAACAAACACAGGTGGGTCCCACTGGTGATTGAGGTCGCCTCCGAGGGTCCCCGCGAACGCTCTGCTTCCCGAAACAATGCGCGGCAGAACGAGCCCGCCAAGACCCCCGTCACCCGGAACGACCTCCGAGGTGAGTCCACAGCCTGGCCTGTGATCAGTGCAGTCTCTCTCTCTACAGCCTGCTCTCACTGCTGAGTGCTCTACAGCCTGATCTGAGATCAGTGCAGTCTCGCTGATTAACGTACAAGTGTATTGCAGACTGGCACAGCGGGAAGTACGAGCGGGAGTGGCGGGACGATCAGGACGAGGTCTCGAGTGTGAAGAGCGAGGGCTCGCCCTTCCGTGGTGGCTTCCGGGGGCGTGGCCGGGGCCGAGGGCGGGGGAGGGGCCGTGGCCGAGGCAGAGGTACCTGTCCCACCCTGCACAGGGACATTTCAACATAATGTTTACATAATTTCTGTCAAATTCAGCATTGTGAGGGGCAGATGTGAGTGAGTTAGAGTGGGTGTTGTTTAGTATGGAGAGAGGGATTGTGATGATTTCCATCCCACTAACCCCCCACAGATTATTCTGCTCCCCTCTGCACTCACCTGTTTGGATGTTGGACTTTAAACATGTAGTCTTATGTTCTTACGTAGTGTTAATGTTAGAAATGCAGCCTTAATGTTAGATGTAGCATTATTGCTACCTGCAGCATAATTAGAGATAGTGTTAATCTTGGAGATGTAATTATTTTTTTTTTTTTGCATTATCTAAAAGGTGAAGCCTTATTGTTAGCGGTAGCCTTAATGTCAGCGATGTAGCATTAATGTTGGATACAGCGCTAACGGAGATGCGTTGCTAGGCGAGGCGTTGTGTAATGGAGGTGGTTGTGTCTGTAGGACATTACGAGTACCAGTATTCCTACAAGCCTTATGAGGGGAAGGAGGGGCTTTGCGGCCACAAGTTCAGCAGCAACAGCAATATGACGTATTACTACGACGACATGAGCAACAGCGAGCTGTACACCGTGGACCACGGCCTGCTGAAGGACTACATCAAGAGACAAATGTGAGTGCTCACGCCACACTCGAGCACCTCTTCCGCTTCCTGTGCAGAGGTCATTGTCAGAGGTCAGGAAATGGTCAGAGAATGTAACAAACATGCCAAATGCATTTAAGTGCATCAATCTCCATACCCTTTTTTTGTGTTGAATATGACAGGCTTGTCCCCCTGTGTTTGACACACACTGCAGTATGTACTATTTCAGTCGCAGTTGGTACAATTTCAGTTGTCTCTCTCTGCAGTGAGTATTATTTCAGCGTGGGGAATCTGGAGCGGGACTTTTTCCTGCGCAGGAAGATGGACTCATCCGGCTTCCTGCCCATCACGCTGATCGCCAGCTTCCATCGAGTGCAGGCTCTTAGCACCGACCTCAGCGTCATACTGGAGGTCTTATTATTATTATTATTATTGTTATTATTATTATTATTACATTTTCACCCATCCAAAGGCAACTTACAGAATATGACTTATGTAATTGCAACAATACAACTGTAAGATGAACCGAACAGCTGCTTAAGATTCAAATCATTCATCGAATTAATTGTTCCTTAGTTTTTATTTTAGCATTGTTTAAATGTCCATGTGGGTGTGTTCCTTTTCCTGATGTCTCTAAACTTGGTCTTATTTCGCGGTGTGATCTCATTAGCGCCACAGGCAACATAACTGGAAGTTAAAAACTGAAATATAATCCATAGTTTGCGTTTGAGTGAGCTGAGTGAGATCAGCGTTTTGGGGTTAAGGCTGTGCTTAACCCTAACACTAACACTCTCACCTGCAGGCGCTGAAGGACAGCAAGGTGGTGGAGTGTGTGAACCTGAAGGTGCGGGCGAGGGAAGAGCCAGACAAGTGGCCCCTTCCCGGGCTCTCTGTGCCCGACCACGCCCAGACGGACTTATCACAGCTCGTACACTGCCCCGAGTTCATCCCCCGCCAGACCTGCCAGGAACAGACCGGTAACACTCACACACACTTGCACAACTCACACACACACACACACACACACACACACACATGCTCACTCACTCACACACACACACCCACACACACACAAACCCACACACTCACTCACCACTGCACGCACACCCATGCGCCTAGTCTTCAGGCAGGGCAGTGTGAGTGCAGTGTTCAGACAGGGCTGTATTAGTGCAGTGTTCGGTGTTAGTGCAGTGTTCAGGCAGGGCTGTGTTGGCGCGGTGTTCAGTGTTGACACGGTGTTCAGTGTCAGCACGGTGTGTAACACGCTGACTCTGTTTCAGGCTCTCCCATGGGCAGCCCTACTGAGCAGCGGCAGAGCGAGGACCTGGGGTCCCTGAAGGCCACACCCAAGGGTCTGTCCGCAAGCCTGCCTGACCTGGACTCGGACTCCTGGATCGAGGTGAAGAAGAGGCCACGCCCCTCACCTGCCAGACCCAAGGTAACACTCACCTTTCTGTCCTCAGCTGGCACAGAGGAGGTACCCACCTCCTCCATATATGGACTGTGGCTCTGCCCCCTCCCCATATAAGGACTATGGCCCTTCCCACTCCCCCATATACTGAAGGCTCCGCCCTCCCCCTTCCCCCACATATGGCCTGTTACTCAACCCCCCCTATATACAGCTTATGGTGTTCTTCCCATATTCTGACCGTGGCCCCAACCCCCCCTCCCCACCCCACACATTGACCATGGCTCCACCTCCACCTCAGGAGTCGCAGCCACAGGTAGGCCCCGCCCCTGGGGAGGAGCCGGAGGAGCTTGACTTCCTGTTTGATGAGGAGATGGAGCAGATGGACGGCAGGCGGAACACCTTCACTGACTGGTCGGACGAGGACTCGGACGGCGAGATTGACGACCGCGACGTGAACAAGATCCTGATTGTCACCCAGACGCCGCCCTACCTGCGCCGTCACCCCGGCGGAGACCGCACGGGCAACCACACTTCCCGCTCTAAACTGACCTCCGAGCTGGGCAAGGTCATCAACGACGGCCTGTACTACTACGAGCAGGACCTGTGGGACGACACCAACGAGCCCGAGTACGCCACCATCAAGGTGTGTCCCGCAGCCGCGACAACTAGTCCCGACAATCACCTGACAATCTAAACTGTATCCTGGTTTAAATTAGACACAGAATCACTCTTTAAAACTGTGGCTGGTCTGGGTTTGGCTCTGAATCCAGTTGCAGTCGTCCTACAGAACTCACTTGTACCCACACCTCTCTCTCTCTCTCTCTCTCTCTCTCTCTCTCGTACCTGCAGCAGGAAGTTGAGAACTTCAAGAAGGTACACCTGATCAGCCGAGAGCAGTTTGACTGCCTGACCCCCGACGCCCCCGTGGACCCCAATCAGGAGGTGCCCCCCGCGCCCCCACGACCCAAGCAGAGTAAGGCTCCCCCTGCTGATGCCACTGCAGCACAGCAGTACAGATCCGTACGATCCGTTTATACAGCCGGATATTTTTACTGAAACAATGCAGGTTAAGTACAGTACCAGTGCCCCACCTTGAAATTGAACCTGCAATCTCCGAGTCCCTAACCGTTATACTCGTGGTCTCTGCTGAATGACAGTGGATCTGAGTGGATTCTGTGCTGAATGACAGTGGATCTGAGTGGATTCTGTGCTGAATGACAGTGGATCTGAGTGGATTCTGTGCTGTTTACGAGATGTTTTTTCTGCCTCCTCAGTCCCCACAGATGCTTTGGCGAACAAACTGTTTGGTGCTCCAGAACCTTCTGGCATCGCTCGCTCTCTCCCGACAACCGTGCCCGACTCCCCCACCCACCGCATCAGCAGGACCCCCCGAACGCCCCACACCCCACGACTGAAAGATCCCACACAGACTCCCCGCTTCTACCCTGTGGTGAAGGAGGGGCGGCCTGTCGACACCAAGGTAATCTGGGCCTCATCCTGTGCGTGTGCGTGTGCACGTTTGTTTGTGTGTGGCCTTGTGCGTGCGCGTGCGTGTGTTTAACAAACTTGTGTGTCTCAGACTCCACGTAAGAGGAAAACGCGCCACAGTGCGAACCCCCCGATGGAGAGTCATGTGGGCTGGGTGATGGACTCCCGTGAGCATCGATCCCGTACCACGTCTGTCAGGTACACCTGTACAGCACACCTGCACACTACACCCACACTGTACTTGTACCCCACACCTACACTGCACCTGTACTCCTGTCCACCGCACACACACTTCGTCCTGTCCACCACACCCACCGATTGTGTGCTGGATGTAGTGTTGTAGTGTTCACTGTGCTCCCCTGCAGCTCAAACGCCAGCCCCTCAGAGGGCATCCCAGCGCTGGGAAACTACGGCTGCACACCGCAGTCCCTCCCTAAATTCCAGCACCCGTCCCACGAGCTGCTCAAGGACAACGGCTTCACTCAGCTCGTGTACCACAAGTACCGCCGGCGATGTCTAAACGGTATGGCCAAATCGCTTAAACAGAGGCAGTCATGTCTGACTGCCGTCCGCCACCCGTCTGCTGTTCCCCTTGAGGGCTGATCACCAGTGTCTCCCTCCCCCTCACAGAACGCAAGCGTCTGGGCGTCGGCCAGTCTCAGGAGATGAACACGCTGTTCCGCTTCTGGTCCTTTTTCCTCCGGGATCATTTTAACAGGAAGATGTACGAGGAGTTCAAACAGCTGGCTGTGGAGGATGGGAAAGAGGGATACAGGTGAGCCCGCAAGGGATGTATATGAGGATTGTTTAGGACTGTGGAAATTGAGTTGTATACCGTGGGTATTAGTTAGTATACTTTGGGGATTGGTATGCTGTGGGGATTGGTATGTCATGCTTCTCCTCTCCACTGTCTCCCAGGTATGGCCTGGAGTGTCTGTTCAGGTATTTCAGCTACGGACTGGAGAGGAAGTTCAGACTCGACATATTCACAGATTTCCAGGAGGAAACCGTGAAGGATTTCGAAGCTGGTGAGATTTCTGCAGCTCAACTAAAGAGTTCTGTGTGTGCTTCTGAAACAGTCTGACCAAGTTCCCTCTCTCCTCACTGCTGCAGGCCAGCTGTATGGTCTTGAGAAGTTTTGGGCTTTCTTGAAATACTCCAAAGCGAAATCCCTGGAGATCAACCCCAAACTACAGGAGTATCTGAGCAAATTTAAACGTCTGGAGGACTTCAGAGTTGATGTGAGTATGACCTGATCAAAAGTGTCATTCTGTGGGGCGGTGGATAACATAGCGGTCTAACACGCCACACTTTGGCTGGTCTGGTGTGGTGTGCGCAGCCTGTCAGGGACGCGGTTCGAAACCCGCGTCTCTACCAGACCGGCCCTTGTCGACAGCCCCGATCGGGGGCAGCATTTGGCTGTCCACCCCCCCCAGGGGGAGGGGAGGGAGAGTCGGTTCGGGTCCGCCGTGAAGCATGGAAAAGGAGTCTCCAGAACGTGGGTGGGCGAATTCCGTTTTGGAGGAAAGGAGGTCGCTGCCCACGGAGAATTAGCTTGCCTCATAGAGACGAGCGACGTGTGGGCAGGGTTAATCAAAATAAATGGAGAGTGTAATTGGCTACTAAATTGAGAGAAAAAAAAACTGGAAAAAATCAGAAACAAATGATCCTTTAAAAGTGTAATTCTGTGTTGGTCATGTGATGATCAGTAAAGTGCACACTAAATGTTGCTGCTACACCACAGTTTTTAATGTGATGACATCACTTCCTGCTGTTCTGCGGAGTTGAAGACCAGTGTTGAAGAACACTGATGTGTATGCGAGTTGAATTTTTGAATCCACTTGTCTCAGGTGCGTGCGTCTTGTCTGTCTGTTCTCACAGCCGCCTATGGAGGACGGAGGCCGCCGCCGCCCCTCTCACCCCTTCGGCCAATCCGATTCCAGCTCCGTCCATCCCCCACAGGGCGCCGCCAAAGAGGAGCCCAAACCCGCGAGCCACCGCGGCGCGCCATCCGACCGCAAACCCCAGCAGTGATCTGCACCCCTTCACTGCACTGGCTCCATGGGGTCCAAATGGAGGGCAACAACACAAACACCACACCGCTAATGCTAATGCAGGCCCAGGGCACACACATCCCAGAGCAAGCACTAATGCAGGACCAGAACACACATCTCAATGCTAATACAGGCCCAGAACACACACACACACACATCCCAGTCCTAATGCTAACACAGGCCCAGAGCACACATCCACCCCACACTATCGCCAATGCAGGCCCAGAACACGCATCCCAGTACTAGCGCTAATACAGGACCAGAACACGCATCCCAGCGCTAGTGCTAATGGATGCCCAGAGCACATGCATGTCTCAGTGCTAATGCAGGCCAGGAGCACACACACATATCCCAGCGCTAGCGCTAATGCAGGCCCAGAGCACACACACACACACACACACACACACACACACACATATCACATATCCCAGCGCTAGCGCTAATGCAGGCCCAGAGCACACACACACACACACACACACACACACACACACACATATCCCAGCGCTAGCGCTAATGCAGTCCCAGACACACACACACACACACACACACACACACACACACACACACACACACAGACACACATATCCAGCGCTAGCGCTAATGCAGGCCCAGAGCACACACACACACACACACACACACACACACACACACACACACACACACACACCCAGAGCACACACACACACATATCCCAGCGCTAGCGCTAATGCAGTCCCAGAGCACACACACACACACACACACACACACACAATGCAGTCCCAGAGCACACACACACACGCACATATACCAGCGCTAGCGCTAATGCAGGCCCAGAACACACACACGCACACACACACACACACACACACACACACACACACACACACACACCCACACACACACATATCCACACACACTACACATATCCCATGCAGGCCCAGAGCAGAACACACACACACACACACACACACACACATATCCCCGGCGCTAGGGCTAATGCAGGCCCAGAGCACACACACACACACACACACACACACACATATCCCGGTGCTAGCGCTAATGCAGGCCCAGAACACACACACACACATACACATATCCATATCCCGGTGCTAGCGCTAATGCAGGCCCAGAGCACACACACACACACACACACCCCGGTGCTAGCGCTAATGCAGGCCCAGAGCACACACACACACACACACACACATATACTAGCGCTAGCGCTAATGCAGGCCCAGAGCACACTCACATTGGAGTGCTAGCGTGGGCATGCCCAAAACACGCATCGCTAAAGCCTCAGGATTGAGAATCAAGGTTCTTCCTTTTAAAGACTTTTTATTATTTTTTATTTTATTTTATTATTTTGACGTCAGACGGCGAACATGTCACAGTGCAGTGACCCACAGGTGGGAGGGAACGGAATCTGTGCGCTGTGCCTGCTTTTCTTTCAACCTCTTCGGTTTCTTCTCTTCCTTTTTGGAGGGGTGTGAGGCAGTCCCATGGCCACCCCCCAAATCTCACACCACCATATTGGCCTGGAGGATTGAGAGCAACCTCTTACCGACATTGTGGAAACAATTACTGACAATTTGGCAGGACCTTGACTGGACTGGAACCCTCAATTTGTCTTACGGTCACCCTGCCTCATCTCCACTACTATCTCTAATGCTGAAAACTGCCCCACCCCAAACTGCAGCGTGTTGTCCCCCAGTAGACCTCTGTACACCCCTCTGTTGCCTCCCAACTCTGACCTCCGAGGACTGAAATCACTGACACTTAATACTTGAACAAGGTCTTCATCACAGAACACCTGCTGCTACTCCCTGGTGCCCCCATGCACGACACCCCCCTTTCTGGGGCTGCAAACATCGAATCACATCGGGGGAATTAGGATTTATGGGTAAATAAACAAAAAAACGTAGCCTTTTGTATATACAATATCTTTTCTTTTTTTAAGAAACGGTCTCATATAATCTTTTAATGCTTGTTCTTTTTGCTGAGTTCTGAGTTCTTTTTCTGCTAATGAAATGTGCTAGTGTGTTTAGCGCTGCATATGAACGAGTTGAAGTGGTGAACGTTCTTAACCAACAAAGGGAAACTGAAATTAGAAGTCTGCACAAAGGCATTTTTAAAAAGCCCTGCTTCATTTAAAGTGGAAATGTGTGTTTACAAAGTGTTCTGCCATGAGGTGTCCCTTCAGCAATCTGTAGCTGGGGCCAAATATGAGCACTGCTGGTGATCTTCTGTTTCACTCACACTTGCGCACACACACACAAACACACACACACACACACGCACACACACAAACACATTCATGCCCACACTTGCACAAACACTTGCACAAACACACACATGTACGCACACACATGCACACACACACATTCACACACACACACACTCACGCACACACACACACCACCTGCTTCCTTTCAGCATGTACGGGGTATAGCTGAACATCACGCGTCTGTTGGCACTCCTGTGAAGGCCCTCCGGACAGACACAGCAGCACACATTAGCTGTTCCCTGCTTGTCTTCTGGTTTTCTCTTTATGATTGAAAAATGTTCAGGCTGAAGGAGAATTGTTAAAAATAAAGATTTGTTCATATTGTTAGTGATACCATGGGTTACAAAGGGGGGAACTACAAAGTGCTAAATCACTGAAAGCAGTGGACCTGGAGAGCCACAGGGTACGCTTGTTTTCACCTCAGCATTAGTATGCATTAAAATCAGCAACCTATTTAGCCACAAGAAACCAGGTGGAGTGAGTTAATTATGTAATCATCTGCTTTAATTGATCAATTAAGTGCTGAGTAACAATGAAAACCAGCACCCCGTGCAGCTCTCACGGATTCAGAACTAACTAAATTTTTCTATAAATTCCCATACCACCTCAGTGGCCCGTAATGCTCTAGGGGGCGTGAGGGGTGTGGCCAGTGGAGGAAGGTTGCAGTGCTACTTTTGGGCTGAAGGGGCAGGAAGCCATAATTATTAATGATAATTATGATCCAGCATAATGTAAAAAAAATATCCAAAACTAAAAAATGCAATTTAAAAAAATAAAATGAATCAAACAGGCAAATGTAAATTACTTGAATGAGATCTTGTAAAAAAACAAAACAAAAAAAAAACGTTTAATATTCATATCTGCTTTGTAGGCTGATGTGATTGGCTGTTGGTGTTCTTTGTAATTTAGTAATTATGCTTTTCTTTAAAAAAAAATAAAAAACTCACCAAAAAAACTTAAACACCGTTGTGATGTGTTGTTTCCTGCCCTCTTTTTATTTCAAGATTTTGTTTCTGATTTTATCCCATTTTCGTATCCAATTACACCCACTATTTTATGTCAATTTCCCCCCTAGTAATGTGAGTTCGCTGCCGTAGTCCTGCGACCGGTAGTGACGAAGGCGAAGCATCGTCTCCTCCGAGACGGCACTTGCCAGGCCGTCGACCGTAACCCAGTACTACAGGGCCACTCCTGTGCGCAGCGAACGTCCTGTCGGCTTCCCTCCCCCCTCCCTGGGGCGGACAGCCAATCGCCGCCCCTGGTGGCACTCCCGGCCAGAGCCGACTGGCGCAATGGGGAATCGAACCCCAGTCGCCGTGGCCAGCATCAAACATTGTAACCACTGGACCACGCGGGAGGCCCCTCCTGGCCTCTTTTTTAACAGGCTTTATTGAGGGAAGTTATTTGATTTTATCACCATTCCACCGTACTTTTGAGGCTGAAGGGCCTGTTGTCTTTTAATTTAGTTTTCTTGGGATTTGGTTGCCAACTTGCCAACACATTAAATACTGCAATGAGAAGCTGTCCAGGAGGTGAGCTACTAAGTGAAATCGGGTTGTGTAGTGCGTGGTTGGAGCAAATACCTGCAGACACTGCGGCACTAGAGGCCTGGAATTGAATAGCCCTGTTGTAGATAAGTGATGAGCCTAGATGGGCCAAACAGCCTGTTCTCGTCATTACCTATTCCTGTGTTCTTATGTTCTTTAATTCTCCACTAGATGTCACTGCCCCAGACCAGGTTGAGCCCTCTGTGCAGGTACTTTTACCACTTGATGTCGCTGTTTGTCCACTGTGTAAACACTCCACTTCTCTCAGGAAATGGGCTGGTTTCACACTGCCATATGGGATAAGTGGAGAGCAGCTCAGGGATGGAGGTTTTCCCCATAAAATACTTTTCCTTTGAGTCGCCAAACACCCAAGAACAGCATTCATAAATCACAGCGCTCGAAGAACGCACAGACCATACAAGCAGGCTAATAGGGGCTTGGGCACATTCAGCAGCTTCAAATACTGAGAAGCTCACAGAGGCCAACGTTTTATACACATACACACACACTACATACAAAGTTACACACTAATACACATGTATGCAAAGGTCCCCTTTGAAAGAGATGTCAGGGTTTTCTACTGGATAAATAAATACACAGGTGTGCACAGCTACACACCACGTACACACTTATACACACACACACTTACACTTACACACAGTGATACACACTTGCAGACATGTATAGCTCTTAAAGAATGGTGGACAAACCGATGAATAGAAAAGCTGGTGAAACGTACATGAGTGACAGCATGGCTTGTGAGAAGAGTCTCGTTGAAAGCTCCTGATGGGGACTGGGAGGCTGAGGCAGACTGACTCACACTCTGAGATCTTAATGTGAGTATTGGACTTCATGTCAGTATTACTTAATTTCATCTGTAGTTATTGCTAAATGGATATGTAATTGTATGAGTTCTGTGTTTATTATGGGTGTAACCATGGATATGGCTAAAATGTTTTGATGTGCACTTCAGTTTATTTGAGGTACATCATTTCCCCTGTCAATACATAATTCCTCTCGCAGAGTGAAGCCGCAAGTCCTGACAGACCGAGGAACTACAGGCCCTTTGGGGAGAAATACATTCCCCTTTCTCTAGTTTCTCACACCCACTGACACATGCTCACACACTCTCACCTCTCTCTAGTTTCACACACACACACACACACACACACACACACACACACACACACACACACACACACACACACACACACACTCTCTCACACAAACACACTCACATATGCACTCACCTCTCTGGTTTCACACACACACGCACACACACACACATTCTCACACAAACACTCACATATGCACTCACCTCTCTAGTTTCACACACACACACACTCACGCAAACACACTCACACACGTGCTCATCTCTCTCTAGTTTCACACACACAGACACACACACTCTCACTCACATACAACTCACATACAGTATACTCACCTCTCTCTAGATTCTTGCACACACTCACATACACCTCAACATCTGAGTTTCACACACACACATACACTCACCTACCGCTCAACTTCTGACTGCGTCAGTATACTTCCACATTTTCAGGGGACTTGTTTTCACACACACTCACTCACATGTACAGTACATACATGCATGTACACACACATATGCACACATGCAAGTTCTCTTTACACATGCAAACAAGCGCATACAAGCTCTCTCTCTTACACACACACACACACAAGCTCTCTCTTACACATATACACACACACTCTTGTACACACATTTGCATACGCACACATATACACTGAATGACAGTCACACAGGCTCACAGAGAGAGTTCAGTCTGTCAGATGGTTTGGTTCTTTGGTTTTAATTAAACATTAACAGACTCACTCAACACAGTGGCACAGACAGAGCGTGTACAACTGTACAACTGTACAACTGTCCAGTACAACTGCCATGTGGAGATGAATAATGCAGCTCTTTCTGCCTTTGGCAGGAAAGTAGTAATTATGACACACAAGCCATCGGCAGTGAGCTGTGCAGGTTACAGCCCAGAGCAGAGTTACAGTTCTGAGCAGATCACAGCGCTGAGCAGAGTTGCAGTGAACAATGCCAGAACGGTGCGTAAAACAATGATTGATCATACCCATTTATTAATGCACATCTTGTAAGTCGCTCTGCATTAGAGTGTCTGCTAAATGCTTAAAATGTTTAAATAATGTACAGTATTGAGCAGGTTACAGTGGTGAGCAGGATACAGTAATGAACAGGTTACAGTGGTGAGCAAGGTACAACAATGTGGACAGCAGGTTACGGTGGT
Organism: Aldrovandia affinis; assembly: GCA_029706075.1. NCBI lineage: Eukaryota > Metazoa > Chordata > Actinopteri > Notacanthiformes > Halosauridae > Aldrovandia > Aldrovandia affinis. The sequence continues at coordinate 1,737,052 of JAINUG010000126.1, read as the reverse complement.
GAGCAGGCTTATGTTGTAAGAACTTGAGGGTGATTCTCAGTATACTCTGTGATTCCACTGTACACTCTGTTTAAAAAGATGAGGCGTGAGATCACTGGCGCAGAGATCCATTATAAAACAGGACCTTTATTTGCATTGCAGTTATTCGAATAGTGCAGGAGTGAGTGTTGTAACTCGCTCCTTGTCTGTGAGAAATACTATATAAAACGAGTGATTATATAAGAATATAAGATCATCGATGATTAAAGATGGATTTTCTGGTTAAAACAAATGTGTTTTGAAGATTTTTTTTATGCAGGACCCTTGCCATTTAGTTTTAGTTATGTATAAATAATTTTGTATAAACGTATGTGTGCAAGGAAAAAGGACGGGCAGACAGACACATGGCCTTTGTCAAAGCAACACCGTGAGACAGCTGCAGTTTTTAAAGTCTCTCTCTCCTGTTCATACAGGAGTCTCATAACACTTCTGATATCAACATGGACCTCACTCGTGTAAAGCTTCTGAGACTCTTAAACCAAGTGGAGGAAGATTCTATGTTCTGATGAGACCAAGATTTGACTTTTTGGCCTCAATGCTAGGCGCTATGTTTGGCACAAGCCTAACACTGCACATCATACCAAGAACACTGTCTCTACCGTGAAACATGGTGGCGGGAGCCTAATACTATTTGGATGCTTCTCTGCTTCAGGGACTGGAAAACTTGTCAAAATAGAGGGCAAAATGAATGGTGCAATATATAGACAAATCTTGGAGAAAAACCTTCTGCAGTCTGCAAGAGACCTGAGACTTGGGAGAAGATTATATTCCAGCAGGATAATGACCCAAAGCATACAACAAAAGCCACAATGGAGTGGTTTAAAAACAAAAAATTATATGTCCTGGAGCAGCCCAGTCAAAGCCCAGACCTCAATTTGATTGAGAATCTGTGGAAAGATTTGAAAGTTGCTGTTCACTATCGGTCCCCATCCAACCTGATGGAGCTCAAGCACTTTTGTAAAGAACAATGGGTGAAAATGGCCATATCCAGATGTGCTTCTACCAAGTATTAAGTCCACGGGGTTGAATACTTGTGTAATCATTTATTATCTGTTTTTTATTTGTAATTAATTAAGAAAAATCTTTAGAGTTGTTTTTTTAATTTGACCTTATAGTGTATTGGGGGTTGATCAATTGCAAGAATTAAATCCATTTTCCATGAAGTAAGAAAATGAAGTGTGAAAAATACCAAAGAGGGTGAATGCTTTTTATACACATTGTATGTTTTGGTACACGTTCTTTGTTTTTGATATGTTATGTACATCCATGACGTAGCAGAGGGCAGTCTGGTGTTTTTAAAGGCTTATACTCGAGACTCGAATGGGAAGCAGGACATCGTCAGCTGTGGTGTTATCGTTTGGAGAAAATCTTGCTTGTTGAGTTGCAAGGTCCATTGGACTAAGAGTGGATGTTTTCTGGCCCCACTACATATTTGTGGATGTATTTATTTTTGGTAGCGGTTATCACTGACGGGGGATTGTGCGCTTTAAACTGACTTTCTAAAAACGGAAAACATCGGAAATACCCGACTGTTTGGACTCAAGCCCTAATAAGCCCGTACCTAACACTAGCTTACAAGACAGCGATGGCCCTAACCTTACATTATGTACCTGTATGTATGTATGTATGTACGTGCGTGCGTGTAAACCCAACCAAAATAAAACAAAAATCCGTAGGCACTTGCAGTGAGGCAGTCCCAACCCAAAAGCGGCTTACCCAATCTGACAGTTACGCACAGGAATTACCCAATCTGACAGTTACCGTGTCACTGGAGGAATTCTTCCATCAAACATTCGAATATCAAAGTTCTTATCTTCTTGGGAGCGCTGTCAGATAAGTGTTGTCTTTTTTAACTAAGCATCTGTCTTTGCAACAGTATTACTGCTTTGTTTAAAACATTTGAGAACCCGAAAGAAGTTTTAAATGCTGTAAACTGGAAGCAAAAAATGTATTATAAAATGTATTTAAAAAGCCCTTTTAAGAATATGCTTTACAAGGATGTTTGATTTGAATATGTATATTCTGGAACACTTAACTCTAAATTCTAATGACAACATCCCCATATGTAAATATAGAGCCTTTGCACATCTCCAAGTTGTGCAGAATGTCATCTTTTTCTCTCTGTCTCTCTGTCTAAAATTCAAATGGCTAATGGCTTTATTGGCATGACATTGTAAATACTATATTGCCAAAGCACAGATACATTTACAGGCAACACATAATCAATGAATAGTTCATGTTCTCTCTCACACAAACACACACACAAACAACACATACAGACATAAACATTAATGCACTCTCTTTCACACACACATACACACACACCCCATACAAACACAGAACAGAAGTAGTCTGCATTAGAATGAAGTGGATATCCATTGCACCATCCCAATCTCAGTGTCATTTGTTAGTACTCCATCCTTCCAGATGGGCACCAGCAGCAGTCCAGCGGGTTGATCCCAGATCTCCGGATTTGAAAAAATGTCAACATTGTCTTAATTCCTCGCTCTTTTCATTCTCGCTTTTTCTGGCTAAAGGATAAATGAGGAAAAGAAAAAGCTACAAACACACATGAGCTATCCTGCCTGTGGCAATGAATTTAGTCCAAAACACTGCATACATGGATGGATCTCTCTTTCTCTCTCTCACACACACACACACACACTCACACACACACACACACATATGCCAACTGAAAATGTTTCTGATTAAAACCAGAAGAAATAACGAGAGCCAGTGAAGTGTATTGGCTAACAGGTACCAGGCGCTTGCTCTGTGGGCTGTGGTTGTTTGGCAGGCGCTGAACAGCAGTTGACTGAGAACACAAATGCGTTCAGGCACACCCTTCAGTTTGACGGTTACAGGAGTGCTTTGTGCTTCCATAGAGGCCCTGTGTGGGTGGAAGGCGGGTTATTTGCAGACCAGGTGGATTATGTGTTTGGTTGTAAAGGACGCATAGCGTGGCAACACTCAAAATAAATAAAAGAGATCCACCCAAAAGATGCATTCACACATTCACACTCTCCCAAGAGAGTGGGAGAGATGAGATGGACAAAGATGGGCCCTCAAAAAGAGAATAAGCATCTGGGTCCGTCCAATTAAAAGGCTTTAGATCTGATTTTATCTTTCTGGGGAAATTCACTTCCGTGTTCTAATGGAAGCGTACATGTAAATGTATATGACAATTTGCAGAAACTCAAAGATGATGATTCTCACATATAACCTATGCCATTTAGACATATTTGTATCCAAAGAAACTTACAGTAGTGAATGCATACATTTTTCAGTATACAGTGCATCCGGAAAGTATTCAGACCCCTTCACTTTTTCCACATTTTGTTATGGTACAGCCTTATTTTAAAATGGATTCAATTCATTTTTCCCCTCATCAATCTACACAAAATACCCCATAATGACAAAGCAAAAACAGGTTTTTATAAATTTTTGCAAATGTATTAAAAATTAAAAAACTGATATCACATTCACATAAGTATTCAGACCCTTTGCTATGACACTCGAAACTGAGCTTAGATGCATCTTGTTCCCTTTGATCATCCTTGAGATGTCTTGAGAGTCTCTAGAACTTGATTGTAGTCTACCTGTGGCAAATTCAATTGATTGGACATGATTTGGAAAGGCACACACCTGTCTATATAAGGTCCCACAGTTCACAGTGCATGTCAGAATAAAAACCAAGCCATGAAGTCCTAGGAACTCTCTATAGACCTCTGAGATATAATTGTGTTGAGGCATAGATCTGGGGAAGGGTATAAAAAAAGTCCCCAGGAGCACAGTGGGCTCCATCATTGTGAAATGGAAGAAGTTTGGAACCACCACCACAACTCTTCTTAGAGCTGGCCGTCCGGCCAAACTCAGTAACAGGGCAAGAAGGGCCTTGGTCAGGGAGGTGACCAAGAACCCAATGGCCACTCTAGAGTTCATCTGCAGTGATGGGAGAACCTGACAGAAGGACAACCATCTCTTCAGCACTCCATAAATCAGGTCTTTATACCATTTATGAATATGTAAAAACCTCAGTCAAATCCCCCTTAGTCTCTTTTTGCTGAGCTTTCATGAACACATCAAAGGAAGTGGCAGTACACGATGCTGCCATTGTGACATGAAGTGGCAGAATTCATGTCCTGAATTGCCTGAACTGAAAGGAAATTGACCCCAACCCTGCTATCACAGCCCTATCCAGTGTATTCTGCACTAGTTTTGGGGAACAACGATAGAGTGCACCTCTCTGTTTATTTTTCTATCCTTTATTCTGCCCGGATACCTAATTGTGGTAACAACTTGATGAGAGTGCAATGTCACATAAATCTGTTGGAAGTAAAGAGCACCTACGGGCACTTCTGCGGAGAGCGCAGATTGTGACAACTCCAACACGAGCTGCATATACCCTGAAGTGAAACACGCTGTTAAACCTTCATATAAACAAAAGCCTACACATGCAAATAGCCATGACAACTTTTAACACAAGTTGTGAGAATATTGCCAGTGAATCTCTGGGTGTGAGGATTTATCATAATGTTATGAAATGACAACATAAATCACCCACATACACACACACACACACACACACACACACACACACACACACACACACATTAAATAGTTTTTGAATTGAAACCCATTTCAAGTGTTTGAAGAATAAGAGGGATGAAGGTAATTGAAGTTTTGGCACACATGCTTGCACACACACACATGCACGGGCACACTATTCAGGAAGTGCTCACCATGCAAACTCAGTTTAGCTGTTTCTTCTCTTTTGTCCCGTGAGTTTGGTTCCGCAGCTCAATGCCCCCACCCCCAAGGTATGATCGCTCCAGGACAGGGCTCCCTGGCAGAGGCACAAAAACAGGGTGTGCCCCCTCACTTGAAACAGAGCGTATCCTTCCTGTCAAAACACATCTGAACAAAGGGGTGCAGGCAGCCACACCTGAAGTCTTACGATCCTTTACCTCTCTCTCTCACCTCAACACTCACCTTAATGCTAACTTGTCCTACACTGATAGTGTAAAAATCATCTTTCCCACAATTATAGTGTAATACTTACCTATTCTCTAACGATAGTGCGATACTCACCTGTCCTACACTGTTTATGTAATGTGACAGTTTCTCTGTAAACAATGGAAATTAAAAATAGGAAATAAAATTCGATTTTGACCTGAGAAGCTTTATTGCGTTTCAGGGCACTGTTTCTTGGGCGGCAGTGTAGTGTAATGGTTAGGGAACTGGACTTGTAACTCAAAGGTTGCTGGTTCAATCCCCAGGTGGGACACTGCCGTTGTACCATTGAGCAAGGTACTGAACCTGAATTGCTTCAGTAAAAAAATATCCAGCTGTATAAATGGATTGTATGTAAAGAAATGTAAACTGTAAGTTGCTCTGGATAAGAGCGTCTGCTAAATGCTTAAAATGTTTTAAAAAATTAAAATGCAAATGTCTTGAGCATTGAACAGTTTAATTTGATCCTCGCTGTGTGTAGAACCCACAGTGATATTCACTGCAGGGCTCCTTTACAGCATATCCTCTATACCTGAAACTAACTCATGCAGTTCTATCTGTTCATCTCCCCTGGGTTACTTGCACATCACCAGTTCCACTCTTATTCTGTTTTTATTTGTCTTTACATTTGTTCATTCTGGCCGGTTCTGGTGTGTGGCTTTGACCATGTGACATTTAACAGGAGTTGGATCTACTCTGGGTCAGAATTGCAACCTTCACTGGCCGCTACACACAACAAACAATACAGTTTCACAGCCAAGGTTCACAGTCAAGGGAACCAATCATACTCTTACTGCTTCTCCAGAGGTGACATCACATTCTGTAATGGATATTTTCCTGCTAACTGGTGTCTGAACTCCACTACAAACCTCTGATGGGCTGGGTGGAGTTCAGTGGTGAACCTGTGTGACACACTGACACGCCCATGTGTCCTGAACTCTGACCCCTCTCTCCTGTGATGTGTGTCTGTCTGTCTGTCAGCATTGCACTGACAGCTTAACAGAACATTCTCTCAGGGGAGGAATGTTCTGGCACCACAAGAGACAGTATCACCCTGTAATGACATATAATTTTCTCATTATGAAATAATGCCCCTCATCAAGTGTGAGTCACATTCTCAAGGCTAAGATTTCAATCACAAGAACCGTAAAGTTCAAAGCAAATGGAAACTCGCATTGGAGCAAAACCATGAAGCCAGTAAAGTGTACAACTGCAGCTCAGCACCTTCCCATGATGAGAACATGAGGACAGGAGTCTGTTCGGCCCACCTAGTCTTCGCCTCCTCATCAGAGAAGCTAGCTCTGCGTCAAGCCTGCTCTCCACAGGTGCCTGAGTCCAAAACAATTCCTGATGATCTGTTCTATGCATTATTAACTCTGTGGGAAAAGCGGAGTGTCTTGGTGTCAGTGCAAAATTTACATTCACCTTAACTTGTCCTGCAGACATAATGCCAACTGAAGTAGCTTCTCTAATCTGCTTTATAAATTCCTTTTTAAAAATATTAAAATGTCAATCAAATTTGCCCAGGGCCTGTTTGGCTGCTGAGACTGAAGGGGGGTGAAGAAAGAGCAGGTACTCCAGAGTCCTGTTCTTCCGCTGCACCCACCACTCACTGAGGCCTGTAAGGTACTTTTAAACCAAGCGAATTAAAGCACTGAAAAGACATTCCTGTGAAGAGGCATGTTCTGGAATAACATGTTTGCATATGCAAAGAACAGTCATACACATGCACCCATGCATGCATGCACAGAGAAACTTGTTGTCTTTAACAGAAAGGGTAAATATGTTTCTTGTGGGAAATAAGACTGTTCACAGAGAGGTAAAGAGAGGACAGTGTTCTGAAATGGAGAGACTGGTGTCCATTGTGACACAGGTGGCCATTGTGACAAAAACTTACATATTTGCAGATATTTCTGTATTAACTGAAAGACAAGTTAGAGTGAGACATGCGTTTAATGGCATTGCAAACAAAGATAAACTGGAACAAAATTAAACAAATGCAATATTTTATTTAAAAAGGCAGTATGGAGTAATGCTTAAATATTTTTCTAATCTGGAGACCTATAATCATAATTACTTAATTTTCTTAATCTAAATACATAAATAAATCATGTTAGCATAAAGTCACTTTAGATGTGTCCTATGCCTGGCATTTATGTATTTTTTTAAATATAGACTGATAAATGCATATTTAATATTTCATTGTATGTTGGGGCCTGAAGAAAAATAAAACATTTGTGACTTATTTCAATTCGATCAACTGCACAACAGCCAGGTCGGTAAAATGTGTAAAGAGATATGAAATTCGTTTTATTCTATTTTGCTTTCATTTTATTTTGTCATAATAAACATGCAATACAAATAAATGCCGATGTGTCTTAAATGAAATAATGTAAACCTGATAGAAATGATTGCACGTTGTATGAGCAAAGTTATTTCAGTTCTTCCTAAGAGGTAAATAAATATATTCATTGTAATATAGGCCTACCGTGCTTAAATGACTTTAATTTGTTGCAGGATGAAGCTTAAATTATTGTTAGTCTATATAATGTACAGCAGATTGGAAGTCTGAGTGAGTACAATGAGTGTAATGTTTAAATTCTACTGAATCACTGTTTATTTTAACTGATAAACACACCCGCTTATTTTACTGGGCTCGGGGTGGAAGTGCAAAAACTTTCATTGGATTTCAGGAACAATTTGCACGTGATTAAAAAATTATAAACAGGCACTTTACATAGTTTTAAACGATTAACGGAAGTAATAATAATAAGGTATTTTCGATATATGAATTCCCCATCGCAATTTCTCAAAACAGTTTGCTTTGGTAGCCTATACATGAACATTATGAACCGTTCATCGATTGCTTTGGTTTTCAGAAACATACAGCTTATATTCATCCATCCATCCATCCATTGTCTTTATTCCTGGTTTTGGAGCCTAGCAAACACCCTGGACAGCTTATATTCAAACTCTCCAATTAGCCTAAAATCATATTTTAACTTTTTGTGAGGCACCACCTGACCATGTTTGTTTTTTTAACTTTTTCACCACCTGACCATGTTTGTTTTTCTTTTCGTTTAGATAGGCTATCCTGTTGTTTTTCTTTTTATTTGTAGGCTCTACACACACACACACACACACGCACACACACACACGCACCTTCCAGACTATTCAGTTCTAATAATATTGAGCATTAATCGTGAACATTAAAACATGCCTTACAGTTCTTTATTTATCTACGTCTTCATTTCATTGCGGTTATTCTTTGTTGTTGTCGTGCGCTTGAAATGATTCTCTTAAGCAGGACAGGCAAGTTCCCGTTGGAAAAATAGCCATTTAATTTTTTTTATTTTAAAATATAAGCTATAGCATGTGGACAAGAGGAAACACTTTATTTAGCATAATATTTCATTTCAATTGGGATGTGTATAAACTCAGTTTTCTCTCTTAGTTGGCGAGTTCTGAGATCATAATTGTTAGGATGGAGAGGCCTAAAATACGTATTTATTGAAAGAAATCGAGTCAAAATCGTCCTTTCAGTTGGTGTGTAGCTCCATAAACCATAAAAGGGCACAAGAGGAGCACCTGCACAAACCGCACTGCAGGCTGTGCATCGCGCGTGCTGTAGCCTGCACCACGCCTCTTTTTAATCCCTCTATTAAACGGCTCTTTATAATATCTCCTTGTTGCATAAAGCTCCTCTCCTTGGTCTAAATGGAGGGCATCCTCATCCATTCCACTAAGACAATATAAAGAGTTGCTGCATGCAGGGAGAGTGAGACTGCCTGAGCCTGACTGAGACTGGCTGAGCGTGGGTGGGACCCGTTTGGGAAGGTTTTATGGGTGGGTCTATTCCTACTCCGGTCATTTCCATTCGATCAAGAAAATGGTTAATCTCCAGCGGAAACAAAGTTTTCAGTTGCGTGGGAGAGGGAAATGTATGACAGTGCTAAAGCCTACAGGGTCCCTCACGATCGTATCACAACGTGGCCATAGTTTGAACTCAATGGTTTTTAAAAGAAGAGTTTAAAGATGGAGTGTGTAATGGAATGGGGTTATCACAAAATTATTTTTCCGATGATCTGATGGCGCGACGGATTTGAACGGATTCCCGAAACTGCGAAATCGCCGCGCGACATGGCCTCTACCTCTCACCTGGCGCGAACCTCGAGCGGCGCGCGTGAAGCGCAACATTCAAGCAGCGAGTCATCGGACACCGAAATAACAGGTATAAAAACTATGCGATTACAATATTTAATCAACATACAATTACACGGCTAATGCCTCACTGTCCAATGCATTTCACTGTTGTTGTGGAGAGAATGTTTTGTTTTACCGCAACCGTTCAGCGAATCCAAGTCTGCTTTCCAGCAAATACCTAGCTTGAAGTAGAAACGCGACTCACAGTGAGCATTCAAGTGTGGGGAAAGGTTTTAATTTTTGATAATACCTGTAGTTCAGGATTCAGCGTTGTTATACAAATGTAGCCTCATACACAAAGCCGAAAGTCATAAATAAATAAATAAAATAAAGTACAAAAAAACTTGAACACAAGCCCAGGATATATGTCCGTGTTACTTTTGCCCACAATTAATACACTTTACCATAATACATTTCTGCTTAATACAATTTTTAAAACGTCCGACAAAAAATAGGCTATAGAACATCTATTTTCCGATTTTTGTGATGTAGGCCTATATAAGACTGGCAAGCATCAGTAGGGACTTTACGTTCGCCACGTTTTTATTTAATTTTAACATGAAACTTGAAATTCAATGATAAATCTTTTCACGCTTTGGTTGAATTGGTCCCATAAAAAATATACTACGGATTCATAAGAAGAAGGTAATAACTTTATTTATATTTATGGATTTAGAAGCTTTATTGCGAGGTTTTACGAATGATACTACTTTATGTTGATTGTATTTTGGATTAATATTTGGATTCCTATTCACTTGGACAAATTATATAGAACAAACCCCTCGGCCATTTCTGAAAATGGTGCTATACCGAGGCTAGATTCATTTACGCAATTTATTTTTGTTATGTATTATATGTTATTCCATTCGTATGTTATGTCTAAGAAGATACATATTTTCACTATTCGAAACAACGCAACAATTTCAAAACAATTTTGTATAAGGTTGTAGGCTATATGGATGCGGAGTGTGCTGTTAAATCACAACAATATGAATTTGAAGAGAAGGATAGGGGCCCAGAGACTCATAGCGGGGATCGGAGCGGAGACGAGCCAAAAATGAAGAAACCGCGAAGACGAAGAACACACTTCACGAGCCAGCAGCTGCAGGAGCTCGAGGGCACCTTCCTGCGAAACCGATATCCTGACATGAGCATGCGCGAGGAGATCGCCGGGTGGACGAACCTCAGCGAGCCCAGGGTTCGGGTGAGGAAGCGATGCATGCTGCAAATTATAAACATTATTTCACAGCAATACAGACTGGACTGAACAGATGCCACTTCGATATTTGTATAGGCTATTTGTGGAGTAGCCTAGCAACAGTTAACGCACCTGTAAGGTCTCTTATTTGTGATTTAAACAGAGTGAATAGATTATTCCACGCATTCCCTCCAAACCCAAACAGACTGTTTCAGCTGCATTTTGATGTGAAATGTGTCATTCGTAGCTGCTCCCCCCCCCCAGCGATTAATTGAGCTGGACATCTCACGAACAAAATTGAAGTAATCCAGAAGAAAATGAATGAATCTAGGAGAAAATGAGTAGGCAACTGATTACTATTTGTCTGTTGATTTGACCCAAAACCTACTTCAGCGTTTGGTGTTTTCCTCTCGCTGTACATTATTTTAACCCCTATATTTTCTTATTTGTAACATATTTTAAAATGTAGGGTGATATCAGTTAAATTGGGCCACTTTTTGGTTAATCGCTTGGGAAACTAAGAAAAAAGCAATGTATGACATTGAATTGTGTTTTTATGGTTAATAAGGACTGTTTTTAATATTTTTGTGTTGAATTGATGTAATAAAATATAATTGTTCAGGCCCTACAGCTTTTGAAAACATCAGCTGTCACATTTTTTTAGGTGAGCAGTGTTCAGGTAAAATGGGCCGACTGATCAGCTAAAATGAGCCACTCAAACTGTAAAGCAAAACAGAGTCATTTCTCATAAAATAATCGAATCATCTTTAATCTCAACACACTAAAACATTTCATTTAAATAACATTAAATTAACTCATGAAGAATAACATTAAAGCATTAAGAATTCATAAAGAATAACATTAAAATTAATTCATGAAGTACGGAACTCATTTTGGAACATGAATGTGTCTGTGCATGTGTGTGTGTGTGCGTGTGTGTGTGTGGTGTGTGTGTGCCTAACTATGCAGGCTTACACATGTATATCTGGAATAAAAAATACTCTCGGAACAACTGTAAAGAAAGTCATATTAAAACGGGAGACAAGGCTACTCTTTTAGACTGATGCTTCAGTAAATCACTAATTCATCACAGTGTGTGTGTGTGTGTGTGTGTGTGTGTGTGTGTGTGTGTGTGTGTGACAGAGCGCTAGATAGTGAGAGCTAGCTCACGATGCGCCCTGGACCAGAGCTAACACACACATACATAATTAGAAGGGAAAATGTGAAAAGAGGTATGTAATATATACAATAATATAATATAATAATCTATTAATAGCCTACTTTTAATAAAAGGAACCATCAAAATATCCACTAAAACTCAATTCAGAAGGTGGCTCATTTAGGTGGCTCCTTAACACATTAAGGTCAATTGAGCTACTAACAAAAAATATTTTTTGTATAAAAAAAATATTTTTTGTATAAAAAAAATATTTTTTGTATAAAAAAAATATTTTTTTGCAAACTATCAGCATTATATCTGATGGAGGCCATCAGAGCATGTAGTATACATAATCATTTATAGATGTACATTTGTTTTTTATTGATTTATAAACCTTATTATTGACAAGTAAATGTTCATATGTCAGGCCACTCACCTTGAAGTTCTCCTGGGCAGTCTCGATGTGAGGCATTGCCCCGACCACCATAGCAACCATAGACCAATCAAGTCAATTGTTACATGTCAAGTACAGTTGTGGCAACAGTTTAATATCATTTGCAGTCATTGTCTGTTACAATTTTAAGAGCTGAGACGCTCAAACCTTAACTGGCTCATTTTACCTGATGGCCCAATTTAGCTGATATCACCCTATGTATTTGGAATAAAATTAAAGACGATCCATGATGTATTTATTATGTCTAACAATGTCAATTAATTATCAGTTACCCGGTAAAGCAGTCAAACCCCCAAACGGCTTGTATTCTTATCTCAAAGATTTTTTCCTTAAACCGTAATGTAGACTATTCCAATAGGTTAGATTTATGATTTTGCAGTTATTTCAATTGCATGATGAAATTATCGGCCAATGCAATAGAATGAGAAACTAAAGAAGCCAACTTGTGTTTTCGTTGCTCACAATTAACGGTGAATCGTTTGCAGTAGGATAGAATCTGGGCCCCTTTGTCAGGTTTTATAGTTTTAAAGTATTAAAGTAGCTGCACTTATTAGTAAAATAGCAGGATATATAGCCTATATTATATTAGTTGAACATCTATTAGACACTGAAGTGATGTTTGTTTGTTAAAAGTCATACGTGAGACTTGCAACCCGGTATCTGGTTTTTATTTGTAATATAAAAACCAATTAAGCAACATTCAATATCGATTCAAAACCAATAAGTACATAAGAATACATAATGACGAATAAGAATAAATAGGCTACATAAATGCATCGTACGTCTTTGCAAGCAAATGCTTATCTATAGTTATCTATGATGTCTCACAATTCTTTAGCAGCAAACTGACAATAAGTGTAGGCTATACATTTTTTTGTACAAAACAATTTGTTCACGTACCATCATTTACCTCATGAATGAACACTTTATATGTCAAATCAATTCAGACGTTCCACAAAACAACACTGCCGTAAAAAAATGAAAAAAATAATCAAAAAATTTTTGTGTATTTTTTTGGATTTTCCAGAATTCTACGGCCTTACATTTTTAGGCTTCACTATGTTTCACTATGCAAAGTACTCACACAAAGCACACACACAAAGTACACACACAAAATACACATGAAATACACAGTAAACACAATCTTTATTATTATCTGTATTTAATATGAGATAAATAATTAAATTGCATGTTTTACTTGTGCACACGTCAATGAGCTTCGCAAAGGCTGCTACACTTCCACCTCTTTAAATAAACTGTAATTATTATTATTATAATTATGGTTATTATTATTATTATTATTATTATTGTTGTTATTATTATTATTATTATTATTATTATTAATGATCATTAGTTAGTTATTATGAGTATCTGAGTGTCGCTGCTCTTTGTTGTCGTGCAGGTGTGGTTTAAGAATCGCAGGGCTAAGTGGAGGAAGCGTGAGCAGGTGGAGGTATGTAAGAGTGGTTACCTGCCCCAGCTCGCAGGACTGGCCCAGCCGTATGAGGATCTATACCGGCCCTACAGCTACAGCACTTGGAGTGGCAAGACCCTACCCCCACCACCGCTCCCCTTCTTCAACACCATGAACCCCCACCCGCCCCAAACTGCGTTCCCCTCCCCCAGCAGCACCCTGCCCCCCAACGCGGGACACTCCGCCCCGCCCACCCCACCCGCACCAGGCCTGAGCAACGTCACCGGCTCTGCCCTGGCTTCAGCCATGTCTCCCCCCACCAGGGATATCTCCCCCGCCTCTCCATATGGCGTTTACCGGGATATGCCACTGAACCTCCATCAGGCCTTTACCCGAACAGAACACTGAGTCTCTGTATGGCATGTACCAGGACACAGTGCTGAGACTGCAGACTGAACATGTCCCTGTGTTCTACAGCTGTGATCAGTGTGCCTGGCAGGACAACAGCTGGCTCACACAGGGTACCCTGGACCAAACAGACCCAAACCAAAATGGCCACTACAGTTATTTTCCTAATGTATTCCACAAGTTGAATGTGTAACTTACACAATGCTGTTTTAGGTTTGATTGTGGTGGAAGTAATTTTTTTAAACATATTTTTACCCCCTATTTCTTTACCCCAATTTACTCAGTCACATTTGTAGGACCCTTGCAAAACCCTCCGTAAATTCAGAAGAGCAGTGCAATACACACATCTGCCGAAACGCTTACTGGCAGCACTTCTTGACATTTTTACATTATAGATATTTAGCTGACGTTCTTATCCAGAGCATTTAAGATGGCCACAATATCACAGCTAGAGATCAGTACAGCAACAATCTGTATCGAAACAGTACATATGGTTTTTTTGTTGGTTGTTTTATTTTTTATATATACTCAGTTGAAGTGTAGTCTGAAGAGGTGGATTTTCGGTCTCTTGCAGAAGATGGCCAGAGATTCTACGGTTCTGACCGAGTGTGGAAGGTCATTCCACCACTGGGAGGTCAGGGCAGAGAAGAGGCGAGACCACGAGGAGCGGCTGCCGGGCACCTGAAGGGATGGGACAGCCAGTTAGCCAGAGGAGGCAGAGCGGAGGGGTCTAGCTGGGGTGTATGGTGTGATCAGTGTCTGGATGTAGGAGGGAGCAGTACCCCTTGTGACCTGGTATGCCAGCACTAGTGATTTGAATTTGATTCGGGTTGCTATAGGGAACCAGTGAAGTCTGGTGAGTAGTGGAGTGACGTGTGCATTTTGGTAGGTATATGTTATTTGCACTTGCAGTCCAGCAGAGCGCAGGCAGAACACTGCTGCCCAATCAAAGGAATAGCTTCTCAGGAAGGACCCTGCCAGCTTAGACCCTCCCACCCTGGGTGATGCTACAGCCAATTAAATACCACCCTGTGGGGGCTGCCAGTTTAGACCCTCCCACCCTGGGTGATGCTACAGCTGATTAAACCCTTTGTGGGGGCTGCCAGCCAAAGTCCTCATCGGAATGGTTAGGACAGGATGCCCTATACTGGTAAAATTAATATTTCTCTTATTTGTATGTATGTATATGTACAATTTTATTTACCTGTGTGTTCAAAACATGCCCGTTTACCACGGAAAGCACTGTCAGAAATACTGTTTATTCTCTTCATTGAGAGAGTGGCCTTTTTTGTAAATACAGAAGTTGAGTGTTTTACTGGGTTTTGAGTAAAAACCTGAATCATGCTCCAGACTGAAGGTGAAGACATAATTGTGTGTATTAAAGTGCTAGGTCTAATTAAACTATGGCAGATGTGGAAATTAATTTCAGAAGGTTTTACCAAAATAATTTCCCCTTTTTCTCTGCAATTTGGAATGCTCAATTGTATTCTAAGCCGCGCTCGCTGCAACCTATGCTGTCAATTCGGGAGAGCGTAGACAAGCACGCGCTCCCTTCTGAAACGGGATGCCACTTCTTCTCACACCAGTCACATCAGTTAAGCTTGCATGGACATGAGTCAGAGGCAGACACTTCATGTGTAGCTTTACACCAGCAGACTGTGGGTGCTCGATTGACCAGGAGGGGTCACTGGTGTGCGACGAGACATGGAAAACCCAACCGATTAAGTTCCTAACTGTCCGGGTGATGCTAATTATGCATAACCCAATTCAATAACAAACCACGGGGCTCATCTACACACTAGAACAGTGCCTTAACAGGATGAGTCACCCAGCAGTCTTTCCAATGTATTTTTAAGGATACAATTTGAAGGAGTTTACACATGGGAACAGCAGCTTGGTTTTACTTTACTCCATTGCCAGTGCGAGCTGGCCTTCTCTTTAACTTGCATACAAAAACAGAGGGAGCGTCTGTCAATAAATCAAGACCTAGGAGTAGCTGTAATCTGGCTCTGCTCCCAGTCAGCAGGGCAATGTGTCACATTAAAGTTTGAGATAAAATACTACCTGCATTATTGTTTCACTTCTGTATTTCTATTATCCAGGTATCTAAATAAGTATTCCTGAAGTGTTTTCCAGAAGTTACATTACATTACAATCATTTAGCAGACACTTTTATCCAAAGCAACTTACAGAAAGTACATTCAGTTTGAGGAGGTAAACAATAACTTGATGCTACAACCTTCAAGCACATCACTCCTCAAGTAAGCAGTATAAACAACAGAAGTGCTAAAGGAAGTTATCAACAATAAGTATAACAAGTATTTTTGATTAGATTTTTATTTTTTCTGTGTGATGTGTCCACTGTCCAGAGAATTGTTGCCAGAATTGTTGAAAATAGAAAAAGTGTTGTGTTTCAAATAGGCTTCTTGTCTACAACAAACTAATATTGTCTACTGCAATCTCTTGCAGTGTAATAAAATGAAAACTGGGCCAGTACTATCTGCCCCGTCTGCATGATGTACACATTGTATTTGTATAAAATTGTATTGCTTTGTTCAAAAAATACAGTAGATATAAAAAGTCTACACACCCTTATTGAAATTGCAGGTTTTTGTGATGTAAATCCTGAAATCAAGATGAATCATGTCAGACCTTTTTCCACATTTAATGTGACCTTGCAACCAACAAAATTCAAGCAAAAAACAAATAGACCATTTTTTAAAACCCTACAATACCCTGGTTGCATAAGTGTGCACACCCTTAAATGAATACTTTGTGGAAGCACCTTTTGCTTGTATTATAGCAGTGAGTCTTTTTTTATAAGTCTCTATCAACTTCACACACCTGTACTTTTGGAGTGGAATTCTATCACACTCTTTCTTGCCAAAAAGTTCAAGCTCCATCAAATTGCGAGGAGATCTCCTGTGCACAGCCCTCTTTAGGTAATTCCACAGGTTTTCAATGGGATTGAGGTCTGGGCTCTGACTGGGCCATTCCAAGACTTTGATCCAAGGCTGTAACCATGGAGTCAACATTTGGGGGGACCAAATCAATTTATTTATATTTTTTATATCAGCTAGGTTTATTGAGGTCATTTTGAGCATATCTGAATATTGGGGGATGTGTCCCCCCCAATATATATGGTGATTTCGGCCTTGCTTTGATCTACATTTTATGAATCCTTGCCTTGGTTGACTTCAATGTGTGCTTTGGATCGTTATCATGTTGGAAGGTGAAATTCCTCTTCATCTTCATCTTTCAGACAGAGGCCAGCAGGTTTTGTGCCAAAATATCTTGATATTTGGAGCTATTCATTATCCCCTCTATCCTGATAGATGCCCTGTACCAGCTGAAGAGAAGCTGCCCCAAAGCATGATGCTGCCACCACTATGCTTCACAGTGTGCATGGTGTTCTTTGGGTGATGAGCTGTGTTGTTTTTGCACCAAACATATCTTTTAGAATTAAGGCCAAGAAGTTCAACCTTGGTCTCATCAGACCATAAGACATTTTCCCACATGGTTTGGGGTGATTGAATGTATTTTTTTGCTAAATTTAGACAGGCTTGGATGTTCTTTTTTGTGAGAAGTGGCTTCCGTCTTGCCACCCTACCCCATAGTCCAGACATGTGCAGAATACGCGAGATTGTCACATGCAGAGAGTGACCAGTTCCTGCCTGAAATTCCTGCAGCTCCTTTAATGTTGCCGTAGACCTCTTAGTAGCCTCCTGCATAAGTTTTCTCCTTGTCCGCTCATCAACTTTGGAGGGGCATCCTGATCTTGGCAATGTCCCTGTGGCACCACATTTTCTCCACTTATTGATGATAGTCTTCACAGTGTTCCATGGCACATGTAATGCCTTTGAAATTATTTTATACCCCTCTCCTGATTGGTACCTTTCAACAATGAGATCCCACAGATGCTTTGTAAGCTCCTTGCAGACCATGGCTATCCCAGTAGGATGCAACCAAGAAAACTTCAAGGAAATCCTACAGGAACAGGTGATCTTTATTTGAGGTTAATCATTGCTGGCAGGTGTATGTTAATTACCTTTGAACATGATTTTGAATGTGATTGGTTAACTCTAAACACAGCCACAGCCCCATTATAAAAGGTTGTGTACACTTATGCAACCAGGGTATTGTAGGGTTTTTATTTTCATTTGTTTCCCATAAAAATTGTCTATTTGTTTTTCACTTGAATTTTGTTGGTTACAAGGTCACATTAAAGGTGGAAATAGGGTCTGACATGATTTATCTTGATTTCAGCTGGGATATATACCAAAAAGTATTGATAAATCAAAGGAAGATATATTGATGTTATATAATGCCTTTGTCAGACCTCACTGTGTGCAATTCTGGGCACCACACTACAAGAAAGATATAGAAGCTCCGAAAAGTTACAAAGAAGTACAACTAAGTTGGTACCTGCTATGAAAGGAAAAAGTTACAAGGAAAGACTTAAGATGCTTAATCTATTCAAGATTAGAAAAAGGAGACTAAGTGGGGATTTGTTTAAGGTTTTTAAATCCATAAAAGGGATTTAACAAAATTAACTACCAAAGATTTTTAAAGATAAATTCAGTTAGCAGAACAAGAGGGCACAGGTGTAAATCAGTTAAAGGTAAATTCCACATGGATATCAGGAAGTATTTTTCAGGAGTTGTCAATGTGTGGAACAACTTGAATCAGGTAGTCTGCTAAATGGCGTATATTAGGTAGTGGAGGCAGAAACACTTGGGGTATTCAAGTCCAGGCTTGATGCAGTACTGGATATTCTTTAGACTAGGAAATGATGAGCCTAGACGTTCTTGTCATTATGTAATCTTATCTTCTTAAGTTTTCATTTTTCATGCAACTCACCAGTATTCATTCAGTGAATTCACCTCGTTTCTGAACTCACTCGCTGAGGATGCTGAAATCATACCCTGAGGCTCTTATTATCTTTATGACTAAGTGTGCCTTGCTCTTTCTATACTACACCCCAAACCACACACCTGAGCTGCAGTCACCATGCTTTGATATGCACAGGTAGCTCATCCTGCAGCAGCCCAGCTAACCTGACCTGAGGTGATTTCTGATTAGATGTCATTCTTTAAGCCGGGGGTGGAAATCCTGTTCTTGGAGGGCCAGTGTGTATGCAGGTTATTGTTGCCACCAATTACCCAGGCTCAATAAGCTAATTA
This sequence comes from Aldrovandia affinis, assembly GCA_029706075.1. Classification (NCBI taxonomy): domain Eukaryota; kingdom Metazoa; phylum Chordata; class Actinopteri; order Notacanthiformes; family Halosauridae; genus Aldrovandia; species Aldrovandia affinis. The sequence goes on along the minus strand of JAINUG010000126.1, from coordinate 1,717,981 downwards.
GCTGTGCACACCAATGCCGGGTCACTCTTACATATTACAGTAAACTTTTTATATGGTGACACCATACACCAAGAACAGTTTTCAGCTGTCATTCATGAGCTTATCAAGAAATGTCACTAAAATGTCAGATCACATAAATGATTGGGCTAATTAGTTAAGAGCAGAAGTTGGCATGAAATCGATATGGCCCTCCTTGCCTACCTTTACTCTAAACCCTACTCTAACTCTGACTGACCTTGGAACTGGTCTCTCTGTAGCACTTCCTTTAACTAACCTTTATTTATCCAGGTGAAAACCTGTTCAGACAAAAATATACTTTTCAAGGGAGACATGGTCTAGCCGTTTGCTTGGCCAGACCAGCATTACTCAGAAGTGGCCTCTGCCAGGTGTGGCTGTGACATCACGATGCTCTTCTAAGCACCAAAACACTTTCTAGAAAAAAATGAGTAATAAATCACAGCATGACACATATTTGTGAATATTATAACTCAAAACTACGTAATGCCAATGGATAATTTTCCAAATTATCAGAGGGTCCCACTCCCACTCGCTTTCACTACCATCCTCAATCAGTGCTAATTTTTAACACATTGTTACGCATTGCGTTCATATGAGGTGGATGCGTGAGAGCCAGTGGAACAGCACTTTGCACAGCACATTAACACTGTCACACAACTCCACAGCAGCCTTTATGACTGTGCAACGATGCAAACAAAGAGGACACTGGGTGTGAAGTAAAAAATTAGATTTAACAGACTGAAGAGTAACAGAATACACAAGGACAAAGGCTAAATTCACTTTATGGTTTTACTGTCTGAAAATATCCACGGGATGGTGTCTGATTGCCTGTGTGTGCATGTGCATGCGTGCATACACAGGTATGTATGTGTGTGACTGTGTGTGTGTGACTGTGTGTGTACATGCATGTGCACGCATGTGCATGTGTGTGTGTGCGCAAGTATGTGCGTTTGCACATATGCTGGTGTGTATGTATGTGTGTGTGTACTAGGCCGCTCTCTTCACAATGAAGCACACCAGCAGTAGTGAGCAGTTTTCAGCAACACTTTAATCCCCACTGTTTACAAACACACGTCTGTTCAACGCAAAATCCAACAGGAAGATCTACAAATATGTTTTGTTTTTTTTAAGAAAAAAAAAAAAGCTTTATAAAAGCATTCTGTCCCTTCAGACAGAAAGTATGGTCCTATGAACCACAACCTGCAAACAGGGCTGAACAGCACGACAAACATACGAATAAGCCCTGCTCATGGGTCCATACAAACTCACACTGGCTTTTCTTAAATAGGAAGAGTGAAGTGAGTGAAGAATCTGAAGCAAGGGATAGAATCACATGTTGGGTTACAAGAGCTGCCACTGTGGAATAACACAGACGGCCTCCAATGGTGGCCATTAACGTGTCTGGGTCAACTTTGAATATGCAAAACCTGGCACCCCGGATAACCTTCACCGAATGCTTGACGTGAGGACACTGGCGTTGTTTGGTCACTGCTTCTCCATCTGCGACTTAGTTTTTTAAATGCGATCTGAATGGAAACCTTTTGTGCTTGCCAATACAGATGTATTTTTGTTGAATATATTTTAAAACGACACAGGTTAAAAATGACTGTGCTATAGTCTTGTATGGTTCTTACGTTTTTAAATACAATTTTCATACATTTTACTGTCCAATTTTCTCGTATGTAAAGTATGAGGGAGGAACAAAAGCATAAATCTGTTTACAGAGCCACTCTGTCACTCACTGATTTCAACCAATCATTGTTCTTTGACAAGTCTGTGATTCACAGCTAATTGTAGCTCCACTCTTTTTTTGTCATGATGACCTCCTTCCCTCATCACTAGTGTGAGCCACTCTCAAATCTACATGGTCAAGGCCACTTTGTCAATGAACTTGGCCAGTTTGATGTCCTTTTTAGACAATCCTCCACAGTCATGGGTCGTCAAGGTTATCTGGACCTGAGGAGGAGGAAATGAAACCGAATGAACAGAATAATTTTGACATTACAGAAAGGACAATAATCCTCCATCAACAACAGAGTCAGAGTGACACCTAGAGGCAAAATGTAAACATTTTCAAAACCTCCTATTGCATCACAAATCGTTCACACGAAAATTATCATCAGTATTTTCTCAATGACATGAACTACTGACACTTTAAAATAAATGTCATAAAGGAAAACACTAATGATGTGTCATTACCTCTCCAAGGTTCATATCACAGATCAGTTATCACTTCTACAGTGTAGTTACAGTCTGAGAATGTACATTTTTAGATCAAAGCAAATGTTGTTCACATCTTATAAATATGAAGGTGTGGTATTACCTTGTTATAAACGTTGAACCACTCAGGATGGTGGTTCATCTTCTCTGCTTGCAAAGCCACTCGGGACATGAAGCCGAAAGCCTTCAAAGCAAACATACAAACTCCTCAACCCAGAACCACGCCCCCTCAACCCAGAACAATGCCCCCTCAACACATAAACACGCCCATATTACACAACCACGCCCTTCATATATATAACCATGCCCCCTCCTCACAAAACCACACCCCTCATCACAAAACCACACCATCTCTGTACAAAACCACGCCCCAACGGCTTCACTCCTTGGTCTGTCATTGACCATGACAGCGTTGTGAATTAATTCCTATGAAGCAGGTCCCCAGCATTTAGCGCATACTGCAAAATTACACTAAACTGCACTAATTAAGTGTCATTAAAACAGAGTAGCTACGTGTACTGTGTGCTGCGTTCCATTTAAGAAAATGGCTCATTTGAAACCCACCATGAGATGAAGAAAATTATAGTTAAAAAACCCAAAGATGGCAAAACACAGACTGCCATGTGTGGGATTCTGGAGAATCGAAGAGAATCTCTGAAAAATGATTTAAACGTCTGACCTACATACAACCGTGTACACAATAATGTATACAGCTGGAGCTAGCCTGTCAGTCAGGAGGTGAAGGACATATTTAAAATATTGCATTAGCTTTTCTCTCCCTGTTTTGTAGGTGTCGTGGTGCGCATCTCTATGACGGCATCCATTTTATTGTAGCTGTACCGATCTCTTGCTCTAGCTGAGATTATCTCATCTTCAGCCGCTTATTCCTAGTTAGGGTCGCGGAGGGGTTGGAGCCTATCCCAGCATGCATTGGGGCGAGAGGCAGGAATACACCCTGGACAGGTCGCCAATCCATCGCAGGGCACTACATACACCATTCACTCACACACTCATACCTACGGGCAATTTAGACTCTCCAATTAGCCTAACGTGCATGTCTTTGGACTGTGGGAAGAAACCGGAGTACCCGGAGGAAACCCACGCGGACACGGGGAGAACATGCAAACTCCACACAGAAAGGCCCCCGGCCTGGATTCGAACCCGAGACCTTCTTACTGTGAAGCGACAGTGCTATCCACTGCCCCACCGTGCCGCCTAGCTGAGATTATACTTGCCATTTTAAATGCATTATTGTACGTCACCTCTGGATAAGAACGTCTGATAAATACACAAAATGCAAAAGATTTTTGCTGTAATGTGGGTAATTTACAGGTAGTGCACAAAAATGTGGAAACACTTGGGGTAGATGAGGGACACAACGTATATTGACAGAAAGTGCTTCCATACAGGTGTTGTTCCTGAGTTAATTAAGTAATTAACATCCCAGCATGGGACATGGAACATGTATAGAAATGCAGGGGAAGCCTGGTTGCCAAGAAAAACAGTGGAAAAACAGCAGTGCCTGGCCCACGAGGACCATGATTTGAGTAACCCTGGTCTAAGGTGATGTCAGCATGGAACTAGAGGTGCGAGGCTAAAAAGGTGAGCAAGTCTAAATAAATTGACTGCAAATATCAATTTTGGGTAGGAGCAGGCAGATTCATCAAGAACATTCCAACAAGAACTCCACAGAGCAGGATACCATAGTCGTATCACATTGGTGTTGCCACCTTTTTGCCCACTACCTGTATGTACAAGCAAGTGTTCCAGGTGGGCCGTGGGCGTGACTTACCTGGTTGAAGGTTTTGAAGTCCAGCTCCTTATAGAGGGCATCCCGCCCCTCAACCTCCACCCAACCTGTCACCTTCAGCTCCATCAACAGCCCCTCCCTCTCTGCTGGAGTCAGCCAATGAGAGTCAGAGGCCTGGGGGGGGGGGTGGCAGGGAAAGACAATTTCACTCTAAACAACGCAACAGGAACACAACCAGGGCTCTGCAACATCAGCGCAACCTTTGCGACCTACGCAGAGGGGGTTGCAGAGGGTACCTAGCACAAAAATCAAACTCGCGACTGCAGCGCATCTGTTCACGTAGCTGTTGCACATCATTGATTGGTTGGTTAGCGAATGGGGGCGGAGCTGTCATAATCATAGTTTATCAAGCTAGTAGCTAACAATATATATAGCTAGCATTTAGCAGACGCTCTTATCCAGCAACTTACACAGTTTACATTTCTTTACATACAACCCATTTATACAGCTGGATGTTTTTTACTGAAGCAATTCAGGTTAAGTACCTTGCTCAAGGGTACAACAGCAGTGCCCCACCTGGGAATTAAACTGGCAACCTCTGAGTTACAAGCCCAGCTCCCTAACCATTACACTACACTGCCTGCTTTCATGAAAACTACCAACCTTGTTCAATACAATGACGCCTACTAGTGTACAGAAGTGTAAGAAAACCATGTTGCATAGGCTGCGCATAGCATTGTCAGAGGTATAAATTGCTGAGTGCTTGCGACATTGTTGCATTGCGCGAACCGTGAAGAAGTCGCACAAGTTACGCAGAAGCATGTAGAGGCCTTAACACCATCCTATCAGACCTCCTGTAATACACACACTCTTCTCTCTGATTATCCACTTGCTACTAACCTTCCAATGCCGCCTGTGTTTAATCACTCACACCTCTGCTTTCCCCGGAAATTTGAAATTCTATAAGGATGTGAATACAAGTAAAACATTCAAAGCTTTATTTATTCCCACCTTGCAAAATCCCAAGCTAGCTGAACAGTGGAGCTTCACAGCAAGCAAGCCTGACAGTTATTTATTTGACCTTGCAAGCTAGTGCGCGATCCCATGCGGTGTAGGAACATTTTGTACATGAGTACAAGTCAGCATGGTTAGAGGTGGGCCTATCCCCTATTGAAGGTAAGGTTAGGGCTACGGTTAGGTGTGCGCAGTGCCTAATTTGTGCCGGGGCTAGCTGGGGGACAGCCCCGGCAAATGCCAAGAATCCCGATTTTGCGCCCTGGCAAATGTCTTACTCAGAATCAGAGCTCCGGGCTCATAAATATCTAAAGTGCGACAACAACGCGTATTTTAACAGACTTAACAGCCGAGAAACAATTTGTGATTTCAGAGTGTTCACAGAGACATCGGGAGAACAAGTTACACAGCCCTTGAAGGATCTCTTAACCGCTGTTAACACCATAGCAATTTCCAGAGTGCGAGAGAGGTTTCTCACAAATGAATCTAATCTGCACGTCAACAAGAGCGTCTTTAAAAACAGCAACCATATCATCGCTCCTGTTTTTAACCGTTGTTGCTCCACCACTGGAAAGTTAACATAAGACCAGAGGGAGGGAAAGAGATGCAGCGACACAGATGTAGGAAAAGTTGTTTTCCTCCGTGTGTGGTTGGGGGAGGCGAGTTGAGCCCCGACATCTCTTATTATACAAATTAAGCACTGGGTGTGCGGCTATGTTCTTACACCCCGTGGGATCTAGCACTAACCTTACGCTTGCCTGCTACGACACAGGACACATTTGCTATGTGCAGGGACACTGCACCCTCTGCTGGACTAAAGCAGTACTGTACAATAATAGGCTCAGTTTCTGGTTCTATACTTGGCGGTGCCAGAACTCTCCTGATGCCAAAATAGGATTACAATTGCAGGTGACCGTTTCCCCAGGATATCTCTCAACGATCCTGACTTTCAATATGGATTTTTCTCTTTTTTTGGTATAAATTAAGTATAAAATATGAACACAGACTTGTGTCTGTGTCGTGACATAACGGTCAGTCAATGTGATTGCCTTCTTCTATACAAACATTATCTGTATTCAGATCCTAGTTGCTTATATTCCCAAACGCGAGGCCAATCGCGTTTGAGGATTGATAATGTGTTTCAAGTTAATTGATTCTTAATTAATTATGCACCAGTACCAATGTATGTGCTCAAGTTAGGTGGCAAGTACAGTACAGTTTTTTTATCTTCTATGTTTTATAATTTTACCTTTGATCTCGTCAGGATTATACGATAATTGTATTGGTTCTTTATTTATTTTCTTTCTTTTTTTGCATTTATTACGACGGATTATCCTGATTTTAATGCCAAACTTTTCATGGATGGCTCTCTCCGGGGAAATTGTTTGTTGCGTGATTTTATCCTCTGTTTTATAATTTTACCTTTGATCTCGTCAGGATTATACGATAATTTTATTGGTCCTTTATTTACTGCTTTTTTGGCATTTATTACGACGGATTATCCTGATTTTAACGCCAAACTTTTCATGGATGGCGGCGTTCACCTGAATCTACCTACCCCTCCCCTGCTTGATTGAGCTCCCCACCCTCTGTCACTCTACTGCCGCTGGATTCTCAGTCTCCTCGCGGCCCGCAGTTGCCATCCTAGCGGACCCAGACAGATCTACAACACTTGTCGGAGACTCGGAACCAGTAGGACTCCTTCAACCACGGTCAGTCTGCTCATTCTAAATATATCATGGTTACCTTCTGGAAAGAGCCTTCCGCCTCCCAGCACATAAACCGCTACGTAGAGGGGAACTTTTACCATAAAAAGTATATGCACAGGGGTTCTGGCCGAGGCTACAACTATAAACCGAGTTTCAATAATAACATAAACTCCATATCGTCGCACAGACGCGCGCAGCATCTGCCTCGGGCTGTAGACTACAGTCTATTGCAGCCTTTGCAAAAATGCAATGTTAAGCCTGCCTCCGCAGACCCCGCTCGCATTGTACTTTTTAACATCCAGTCTCTAACTAATAAGTCCACTCTGATGCATGAGTTTATTATCGATGATGGCTCCGACCTGATATTTTTAACCGAAACCTGGCATAAAGAGGGCGATTTTTTCCATCTAAACGAGGCATCTCCGCCGGGATATAATTACTTTGAAAAAGCTCGTGCTCGTGGCCGCGGTGGTGGCATTGCTGTCCTGTACAAGGACTCTATACTCCTCCAACCACTGACTGTTCCTGAAACCCAGTCCTTTGAGTGCCTCGCTTTTAAATGTTATCCACCGAAATCCCTAACGGTTATACTTGTTTACCGCCCTCCAAAATCCAACTCATCCTTCATCCCAGAGTTTTTTAACTTTCTTACCTCAATATGTCCCACTCTCTCCAATATTGTGATATTGGGTGATTTTAACATACATGTGGATTCCCCCAACTGCTCCATGGCTGCTGACTTCCTGACCCACCTGGACTCATTAAACCTCACACAACATGTGAATGGCCCCACCCACAAACGTGGCCACACACTGGACCTCATCATCACTGGAGATGTACCTGCCTCTGACCTAAACATCTTTGAGTTTGGAGTCTCCGACCATAAGGCTGTTTCTCTATCACTGGCAATCCCATCCTCCAATCACCCCCCCCTCATCGAGAAGGTCATGAAGTACCGCAACCTGCGCAATCTGAACACTCGCCTTCTTCTTGAATCCATAATGCCCACCCTCTCAACTGATTTCAGTTCACTTTCCCTGCTGAAATGATCAACCTCTACAATACCACCCTGACCACCTCCCTCAACACCCTTGCCCCTGAACAAACAAGGAAAGCCACCTTCCAGCGCTCCTCTCCCTGGTTCAATGACGACCTGCGCCTCATGAAGACCCGCGGCCGCCAGCTGGAGAGGTTATGGAGGAAAGATGCTCTCACTGTCCATCTACTGGCCTTCAGAGAACACCAAACTGCGTGCGCTGCTGCCCTAAAAGCTGCCCGCTCATCTTACTACTCTACAATAATTGACAATGGCAAAGGCAATCCCAGAACCCTATTCTCCACCATCAACCGGCTTCTCAACCCCACCAACTCAGGCTCCCCAGCTGCCTCTCCAGAACTGTGCAATCGATTCTCTGTTTTCTTTAAGACCAAGGTCGAAGATATCAGAGCCAACATTGTACCCTTCATAGCAGCTGCGACCCCGCCAATCTGCCCTCCCTTCTTCAATGGCTCCACCCTGTGCAGCTTCACTGAGGTTACACCATCGGCACTTCTGGACATCATAACCAAATCCAAGCCCACTAGCTGCTCCCTTGACCCCATACCCACTCCCCTGTTGAAAGCCTGCTCACCAACCCTGGTTCAATTCCTCACTACACTCATCAACAAATCACTTCAGAGTGGAGAGGTGCCCATTCTTTTAAAAACAGCGGCTGTCACCCCACTCTTAAAGAAACCAAATCTGGACCGAGAACTCCTGTCCAATTACAGACCAATCTCCAACCTCCCGTTCCTCGCCAAAGTTCTTGAGAAAGTCGTGGCCTCACAACTCCAGTCACATCTCTCAGAAAATAACCTTTATGAAGTCCTCCAATCCGGTTTCCGGCCCGCACACAGCACGGAGACGGCCTTGATAAAGGTCGTCAACGACCTGTTGATGGCAGCCGACTCCGGGTCACCCAGTATCCTGGTCCTACTCGATCTGAGCGCTGCATTTGACACCGTGGACCACAACATCCTCCTCCACCGCCTCGAGACCTACACCATGGTCACGGACACAGCCCTGAAGTGGTTCACCTCCTACCTCACCAACCGGAGTTATCACGTGTCACTGGGGGGCTCCAGGTCCGATGACACTGCAGTGACATGCGGTGTCCCACAGGGGTCAGTGCTGGGGCCCATTCTGTTTTTAATCTATTTACTCCCACTTGGACGTATCATCAGACAACACAACATCAACTTCCACTGCTATGCTGATGACACCCAGGTCTACATCAAAACGCAACCCAACCCCACCAACACAATCTCCACCCTCAACACCTGCCTGGAGGACATCCGCTCTTGGATGTCTAACAACTTCCTCCAGCTCAACAGTAGCAAGACGGAGGCAATTCTGATCGGCACCGCCAAACAACTCGCCAATGCTGGCAGCATTGGTCCCTCCTCGATAGCCAACTCATTCCCTCTCCTCTGTTGTCACCAACCTTGGAGTTAAGCTTGACTCCACACTCTCATTCCAAGCCCATATCAACCACATCTGCAAGATTTCCTTCTTTCACCTCAAAAATATCACCAGACTGAAGCCATCCCTCACACAAGACGACACCAAAAACTGGTCAATGCACTAATCTTCTCCCGAATTGATTATGGCAATGCACTTCTCCGGTCTCCCTGTTAAATTGATCAACCGTCTACAACTCATCCAGAACAGCGCCGCCAGAGTCCTCACCGGTACAAAAAGTCAGCCCACATAACCCCCATACTCGCCCAACTCCACTGGCTCCCAGTCCACTACAGGATCCAGTTCAAAGTCCTCCTCCTGACCTACAAAGCCTTAAATGGACAAAGCCCCAGCTACCTCAGTGATCTCATCACCACCCACAAACCCTCACGCTCCCTCCGCTCTAGCCATTCCACTCTGCTCCTCGTCCCCCCTACACGTCTACGGACGATGGGAGACCGAGCCTTCTGCTCTTTCTCCCCACGCCTCTGGAACTCCCTTCCGGACTACCTCAGAACTGCCCCTTCCATCGAGGTTTTTAAAACGGGCCTTAACCCCCTGAGGTCGACGGGAGCGGCGCCGCTCCCAGCAGCAATAAAAGTATATTACTATTTCTAACTTCGCGATATTTTATCATACACACGCGACAAAAACATTGACAGAAACCTTAGAATCGCGACTTTCCGATTTGAGCACTGGCAAATCAAATGGGATTTTTTTAATTAGGTTAATTAGACCAAAAGTAAACCTTGCCTTTTACTCTCTTTTTTACCTGTTAGTAACGTCCCCTTCTATTGACATGGTAACTAGGTGCGATTTTCGGGGAGGTATGTGGGGAGGGGCGTGGGGCCATGTGAAAACGCCGGCGTAAACAACACAAACTGTCGACAATTTGAAGCAAGATTTTATACAGACATACAATTTTATTCAAGATGGAAAGATTTTCTGCGCTGCAGTGTTTGACAGCATTGATGGAAAGCGACGAGGACAACAACTGGCGAAGAGTAAGTAACTATATTTGATTTGCCATGTTATCAAATACTGTATATATATATTCAATATATGAATTCCGCTTGTGACTACATATTCCGCGTGTTGCAACGTAACAAATTTCAATAGGCACACAAGATCTATGGAAGAATACTTTTCAAACAGCCTAAAATATTAGAAAAAATCGTATGTAGCATGATCGGTTTCATGATCTCACGTCCTTGTAAAATCGATTCTTGTTTTTGTTTATTATTAGAGTGCTTCTGTTTAGTTAAATCTGTGTTTGGGATTACGTTTTGGATTTGCTGTTTAGCTAGCTTTGTTTGTTCAGCTAGCTTTGTTTGTTCCAGTTCGTTTATCATTTTGGTTTGTTTTGTGAGTTATTTGCCTGTCGCCTCGACATTGTTTTGCCTACGTTTGTGGATAATAAAATAAGAGCCAAAATGGCTGCTGCCACAAGATGCGCTTGTTGTGAAAGGAGAAATGGTAACTCAAATATTGCTTTGCCATTTAAAATCTAAATTGTGAGTTGTTGTTTTAATTCTAAAGTGAAAAAATCACAAAAAGTTTAATTGGAAGACCCTTTTTTTCCTTGGGTCTCAGGAGGATATTATGTGCATTATTGTTAGGCTGTATGACTTGTAATATGTGGCATTCCCCTGTATATACTGTATAGTAGTTTGTGTGCTGTTTTCAATAAATCTTCCAAAATGAAAAAGCCATATATTCTTCTGCATGGCTCACTGACTTGCTTACTCTGTATGGCCTTTGAGAGAGAGAGATGGCCCATCTGACAACTCTTAGAGGTGTGGACAATGAATAATGAATATTCAGGTATTTAGCATTTAGCCCTCCCACAGCCTGAAATAAATGTGACCAGTTCTGATAAAAACAGGTTTTTAGCTATTTAGATCTCAGATGTGCTAAACTGTTTTCACACCCTTACATAACCAAGACCTTGATGAACAAACGCACATTGGCAAAACAATTCGTCACTATAGTTTAGTGTGTGCTTTCACAACTTTTGTGACAGCAGAAAAATTTACTATTTTTAACTTGTGTGTTTGTAGATCTATTTACAAGCTGCATATGATACTGACCAAACTATTGATGGCATACAAATGTAGCTGTGATTGTCCTTCAAATAAAAATATCAAACACTTTGGAGTAAGTGTGTTTAAGTTGATGAAATTGAGATAAATATCAGACCATGCCAAAATTACAAACCATCTCAAAGCTTAGCACGGACCTCAGAGGGTTAAAACCCTTTTTTTCCGGCAGGCCTTCCCTTGAGCCTTTTAGCGGCCCACCCTTGTTTTAATCCCCTTTTTTTTTTTTTTTTTTTTTTTTTATGCTTTGTTAGTCTATTTCGTTATACATTTCTTTTAATTTTAGCGTAGTTTTTTTAAAAACCTTTTTACTGGCCTAGCCTTAGGCTTTTATCTGTGCCATAGTTTAAAAAATATATTTTTATATATTTTAATTTTTTATTTTTATCTGTAAAGCGCTTCGAGATTTGTCTCGGCAGATGAGAAGCGCTCTATAAATCCAATTTATTATTATTATTATTATTATTAGTTATACATCCATGGTTAGAAAAAGGGGTCGCGTTCCGTGACGTCACCACGTTATCGGAAACTTAACGTTAGATTTCGGTAGGGCACTATGAAAAGTGGCAACTCTCGGTACTGTATATAGCTGAACGGGATATGCCGCCATACAAACCGTAATTTGGCGGATGGCCAATAACACATGAACGCATTTGAATGCGTTGCAGATATGCATGACATTTATATCGAATAAATTAAAATATTATTACATATTAACAAAACATTAGGAGAAATGTGAATCTTAAAACGTATTTACACATTTAGAATGGCTGTACAGTGAACGGAACACGATAAACACAGTAGCTTTAGCAACAGTCCTGCTCCCTCTCATTTACATGGAGGTGGTCGGAGCAGCACCTGGAGGCGACTGACTCTGTGGCTGTGACCGTCGAGGTGTTGGTAGAAGGGGTTAATTCGTGTCGTGGAAACTGGTCCTTCTGTGACTGTTGCACTGCGCACCCCATGTGATCACATTACCCTGTGCAGATTCACTAAAAACATTTTCAGCGCTGCTTTGTGGTTAAAAAGGGACACGAATCTTACATTCCAACAAAATTGCTAATGTTACGAGTATAAGCCGGCTACCGTTCGAGCTGATCAACAATGGATATTTGAGCAAAATAGTCTTTAGTGCAACTGGGGCTTTTCGGAATTTATCAAAGGGACAAAAACGTCAACAAAATTCTCACCATTTTAGATGAACGCCTGGGAAGTAGAATGTTGCAAAGTTTAGAAAGAGGAAACTGTGCCCCGCTGTTGGCCCTAAGAGTAGTAAACATTAACCACGGCATAGTACGGTCATGTAGGGAGCGGACATCGTCAGACTAGCACAACAGCAGACGTGTGCGCGAATATAATAGCTCTTTCATCAGGACCCTTGTTTTGGATGCCTTCTAGATTGCCTGTGTAAAACAAAATCAGCGCACGATTGAAATAGTATGGCTATCTTACCAAATGTATCATATCATGTAGTGGCTTTCAGTTCCCACAACTTGACAGTGATTGTTAACATTGCCTCTTTTCCAAATGCAATACCAATTTGTTTCCATCATTACTTAAGGTCTGCGAGGTTAAATAATTAATCGGGATAACAGCGTCTGGTAAATACTTAAAATGTAAAATGTAAAAATGTACATGACTTTTTCGAATGCACGGCCTAACTATAAGGAGGAAATAATGTTTCAAATAAAAATTGAAATGTCAACATAAATAATTAAATGTCAACGATTTAATTATTTATTTCCACGTGTCCATTAAATGTGCCAATATTAATGAATTCAATTGAAAAAAGTGAAATGTCAACATAAATAATTAAATCTAAAATATTTAATTATTTTTTTCCATTGTACTACACTTATTTTGAGAGGGCAGTGCATGTAGGCTATTGCAAGTGTAGATATTGGCCCTGTGCTGCGACACCTCTGAATGCTGTTTGTCCTTAAATGATAGCACACGGATGGCACATCCCTGTCAGTTGCCAATGGAATAAATGAGCACGAGAGTACGTTGAAACTAGTCTGTAAGAGTTGCCATAGATTCATTTAAGTGGACTGGGGTAATCATAAGTGAAGAAGATGCTAACGTTATTGTAATTTTAATATTACTACAATGATACACAAAATCCTGGAGCCAAACAATCATAAATCATATACCACCTCCATAGTAGTTTAATGAATAAAAAATGTGTGTCCATAGTAAACTTTGGGCCAAAGTAATTGTATGGAGATCCATTAATGGGCTATACTGTGATTGTCCTGATGTCTATGAAAGCAAATCTTACATTTCAATATGTCCCTTTTACTTAAGAACTGGGATAAGGACAAAGTTTGGAATTCTGCCACAATCAGGACAGATTATGTATGTATTGTGGCTTAAAAGCCAAACATCCATAAGTGGTAAAAACAAGGAGATTCTGTGCTGGGCCCCCTTGGTAGTATTTTAATGTTTATAATCTCATTCGAGGAAGCTTTAGATACCAAAACACAGGGATTGGGCAACAGTTGAACCAGATACCATTTCCTTGCAAGACCACCTTTGATAATTCATTAACCTTCTGTCTGCAGTTTATCAGTCAGTCAGTTAGCTTGCACACTACACAAGGGACCTACAGTAAGATGGCTTACTTTTGCTCTTTATATTTATGTACGTGTACATTTATCACAGATATCACCTGTGTCTATGACCAATGCACACAGGTGTGGTAAATTGCCTTAAACAAAGAAACCAAAGTCAAAACGTCCATGTACAGTTTATTACACAACTTCTCTACACATTAGACAGTCATGCATGTAATCATGTTTAAATGTTATCTGTGCGATTGGTACATGGTGAGGACCGGACCTCATTTTAAACTACAGTCAGTAAGAGTGTGACCCACAGTGTGAGTTATGAGCTTATGAGTCCAGGAGAGATAAAGAACATCATATCAGAGAAGAACAACTGAAGTGGTGCTAAACAGTGCTTTCTGCAAGCAGAACTGTGGAAAAAGGACATCGTTAAAAATTTAGATTGGTGGCAAATATTGGTAAAACAAGTTTTTTTTGCACAGTTCAGGTACACTTCAGGTATTAAAAACATGACTGTTGAGGCAGCTGTTACATGCCAATCAAACGGTAACGCCTCCCCCACCCCATTCCCAGTGCACCGCACACAGCCCTGCTCTCAGCCAATAGAAAAGCAGCATGCCGCACACAGCCCTGCTCTCAGCCAATAGAAAGGCAGCGTGCCACACACAGCCCTGCCCTTAGCCAATAGAAAGGCAGGGTTTACTGGTGGGGATCCTTGTCGTCAGCGGTGGCCTCACAGAGCCCCCTCTTTGGCACGGCGGTGTAGGGGAATGCCACACCTGCTGCAGGAGCTGTACCCCAGTTTGTTGAGATGCAAAAGATTCTTGATACTGCCGGGGGGGTGTCCGGGGCTCACCTTGTATCCCGCTGCCTTGATGGTGCCCAGGGGCCTCCCCGGACTTGTGTTGAACCCTGCCGCCTTGGTAGTCCCCAGTGGCCGGCCGGGGCTGGTTCTGTAGCCCGCTGACTTTGTGGTCCCTGAGGGCCGACCCCTCCTGCCCGATCGCCCCGGAACTTTCTTTTCCTCTGAGCCCTCCGGCTGCTCGGGGTTCTTGCCCCCATGGACTGGGGGTGCAGCTCACTGCAGGCGTCCTGCCTCTGGAACGACATGGACTTGAGGGGGTTGGGTGGGAGGGAGGGGAGCGGGGGCAGGGGCAGCTGGAGGGGCGGGGCCGGAGGGTAGAACTTGTTGGACTGCGAGGTGCACAGGTCATAGTGGCTGCCGTGGTGCGAACTCTCCTCCCCCAGGCACGAGGCTCTGCCGCTCATGCAGTAATCGCCGCTGCCCACCCCGCGCATCATTGTATTCTGGAAAGACACACACACAAAAAAAGAGAACGCAAACGGCTTGATGTCTTGACGTCCATGTAAAGTTTATTACACAACTTCTCTACACATTAGACAGTCATGCAGGAAAAACTAAAATAAAATACATGTTTAAATGTTATCTGTGCGATTGGTACATGGTGAGGACCGGACCTCATTTTAAACTACAGTCAGTAAGAGTGTGACCCACAGTGTGAGTTACGAGCTTATGTGTCCAGGAGAGATAAAGAACATCATATCAGAGAAGAGCAACTAAAGTGGTGCTAAACAGTGCTTTCTGCAAGCAGAACTGCTAAAAGGTGAAAAAGGCAACAAAGTGAACCATAGTTCTCACAGCATGACTCCCAATGTTTCTGCAGAAACATTGACTTCTGCTCACTGCCAACAGAACCGCTTTAAGCTCTGCTTAAGCAGTGCTCCACATGCACACTGAGGCTTATTTATATATGCCTCAGCTTTGGGTGTTGAAACATCAGACTCAATTATTTATTGCCAGCCATAGAAATGGTATTGAGATGTTTCTATCTTTCATCAGGATCTTACTTAATCAGCTGCGTGCACCACATTGTCACACCACAAAAAAACCTCCCTTCCTAAAACTGAAAGTACAGCAGATGTCCACGTTTGGTTATTACGTATTTAGCCTCATGTGTAAATATTAGTTTTATGTTGATTATTACCATTTGTACCTACTTCCATAAACCCAAACCCTTTTTTGCAAACCCTATTTCTGACAGTGTACCAACATGATTATCAATATGCTGTAGCAGTCATTCATTTGTAGTAGACGCATCTTACATGACATGGACAGAGCAGTTAATATCCACACTACAATACTGAGAGCAGAACAGTGTTAGGTTATGGAAGCAACACGCAAGGAAATAAACTCAACACATACTAGTGTGCAGCTCATAATGTCAGGCAGAAGTCTTCATACAGATTGGTGATAAATATTGGTAAAAAATATATGTGCATGTGCATTCTGTACATATCCAATATGACTCACTGCTAATTACAAGCACAAAAAAGGCAGCTGAATAGAAAAGCAAACAGGTGTGTGATACTTTTTTCACATCACTAGGGTTCATGTCAATGCTTACATGTCAGCTTTCTTTTTTAAAAAGCTTGGGAGGAATAAAAACTGTACAGGTGCCAAAGTTCTGAAATCCTTAAACAATACTGTATTGGACTAATTGTATAAATGACACAACATTTGGAAGATTCCAACCCTCTAATAAAAAATGTACTGTGAGCTAAAGTGTTTGTCCAGTTACTTCCACAGCGCTCTCCTAACTGCCATGCACTCAGCAGCAGGGCGAGGAAGAGACAGGACTCTTTGGTTGAGAGCAGAGGGTCACAGATCACTGGTGTCAAATTCTCAATGAGGATTGTTTTTCAATGACTTCATTCTACAGTGTGTTTATTATTCACAATTCTGTCAACCCTTTACAAAGACAAGAACAACAACAAAAAAACAGTGGTAGAGGAGTTATTAAAGGAGAAAGCCTGTAGTAATGTCAAAAGCTTTCGACAATAAGAATATTCATATGCGAGACACAAAAATAAATAATGTACACCAGACAGAATATTGCACTCAAAAGTGATGCCACAGGACTCTAAAAGTGCGCAAATTAGACCATTAAAGGTAAAATATGAGTATTTGGCTGATTGTACTTTCTTCCAACGATTTAAAAATGTTACAAGTGCATTGCCGTTCTCCAACTTCAAGTTCATCAGTACTCCTAAGTGAGGGAGCAACAAAGCGTGGTTTGAATCTATTTCATACAACAATGGGTAACAAAGGGTTAAAATATGAATGCAACACTTCAGTACACAAAAGCACACACACCAATAAACGCCAAAACACACACACGCACAGATAAACACGCTACATATTGCTGCAGCATGTGAACAAAAGCGCTAAAATTAGGGACTGGATTCAATCCACATTTGTCCTTAACTTTGTCACTCACGTATAATCACTCATGGAAGTGTTCATTTATTTTCTTCACAAACCGTTTGGTGAGTTTTGCTATCAGCATGATTGACTTTGCAAACTGTCTTTGTGAAGGAAAAAGTTACACTCTAATTTTCGGTCAAAATTTAAGGACACATTTTGATTGAATCCCAGACAAAATCTTTAGTGAAAGAGGGGTTTTACTTTACAAACAAAAATGACATTTAAAAAAATAAATATATTCTTAATTTGTGCTTCTCGGATTCATGGACGGTAAAGCCTTCCAGCATGGTCATTCCCTGACCCCTGAAGTGACAGGACAGAATCAAAAAGTGTGGAATAAGCAGTTTGAGAGCTGTCACAAATGATGGTTTTGCTTTACATTTTCTTTGTTTTAAAATATGTTTCTTTTTTTATGTATACTCTGTTGTTCAAGCGCTTTGAGCGTGGGGAAAAGTGCTTTACAAATCAAATCTATTATTATTATTTCCAAGCAGTGATATTGTCCTTCAGTGAGGCTTATAAGCCAACACATGTTCTAAAATAAAGACGTGGGGGTGAAGCACTTTTAATTTTATTTAACTTTGCTATTATGCAAATTTCAACAAGTAACTGAAAGTAAATTAAGGCAACACACATTGAACAACAAAAGTGTGGTATCAACTATACTGAAGACGACACACATCTTGCCAATGAAGAGTTAATGTAAGTACTGGAAGTCCTGTGGCAACAAGCTTCCGAAGCAAGTTTTTTAAATGTTTTATCTTGCACGGTTAAGCTATACTCGTATTAAAAACATGACTCTGTTGAGGCAAATGTACATGCCAATCAAACGATAGCTCCTCCTGCCCCCCCTATTCCCAGTGCACCGCACATAGTCCTGCTCTCGGCCAATAGGAAAGCAGTGTGCAGCACACAGCCCTGCCCTTAGCCAATTGAAAGGCAGGGTTTACTGGTGGGGATCCTTGTCGTCAGCGGTGGCCTCACAGGGCCCCCTCTTTGGCACGGCGGTGTAGGGGAATGCCGCGCTGCTGCAGGAGCTGTACCCCAGTTTGTTGAGACGCGAAAGGTTCTTGATGCTGCCAGGGGGGCGTCCGGGGCTCACCTTGTACCCCGCTGCCTTGGTGGTGCCCAGGGGCCTCCCCGGACTCGTTTTGAACCCTGCCGCCTTGGTAGTCCCTAGCGGCCGGCCGGTGCTGGTTCTGTAGCCCGCTGACTTTGTGGTCCCTGAGGGCCGACCCCTCCTGCCCGATCGCCCCGGAACTTTCTTTTTCTTTGAGTCCTCCAACTGCTCTGGGTTCTTGCCCCCCATGGACTGGGGGTGCAGCTCGCCGTGGGCGTCCTGCCTCTGGAACGACATGGACTTGAGGGGGTTGGGTGGGAGGGGGGGCAGCGGGGGCAGGGGCAGCTGCAGGGACGGCGGCGGGGCCGGAGGGTAGAACTTGTTGGACTGCGAGGTGCACAGGTCATAGTGGCTGCCATGGTGCGAACTCTCCTCCCCCAGGCACGAGGCTCTGCCGCTCATGCAGTAATCGCCGCTGCCCACCCCGCGCATCATTTTACCCTGGAGAGACACACGCAAAAAAGACAGGTGCACGTCATCTCGGCATCAAGCAAACGTCTTGATGGCGCGATGACGTCACGTGCAATCTTTTCACGGCGTGAAAGAGGCGCGAGAGCAAAGCAGGTCAGTGGATAACGGCCCCCACAAGGCCGCACCTGAGACTCAAACCTGCTGAGCTAAGCTCCAGAGCTCTGGTGTTTAATTGCACAGCACCAATGGTCTTAAGTGTTCGCCAAAAATGGCCCTCGTTATTAATTTGTGTTTAGAAACAAATACATGCAAATACACGTGTAGGTTTAAGGAAAACTGTTTATAATTGCTGTGTATAGTCTAATTAATGTAGTGTAGTTTTATTGTTAAACAATACCCACGTAGGCCTATTTTCAAATTTATCTCAAATCTTTACGGTATAGAAGTTAGAAAGTGTAGGCCAACGTCAAACCGAAATTTATGGAAGTCGTGCTACATTATTCAGCAGAAACAATCACGCCTATACAGATGGTACCTTTTCGCTGCAAACTACCTGAGGCGCAATTAAAATAAACACAAACGCACAATAAGGCAAAACAATGAAATGTGTAAAACTGCGATATCTGACACATAGTAGTTATTTAAAGCACGTATGCAGGACAATATGTACCAACATGTTAACGCCAGCCAGCTACTCGCTAACTAACCGTGCCATTTAGCTTTTTCTTTCGTCGAGGATAAAAAAATGCATAATCGAACTAGTTAAAACCGCCAGACTCCTTAACGTATAATTCCAAAATTTAGCGAATAGATTATGGTTATTGAAATGGTTTGTACTCTGCAGTAAACCGATACTGTAAACAAAAAAAGGCTTTGGTTTCGTAATAGCCAGCATTAAGCAACATTAAGAATATGGCCGGATACTAAAACCACTAATCTGCAAAAACATGCAATGTTGCCAATAAAGTACAACGGTTGTAACGCAAAACATGCATTAAATAGCCTACACCAAAAAAATAATGAATATATGACCATACCTCGATTGTCTGCGGTCATGGAATGCAAAGGGTTAAACATAAAACCGATATATCTTCCATCCTTAAAATTCTAAAGCAGATTAATTGTGTTCTTGCATTTAGCAGTGCATCTTCAAAAAACGAGAACAATGGAGCTGCTGGATAGATTTTTCGTTTTGTGTTTTTCCCCGTAGCAGAGAGCTTTAGATGACAAAGGCAGCCATTTTCATTAAAAATTAATAAAAACGCCAGGAAAGTGGCAGGGAATTCTGCGCATGCGCGCAATACCAGCTGGGAATTGCGGCAGCACCAAGATCAAATAAACGCTGAAATTTTAATCAGCTTTGTGTAGCTCCTTCAGCATCGACGTTCAGACTGCAAAAAGAAAAGTGGAAATTAAAATAAAATAAGTTTCAATAAATAGAATCTGCTTTGATTACGTTATAGCTGCCGACTGCTGTACTAAAACTAAGGGTGGAACTCAGCAGTGGCTCGTGCTGGCTCCAGCCGCCCGCAACATTCATTTAGAATGTAATCGAGACAATGCTACATTTAGCATTACCTAAAGTCAGTACTGACGTCAGTGCAACCAAACCAGCAAACTCGGATTTTCTGGTGCGTTGTGACATGACAGCCAACCAACCCTGGAAAACGTGATCCGTTTAAACTTAAACTGTGTACATTAACCCCCCCCCTTCTCGAGTGTGTTAGTGAACTGAAATTAGAACTTGGACACACCGAACTCCCTGCAACTTTAAAATCTCTAATATGGAAATATACTATGCTCCAAATACAATAATAAAGTGATACTGTGCTGATAAAAAGCTAAAATGACTGCTAAAAATAGCATTTCTATGCATTACGCATTTTTAGCATACTGTCAATGATCAAAAATGGAAACAAAACAGTGAAGGAACAAAGATCAGGAGCAGAACCTCCACGGTGGTCTTCTCAAGAATGCTGCTGGTATCAAATGCTAGTAAAGTGAAGCAGTATTTTATATGGAGATTTAACATGTGGCTACAAACCTGGTGTAGGAAAGTGGGCTACAGGTGTATGAGCAACTGGAACTCTTTGCTTTAGGGGATGGGATACACCTGAACCGGAGGGGTACAGCTATGTTGGGCCAGCATATGCTTAGGGTAGTAGTGAAGTATTTAAACTAAGGACTGGGGGGGTATTAAGGGTCGAGAGGCACAGATTTCCCAGATGGAAGATATCAAGGCAAAGTAGAGTAACACCAGTGAGGATATCATAAATGAACACCTTTTAGAGCATAATGTTAATATAGGTGGTTTGGTACAGTCAGGAGTGGGAGAGGGAGAGAAGAAATGTAATCTTTGTTTAAATTCCAGAATACATTTTTGGAACTGGAGGCTGTCATGTTCAATGGGGGCTATGAAGGGATTACAGAGACATGGCTTGGTGCAGTGGACAGGGATTAATGTAACGTGGAGGGGTACAAACTTATTAGAAAGGATAGAACAAATTAAAGAGATGGGGGTGTGGCCCTTTATGTGAAAGAACATCTCAATGTGCTGGAAATTCCAGGAATGAACCATCATGACATCTGGATTAGAGTACTGAGCGAACATGAGATGGGCCTTAATATAGGAGTATGCTACAGACCACCAGCTTCAGACAGCAAAATAAAGAATTTGCTCTATGGAAACACAAAATAAGCTTGCCAGGGAGGAGAGACATTAATAATGGGTGATTTGAATTACCCCCTATAGGAGAAATACCAGATGACTGGAAGCAGGGTAGTATAATTCCAATATATAAGAAGGGGGACAGGACTGACCCTGGGAACTATAGGCCTGTCAGTTTAACTTGAATCTCATGGAAAATACTGGAATGTATTATTAGTTCTTAGATTTCTACTGGGTGTAGTTCATTTAGCAGAACAAAATGGCACAGGTGAAAGTTAGTTAAAGGTCCACTTTGCACTGATATCAGGAAAACAAAATCCACAGAGTTGACAATGCGTGGAACAGTTTGCCAGGTCATGTAGTGGAGGCAGAAACACTTCTTCAAGTATAAACTTGATACAGCCATGAGCCCAGATGGGCCGAATGGCCTGATCATTATGAATTCTTATGTTCTTAAGGGTTCTAGTGGTTCTGTAATGTGCACTCACATATTTAGAAGGCAAGGTCAATGTTAATTATTAGTTCATGGTACTTAATGGAGGGATCACCTTCATCCCATGTTAAAGCATTTCTTTCATGCAGAAAGGGTTTAGGGTTCGGGGTGCCTTTCAAGATGAATATGGC
Source organism: Aldrovandia affinis (assembly GCA_029706075.1). Classification (NCBI taxonomy): domain Eukaryota; kingdom Metazoa; phylum Chordata; class Actinopteri; order Notacanthiformes; family Halosauridae; genus Aldrovandia; species Aldrovandia affinis. The sequence continues at coordinate 1,695,995 of JAINUG010000126.1, read as the reverse complement.
CCCATCCACAGACCACGAGTAGTCGCCCTGTGGTTTGAGGAGCATGACACTGAAGTTATCCGTATGTCATGGCCTTCTCAGTCACCAGATCTGAACCCAATCAAGCATTTATGGGATATTCTGGATATCAGACAGTGTTTTCCACTTTCATTAACTGAGCTGTGAGGTGATCTCCCGACTTTAGAAAACTCAATCGCGAGGGCCACTGCATTGGAGGGCCATGCTCCTGATCCACTAGGAGTCATTATTTATTTATTTATTTTTAAAATTGCATGAATATGGCAAGAGATACGCAGCGCTCCTGCCCAGTAGGCTAATGGACGGGTCAAATTCATAAAACACAAAGGACATTCCACTCAATTCAATTCCAGTCCTGATATTTCACAGCAAAACAACAAATAAAACCCCCACACACCTAACCCTTAACCTACCACAAGCCACAATAAACACTGTAATCACACATTAACTTCAAAAATAAAGAAAATCACTTCTATTAAATTGAAAACAATTTTTTACATTTTTACACTGAAGTTCAATCATTTATTTTATTCAAATCCATGTCGTGTACACTGCGAGTGTAATGCAAAAGGTGCCCTCAACCCCTTCAGAGGGAAAAACTCACCAAACAGCAGAAAATGCCCTTGACAACACCCTCACCATTGCAACCCTCTTGTGCAGAGGCTACCAAATAAATAGATCTAATCAAAGGAAAATTATGCACATTCCAGTAGTAAATCTGGCTCTGAAAAGCCCATCTGAAAAAATTAAGCGCTAAACTATTTACACACATTCAGCAAAAACTTGAAAGATTTAACGAAATCTTTAGCAAGGTAAAATTGCATGAAAACAATGTTCCTGACAAACAAAATTCTATTTTACACTGCAACAAATGGGACCACTTGTTATGCAATTCAACATATAATAGTAAAATAGTTTTTAGCAGCTGGGGCATCCGCTAGTTTATCAGAAGTTTAGATAAAAGTGTACGTCCCAGTGCTATGTGATTCTGACATAGGGCTCACCAACCCTGCTACTGGAGAGCCGTGTCTTCTGGGTCTTGTTTTCACATTAAAATCACAATTTAAACCAGGCATTCGGGTGAGGTTTACCTGTGTAATCAATTGCTTCAATTGTTTAATTAATTATTGAGTAACAACGATGGGCGTGGCCAACAACATCATCCAAAGGGAGATGAATGATGAGCTCCATCTTTCAGGGGCCTTCAGAGCCAATCAGGATGAGCATCTCGTGGCACACGACGAAGGTGAAGAAGTAAACGCAGAGGTCCGTGAAGATGTCGCCCATCTTGCTGTACGTGTCCATGGAGCGGCTGATTAGTTCGGCCGGGATTCTGGACAGCAGGAGGGCAGCGGTCAGAATCGTGGTCTTCATCTTCCTCTCCCCCTGCGGAGATAGAGACAGCTTAAAACGAGAGGACCGACACACTGTCTCACCGCACGCTCAGTCAGTCTCTCTCCCTGTGTGTTCAGTCTGTCTCACGCTCAGTCTGTCAGTCAGTCTTATCACATGCTCAGCCAGTCTCACTGCCTGCTCAGTAAAGAGATGAGAAACCCTTTCTAAACAAACGCTGCCGTCGTGACTCACCTTTGGGAAATACTTGTGGGTGCCCATGTACACCAACTGCAGGGTGAAAAATGGAGCGAATATGGACTGAAAAGTAGAGAAGAGAGAATCTTTAACACCACAGGACTCCTGCATCATCTCATTTTAATCCCCATCAAGCAGAAAAGCAGAAAAGCAGAGGCCAGCCTATGGCCAGGGCCAACAGAGTTTAGATAAGTCTCTGAAACTCACCAGGCAATTGCAGACGAACACACGGACGATGAGAGCAAGAACGATGCTTCCGATGAGCCGGAAGAGACGGAAGGTGTCCAGCTCCTCTGTGTCAGAGCTGCTATCCTGGGCCAGCTTCTCACCTGTCAGCTGCTCACGTAGCCTCATGGCCTCATCGAAATGAGACAGGTACTGCTGCAGCCCCTGTGGCCCGGCTGCAGGCAGCTCCTCCCGTGTCACGTGGCCGGGAGCTGCTGAACCCCTCTCCTCGGTATAGCTGCCCGGAGTGCTCCTGCTCTCCGGCAGAGGAGACCCCTTCTGCTCCACGCTTCCCGCGTCACTGCAGAGAGGAGAAAGTCCCGCGGAGGGGGCTGAGGAAGGCCAGCCATCAGGCTTCCCCGGTTCCAGGTGAACATTGGGCTCAAATTCGTTTCTGGCACCTTCTGCTGGAGAACAGGAGATATGGCACTTCAGACGTAACGTAACTTTTCAACGTAGGCGCAATTGGAATGTATACGGCCGTCGCCTACAGCAACAAATGAAACAAACGTGTTTACTCATCTTTCAGACAGAATGATACATTTATGGGGCCCTTATATCACTAATTAGGAGAGTTGTCTGCCTCAAAAAGCGTATCCCACGTCTCAGTTACTACAATTACTGAGTAGGACGTTTTGCTGATGTTTTATATTTTTATCCACGGGAAAACAGATGTATTAATTCACTTTATTTAAATAAATATGAATATGCATGTATTTCATATGACCATCGAAGGGCATATAAAACAAAGTAAACAAGTTTTTAAGCCTAAATCTAAATTGTATTCCGTTTGTTAACCCAACGAGTCCACAAGGTTACAACATGTTTTGTCTAATAACTTAATTTTACCACTTGTTTTGATGTGATCGCAAGCTGCTCAGCTAATAAAATGTATAGGCCTACAGTTAACGCTAGCTACGGCTTCTGCCAGGCAGATATTTAAATACATTTTTCTTTGCTAAGTGATACTGTCCTCCCTGCACATGACAACGGTACCTAGATTGTTTTAATCACTGGATTAGTTGGCTGCAATTGGGTCTAGTACGCCATTTGATGTAGCTAGTTAGTGAACTTGCGATCCGATATAAGCGATATGTTGTCACTGAGCAGCTGACAGAACTGTCACCTCAATGATTAATCTTACCATGTATTAATGCACATCTTGTAAGTCGCTCTGGATAAGAGCGTCTGGTAAATTCCAAAATGTAAATGTACCGACAATAAGCCTCACCTCTGTCTCCATCGTCCTTTTTACTGCCAGTAAACCCCATGATCCGTTTCATTCTATCTTCGGAATTAATCAGTAATTTTCGCCTGCGAATTTCTGCTCTTCTTTGCGAAGCTGAAAGACTGCCCTTTTCTTCGGAGCTGGTTGATTCTTCTACAGGAGGCTCCATTTGCTTACAAATGTTGTCTTGTTATTTTACTTATCGAGTTAATATACTCAATGTACTTTTACAAATGCAGCACTATAACGAGTGCCGCTCATTAACCACAACAATCTACAAGACGAACCTCAAACGGACGCAAGTTGATGACATCATTTTGAGACGCGCTCTCCTGTCAGATGACCACGCCACCCCCCCAGTTGGCACAAGTTTCAATTATGTAATTAGCTGCTCGGCCTGTTCGCGTCTGGAAACCTTTACATCCAGCAGGCTCACACTTTCGGAACAAATGTTGTCTCCATAAACAACCTCCACGTGTCTGTTGGTTTAATTTGAACGGCCCGTTATACACTGTTAATTGTCTTAGTGGATTTATAATAGCTTTATTGGTTTAAAAATAGCTTATGTATTGTTATCAAACAGCTCTTGATCACAATCCTGCCGAATAATCTAGGCAGAAAAAAGTATATGCATTTTAAGAATTAGGTGCGCAGATAGGTGTCTATGCCAACGGCCAGTCAGTCATTGCGCTCAGTCCACACTAGGTGGCGCTATAACTTTACTTGAAATTACAATTTGTAAAACTATAAAAAATCGCCACTATGCTGTAGAAAAGGTATGGAAATGGTGAACTCTGATCACATTAAAACTGTATTTTTGTGCTGAAGACACACCTTACGCTGCTCTAAAACATTTAAACAACAAAAACATTCTACTCATGAAGCATCGGATATTGACTGTGCTAGTGTAAATCGAAAATCGTTTTCATTACGAAGAAATGAATAGTACACTTGGTGGCAATTTCTCTTTCCAATTAGCATTTTCTTGTTTTTCAAGTCTTTTAAGGCAGGGGTCCGCAATTACCGGGCCGCGGACCAGTACCGGTCCGTGGATCATTTGGTACCGGGCCGCACAGAAATAATAAAAACGTTTTAATTTTAATTTTATTTCCATTTTATTGACTATCGCAGTCTGCAGGGTGTTTTATTTTGAAAAATGGCCACTTCCGTCTGTGCCTCTTTTCTGCACTTGTCTCAGTCGCAGTTTTTTTGCACCAATAAATTAAGCCCACAAGCTAACCCTAGCAAAAATGAGTAAAAAACAAACATTGCTGGAGAGCTTCTTTGAAAAGGGGGAAAGACCCAATGATGAGACAGCAGAAGACTCCAAGACTGCCAAAAAATAGAAAGCTGCATTTAAAAGAAGTTGAGTTGAGTCACATTTACATTATAAATGTAATAATTAAATTAATAATTAAATGATATAATATGCACTTTATTGTGTTTTGTTATGCGCGTGATTTCCCCCCATCCCCCGGTCCGTGGAAAAATTGTCTTGCATGAAACTGGTCCGTGGTGCAAAAAAGGTTGGGGACCGCTGTTTTAAGGGATACCCTTCCGTGCTCCAGCCGGCTTCCCCCCGAGCGCCGATACCTAACATGGCAGGAATGCAGTCTGATCTTGGGCTTCGCTCCCTTGGCATTTGACTGCCCAGTGGAGCTCCTAACGTAGTGCAGCGCACTCCTGCCGACTCACAGCTAGTGTGGCTGCCGACAAAACGGCTCATTTCACTCAGCTCCACCCATCTGGAGAACCACTCTCACCGGCATCACAGGCTCTTCTGCCAAAAGAGGGTGTACAGCCAGGCGTCTAGAGAATTGCATCGAAATGAGACCCCCCCCCCTTCAAAAATAACAAAACATTAACAATGTGTTCCTTTCCGCACCAAAGATGTATGCAGATAATTCCCTACACTGCAGAGAGAGGCCTAGCATGAAGATATTTATGCATTGCACGCATTCCAAAATCTGGCCCCCGACCTCAGATGGTCTTACAGTTCTCCCTCTAGTAGTGTGCGGGTGATAAACGTTGTGTTAAATATGCGCAATGTTAATGATAGGTTGGATAATATATTAATATTGTTGTACAGAAATGTGTTTTCCCCAAATTTGCATAATTCCCTCAACACTGGATAAGACACACAACAGGACAGGTAATGCAAATGATACAGTACGTATTTGCAGTAGCCTATAGTTTTCGGAGAACTTACATCGTTACAGTTTTTTATGTTGTAAACAACTGAGGAATATATTTACAATGTTTTTTTGTTTGTTAAAAAAAAAAAATGGAATCCAAACCAACATTCTATATAGACTTAAAGCCAACAACACAGCTGAATTTCTCTCTTTCCTGGCCAAGGTTCTGCTAAACTCTGGCTCTTTCTTTCCCCAAATGATCTAGTGTCATCTTACATTTACATGACCATTAATTCATTTTGCAGATGCTGTTATCCAGACACACGTATGGCACAGTGCATACACGGTCTCCTGAGTGACTCTCTCAGTAAAGCAGCTCATCCAAGCCACACACGTGCAGAGAGCCTCTCAAACTTGGTCCCGGAGACCCCCTGTGTATGCCGGTTTCTGTATGTATGCATGGAATAAAACCCAGTGGGTCCCCTGGACTAAGCCCTAGCAGTTGCAGATTCGACCCTTGGCCTTGGCTATGTCATCGACCGATACCAGCAGCGGGATACGATCGGCTTTGTCCCAGCAGGGATAGTGACTGGCTGGAGGGTCAAGAGCCATAGAGTCTCCCAGGAGGGGAGGGCTTCAGAACGCCACTAACAATCCTCCCATCTGCATGGAACACCTCCTACATTGATACTGTGCTACCTTCCATCGCTTTGGCACCCAACATTAAACTGCAGTTTTGTGTTAGATGTGTACTGTCAAAGCACTGGGCCCATGCCTGCGATATAATGAGGCGTGAAGGGTCAGAGCACCACACATAAATAGGGGTTGGTGGGAGTAGGAGGGAGACGTTGAAATCTCTGAGGTATTGATATCTCTAAGTCTGCATTAATTGTCTGGCGTACGTGCCCTGGAACTTTAAGTTCTAATCTGTTCTCAGGGTGGATATGGGGGGAAATGGGAGGCGTATTCACTGGGACACAGCACAACATCCTGCGTGCACACACCCTGTTCCTGGGTTTCCATTTAAAAGAAGTTGAGATCATTTGTGGGGAAAATTATAGCGAAAGAGAAAGCGAGAGAGAGGGACTTTTGATGTTCCTTTATTAAAACACACAAAAGCATTCCACCATTATATAAAACAAAACTTAGTACAAGGAAGAGAGCGGGAGAGCATTTCCTGATGTACTGCCTGAAAGGAATTCTCTTCTGTGCGGGTGTAAAGAATAATAAGGAACTAGGAAAAGAGTTTAATGCGGGTTGTGATTTATACTCAACAATCATTGGTCCCATAGATGTGGAACATTGCACAGGTCCATATTGTATCTTGTACCACCATTGCTTATTCTGGTTAACTTAAAGGAATGATCAAAAATACAGGTCACTGGCAAAATAAAGGCAACACTAGAGTAAACCGGCGGATAGGCCCAGGCCTCCCCCTCCCACCACCCAGCCAGGGCTGTTTGAGTGTCTCCCGGGTTACCAATGTGGTGCCTTTATTTGGGCAGTTGCCTGTATGTATCTATAAAGATACAATAGGAACAATAAAACACAATGTTTACTATAAAATACTATTTTATAGCAAACACAACACCACTGAGAAAACTGTTTCAAACAGGTGAAAACAGACAGTAAATAAAGATAAATCAATTTGGTTGTTAGAACGATACAAAGGGGTGCTGAACGTAACATCAGAACTAGAGAACAGAGGAAACTCTGTTTAAATAGGCCTCAAGGTTTTCTGGACATAAAATGAGACTTTAGAAAAGGGCAGGAGATGTGAGGTAACGCTTGACGACATCACACTTTTTGCTTCAAAGGCTGCCTGCAGACATTTGTTACCATGTATGGCTTCAAATAGAGCAAATGTGACAGGGGTGTGAGGATATGAGGGAGAAGGGGTGCTGCTGGCGGGGGCCCCAGATCAGCCAGCAGAACCGTCTGTCTCCCATATCCAGCGAGTCTGTGTAGACAAACACTGTCCAATTCTGTCATACTGTGCCAGCTGTAAGTGACAAAAAGTGATGATGACCAGATAAATGCATTACACTTCCCAGCGTAGGGAAAAGGCATTAAATATATGTACAGTCAGCTCCACAGTTATTGATACCCTTGATAAAAATGAGCAGAAAAGGGTGTGTGGAATAAACAATAAAGGTTATGAGCTACATTGTATGTTCAAAAAATGGAAAATGATATTATTTTATACCAATATAATTGTTCAGATAAAGTTTCTTTAACAAGTATTTTTCCCCCAAAAATATGTCACAATTATTGAGACCTCTAATAAGTACTCATCATCAATAATGTTTTATGAGATTTGTGAACATATTGGGGGTATTTTTGACCATTCCTCCATACAGAATCTTTTAAGATCCTTCAGATCCTTTTTATCTGTGCTTGTGTACTGCCCTCTTCAATTTAAACCACAAATGGTAGATCAGGTTCAAGCCTGGAAACTGAGATGATTATTGCAAAACAGTCATTTGTGATCAATTTCCTACTTGATTTTGAAGTTTTGGATAATCGTCCTGCTGAAAGATCCATTTGCGGCTAATCTTCCACTTCCGGGCTTTGGGCAAACCAGTTTCTTGGCCAAAATGTCCCAAAATGTCTTAATGTCTTGGTACTGTATTTCATGATTCCGTTGACCTTAACAAGAGATAAGATCAACGATCAACCGCCATATTTCACTGTAGGGATATGACCCTTTCAACAAAAGCGTCCATCTTCCGACAACCCCCCAACCCACCTGAAGTTATTTAGGATAATCGAATTATGTGTTTCATGTTTTTGGTTTAACTCCTCAAATACATTTGAATGTTACAGTGTAGGCTATGTGGGCCACAATATCCATCAGAAACATAACATTCAAGCCCAGGTGTGGCAACAGGACACCTCAAAAGCATGGTGAGTATAGTACTCGGCTGGCCCAAAATGTTTAGCTTTTTTGCCACGTTGCAGTATGTTTGTGGTGAATCGCAACATTTTTACAACGTTTCTTTCGTTATACTTTGTACCACCCCGAAACCTAGTCCATATTTCCAGCTACCTTGTAAATAGGTCCAGATCCTACTAACATTTATTTCTGCAGGGAAACCTTTTAAAGTTGTGTTTACAATAATAAAAATAAAACAACACTTTTACAACTTTCCACAACCCCCCAAAAAGTTTACAGTCGTTATTTGACTAACTGGGTGATCTCTAGGGGACGTATAAAAAAAAAAGGATTCTAATCACGGATCGATTTTAGGATTATGTCTTCATTGCAGGCTTCGTGCCGGCTTCGTGGCACCTGCCCGGAGCTCACCTGCCCCAGAGTCAACCCCCCACCCCTGCCATGTGTTAGCCGGATGCCGCTGGCCCGGACCCTAGCTGCTGGTTCCATCCCCGCCCTGCCCTGGTATCTGGAGGGATGAGGTCCACCCCACCCCTACACTTAGAATGCCCTTCCGGTGGTCTGTTAAGCCTCATAAGCCTCAAGGACTAGTTGTTTTGTTTTTCTCTGTATCCCACCATTTTCCAGGAGTTCATCTCGACCGCCTTTTAAGGGGTCAGGGTAAGATTTTCCAGTCTCCCACATTGGCTCCAATGGTTTTCTGGTTTTTTGATTCCCTCTGGAAAATGCTAACTGCGAAGCGCTGTGTGACAACCTGTTTGTAAATGGCGCTATACAAAAATAAAGATTGATTGATAGATTGATTGGAGGACAGTAGTGTCAAATTAATAGATAAACTCAGGTAAGCAAAATGCACAGTTCTGGCGCTGAATTCAACTGCGAATACACAGTGAATGCTCTTTGAAGTACTTTGTTCGCCTTAGTGTTTGTTTTGTAACTATTGTATTAACTTTGAAGCACAGGAAATGCATGGTTATCGCTACTCTTTCACTTTACGACTCCGGGACCTAAGAGAAAAACTTGATTGTGTTTTCATATCCGCACAAGAAAGTAGGTGGGGAAGAGGTTCGCGTATTATTAACTTGTAGACGCTGAAACTTTGCACCACAATCGTTGAGCTTGATTCGCTCAGAAGTCATTCAGTTCGCGGCGCAGTTGTTGCCTAAGGAGAATCGCGCACTGCCAGAAACCCTCCCACGCAATGAAAACTCAATGAGAGAGTTTATTTACAGCCTTGCGCAGACGCGGATAAGGATTTTCCCTACAGTCTTCATTGTTGTTTCTTATTCTTCGGAATGCAATGGCCACTCAGACCAATCAAGATTATTTCAGGTCCGTCAGTAATGAATCTTCGACTTACATGATGGTCCCGACGAACGAGCAGAAGGATGCACCCTCAAAGTTGTGGCTCGCCATGGTGGTAATCGTCGTGGTCGTGCTACAAATCGCTTCGACCACAGCACTCTTCGTCTATTTAAACATGTCGATATCCCAGGTAAGATCAATAATTGTGTATTTTTATATGTAAAAGTGGGAATGTCCTTACTTTGAATACGATGCGCACCAACTTATTTTTTATCGTCCTTCGCGTTTGAACAGTGTTGTTGTTTAAGACTATGTTGATACACCCAATACATTGCAATCAAACAAGGATTGAAAAATATATTGTGTTTGTTGTATCAATGTAATAACTCAAACGGTGTGTTTGTGTGCCGTATCCGAATTACATTTAAATCAAATATATATGTGGTACAGTACATTAGGGTATATATATATATATTGTACATTCTATCAGAATGTGATTATTCATTTTTACACGTTTACGTTTTTAGTGTATGTGAATTAACAGACCAATCACATGGTAAAATCTGGCAAATATTTTGCTTTAAATGCTTGGTTTTATGTAAATCAACGCGCAATATTATTATCTTGGATACATATCTTTTGGTCTAAGTATAATATAGGAGACAAAATGTATATTCTGTTAAGAATGTATCTCATTAACAAAGAAAACTAAAAGACCTCAAACTTAAACATCTGCTCTCGCATTATTTCAATTTACTAGAACCCTCATTTGTTTGCAGAATCGACATTTTATCCCTAATATATCAGCACTTGCTCTACCAGAGGGCAATGCAGTTGATTTATTTACATTTCCAAGGGTCAGGTTTCGTTCAGGCACACCTCTTTGGCTAGTCTGTGGTAGCAGTTCACAAACGTTCTGGGTCCAAAACCCAGTTGATGAGTAAATACATTTGGCCTGAAATGTATTTTCTTCTTTTTCATTTTCCTTTATTGAAATGTTGCCTAACAAGTGATCAAATGCAATTATTTTGGCATATGTCTATACAACTCCATGTACTCTGTAACTAGAGCCGTGCATATAAATTCATCATATCAATGTGAAGTGATTTGTGTGAATGCACACATCTGGCAACTCACCTCAACCTCTCTCATGACCCACCAGTGGGTCTTGCCCCACAGTCTGGCAAGCACCGCTCCATGGACTATTGTGTTTGAGTACACACGCACGTATTACAGGACACACTCCCCCGTGCGTCAAGGAGTTTGTTGTCGCTGCACCAAAACAGAGTTACAAATTCCCATCTCTTTTATTAACTTGGACAAATTCACAGACTGTAAATTCATGAAGGGAGTCACAACCAGACCTGGGTCAAATATGTGTTTGAAATAATTTAACTCTTTAGATGCCAGTTTAAAAAAATGAAAACATTTTGAAAACACTCCTGCAGATCGCTGAGAATTTTAACAAAACATGTTAAGGAACTTATATGAGAGAATAATTTTGCTCTGAATATTGGTGACTTGCAGATGTTTTCTTTCAAATCTGTCAGTGATGTGCAGGATTGTTTTTAATGGTGTATTTCACTATTGAACTATATGATGCAGGTCTGGTCATGGCAGTTATCAGTTTCACTAGAAGCAGGCAGTTTAAACAGGTAGTGCAGCTTAGTGTAACCATTAACTCCCATGTGTGCCAGAAAAGTTGTTCTTGACTATCAGTTGCAAATCCTCCATGGACAACTTTGTTCATGATATGTTAGAATTAGTTGGCTCGCCAACCAAAGCTGTAATTTTTTTTTTTTTTTTTTTGGTGCGGGGGTTGTGAATTAATCTTAACTGTAACTGTAACCATCAGTGGCAAGCCAACTTGGCCTGTTTTTATAGAAAAGAAAGAACGTTTGAGCGAAAGAGAAAAAAAAAAAATAAAAATGGTGTTAGTGGCTGAGGTTTATGTACGAAGTTACAAAAATGGACCCACTACGCAAAAGACATAAAGGTATTGCTTAATATCAACACATTTAAAAGTGGATGATAGACAGCGTCTCTAGGGGCTTAACGCTGCATATGCTGGTCACTCAGCAGTGAGAGTGAAAAACAAGCAGACAGACTTCCATAGTGTCCACGGTTTATACACAACTCTTACATTAATACGGCTATCACCTCATGTTAGTACAACTCTCTTGCTCATCTGTAATGCAAGTGTGAGCGTGTGTGTGCGTGTGTGAACAAGCATGTGTGTGTGTGTGTGTGTGAACAAGCACGCAACAGTAGTGAGTGCTGTTTGTCACAGCTGTTGTCGTGCCACAAAAAGTGTGTGAAAACACCCTTACCGATTACAAATACCTTTTTATTTATATATCTTTTACAAGATGGCCCATTTTTACCATACTCTCCAGCTTAACCTTATGAGAAGTAACAATATATTTTGTATGCCTGCATTATAGTGAGTGAATGGAGCCTGCCATTCTCATAATGTTGCAGTGTTTGCAGAGGTCAAAGTCAAAAGTCAAATAAAGAAATCTATCAGTGCACACTACTCTGTGGCTGTGCAAGACAAACAATGCAGTGAATAATTCTCTTTTAATTAAACTGGGACATTTTGAGTACACTTGACATACTTGAACCTTCTAGGCATGACCAGCTCCGTCTGACGGAAAGACCTGATTTATCCTAGAAGCCCCAAACCATGAAATAAGGGACAAGTGGATCAAGTTTTAAAGGAAAAGCTTTGTTGACAGTTAAGACATGGACATAGACCTCTGTGAAAAAAGTTATTAGGCTGTCTTTCCCAGTCAGCTATTGAAATAATGCAAGTATTAACCAATTCTCCAGTAGGCTGTGTTCTAAAATGGAGCCTATAATTCATCCTTTATGTGGTTTAAATGAGCTGTATTCTAATGGTAGAATATTTAATGAAAAAATATTTGAAGTATATTACTTGAATAACTTTAGTTAAATAGCAAACTTGATGACCCATCACTCATATTGGCCTACTTAAATCCAGCAGGGATACATTATCATATGTAATTGATCACATGAACTATGATCTGGGGGGGGCTCCTCTGAAATTGTAAGCCTTCATATGTGTGCGTATGTGTGCGTGTGTGTGTGTGTGTGTGTGTGTGTTATGCTTCTAAAGTGTTGAGTTTCCTGACATTAATATATAAGTGTGTGTGTGTGTATATATATATATATATATGCACGCCATAATAATAAATAACATCATATATAATGAATTATATATAATTCCCTGAGCATGAAATGCTTTATAAGCCTTTATTCTGAGCACCCACATGCAAGAAACAATGTTAGTGATGTTAATTATCAGCAGACAAGCAGGATTATACGTACCCCATTGTGAGGGCCATGGATTGGTAGGCTGCTCGGTGAGTCAGACCACACACGCAGTGCAGGAATTCTTTGTCCTGGGTGCGCTTTAAACAGGAGAGCGGCCACGCGTGTAATCATCCACACATTTACTGGAGTTAGTTTACGTGCACTCTGCGAGTTTAGGACAAACAAGTGGGAATCTCTGCTCCGTAATGACAGAGCAAAAGAGAAATAGCCCTGGCTACATCTGCGCGAGCTGTGTTTGGCTCTGCACCATCCCATTTCCCCCACTGACCTCTCCCCAGTCTGCTCTTCAAAAGCATCGCACAGCACTCTGCGCCTGCTCGTCATTAGCAGAGCGTGAATAACTCACAAACGTCGAGAATGGAGTCCTGCTTGGAGATCAGTGAGGATTACTAATTGGCTTTGTTGCTCGGACTGGAGTTAGCATTGACCTACTTTCTTTGAATTCTTGTTAAGAATGAAAAAAATAGAAAAGTGCAGCTATTTGTTCATGTGCTCCTTTGTTTTTGAACAACAATAATCACCTCTGTCTCCCCCGTGCCTCATGTTAGCAGTGCGTGAGAGATGCCACGCGTTCCTTAATTGCCGCGCGTCCGCTGCGAGGGCTTGCGCGCGCGGCCCTGAACAGGAGGTAGGTATTAATCAGCAGCGAGGTAGCAGCACGAGCTTCCCTCAGCCCCTCGAATGTCAGTCTCCCCTGGTATCCGACGAGGCCAAGAAACACAAAGCATTCTGGGAGTTTGGCCCAAGGGGAACCAGGCTGATTTCTGCTGAGGCTTCATTGTGGATTCAATTATGACATCATCGCTCAAGGGAGGAGGGGGAGGGGGCTTGGAGGGGAGTTCTGAGTGACACACGCTTTTGTGAGTTTGAGTTGTAATTGAAAAGCCTTACGGGAATGTTAATGAATTCCCCGGACGTGAAATGACCTTCAGCCATTCAGGCTTCAATGTCTTGTTGTTTGCGGTCCTCTTGCGGTGTGGAGCGCTTGCATTAAAATGGATGAGAGAGAGAGAGAGGGGGGGAACTGTTTTGTCTATTCAGCTCAAACTAAGGCTGACATTGCCAACTGACTTCATGAATATAAAATATCTATTCGTGCTGGTGCAAAGTCTTGTACAATTTGCATGCCCAAACTTTCTTTTATCTATAATTCTGCTAAACTGATGAGTGGTTTGAAACATTTTCAGAGTTTTATACATATAACTCCAGACTCCCATTTTATTTGGAAAGCCATGGTGTAAAACAATTTAACAAAGAGTATGTACAGTAAAATGCTGAGTGAAACAGGGAGATGTGTGTCATGTCACAAGGAACAGGTGCACAGGTACGAGTGCTTGTTTTAAGCCAAGACCAAAAGGTGAAAAATGCTCCACAAACAGACACGCGTTAAATGAACCTGTGCTACACTTACAGGCATCGCTGTGATCACACTGTAATTAGAAGAATTGAAGAATGGATTAAAACCAACATACATAAAATCCCTGTCCCTGAACACGCTGCAGTGATGATTGTGTTGAAATCCATTGAAGGGTCTGTCTGGTGGGCTGTCTAAGAAACAATTCATTTCACCACTCTTTACACAAAAGACAAAAACTGGAGGAAAGAAACATCTGTAAAATGATGTAAATATGAATAAAATGAATAAGCTGGCTCTTGAAAAAGGCTGCATGTGAATCGTTACCTCACACCAACTGTACCCACATTGTCTAGCTTTGATTTTGATTTGAATTTTATGAATATGAGTTATGATTATGATAAACATAGTTCATAAGAACAAGGGAGGCTTTTAAGTGATGAAAGTAGGTTATGTGTTAAGGGGGAGTGCATGTGTCATGAAGCTCAATTAACTGACTGGCTCGATGGAAGGAGGACGTTATCTGCAGATGGTAGTTGAGCCAGGCTGTCACTGTAGAGTTTGAAGTACCCCATTTGGGACCATCCAGCCCTCGGTCACACTGTTTGCGATTTGGCCAGGATTGTCCCTGGTTTTGGGGAGAGCCGCACAGAAAGCAATGTGGGTGCAGACCCCGGTGTGTCACACCAGAGGTCTGATAGGATGCCAGCATCGTGAGTCAGGATAGCCAAAATAATGGCAGGCTTTTGAAATGTGTCACAATGACCAGCAAAGACACCAGTCCTCATACAGGGGTCAAACACACCTACAGATCCCTGACCATTTACAACGAAACGTTACTAACCAAAATGTACAATCACATGGAAGAAGAATTTCATTGTTAATATTGGTGAAAATGGATGAGAAAATAGGCTGGAAATATTGGTGTTCCTTTTAAAATTGTCAGTATTCTGCAGGAATTTTACTGGTGTGTCGAGGGTTAAAGTATTTAAAATAATGTGTTTCACCCAGGAATGCTAAAATGTGCCAGAACAGTTGAATAGGTGGGTCTTCCTTCGCCGCGCACATCGAAACTTGCGCATCGGAACACACTAGGCTGGCTATTTTTGTGATCCTCGGAGCATGGCGCTTTCACTCCCGCTCGTGTCAGGAAACTGAAACCTAACCTTTGAACGGTGTAAAAGACAGTTCACCTGTTCACCTTTATCGCCCGCGGTTAGACGCCCACAGGGAGTGGGCTTGAGGCATTTCAAGACTTTTCTCAAATCAACACTGTCCACTCAGCCTGTGCGAATCGTAAACTGAGCCAAGATAGGCAACGTAGCCAAGTTTTAAAGTACTGTAGAGCTGAGGCTTATCTCTTATCTCTGTCTTGCATGTTATGATGCAGATATAGTTTCACGTCTAACTGGTACTCGAACAAGAGCTCCCTGGTAAAGTCCAGCAAAGTCTTATAAAGTGATTGACATGGAAAGCACACATGCACAGTGACAATCACCAGGCCCTTAATCGGGTGTTTATAAAGCAGCTCCGGAGTTTCCCACCTCCACTCCTGAACAGAAGGAATCTCCGACACATGCCTGAGGCCTTCCTCTCCAGCGGTGCAGGGCGGTTTGGAGAGGCCTCGCCCAGTGTTGAGTGTAGCTTTAGTTACGCGCCCCAGTGCTTCCACTCTTAGTCAGAGAAGGAATGCAGCATGGAATCGGAGAGAAGCTCAGCGGGCATTTGGCCTCTCCTCTGCCAGAGGTGAAGGTAACACAAGCTTCCTGTGTCTTTCTGGGATCAAAAAACCCTTTGTTTTCCCTCCGTACCACTTCCTGTCACACGGCTCCCTACCCCTCTACCCCAGCGGGCACATATGACAATTTGCGTCATGTTTCGTTATGATCTAATAGTTTTCTTTCCCCAAGATGAAGGAGTCTGATCTGACTGATCTCATTTTCACAGCTGCGATGATTTTAAAAGCCCTTTTGTCATGCGCAATCTTCACAGAGTGAACGGCATGGGCAAGGTTTGACTTGCTTTGGTTTGCCATTATGAGTGAAGTGAAAGGGCACTGCAGGAGCTTCTTCATCGGCTCTGGTGCCAGGTACAGACAGGTAGGAGGTTTTGGCACGGGCTGGATGAAGGGAGGTGGGGTCTCCAGGTGCCCCTGCAGGCCCTGACAGAGGATACCTGAGCACACCTGCACTAATTACTCACCCAGGTGAGCTACTCATCAGGAAGACAATGTATCATTTCTGGGAAAAAGGTTTTTGCCATTTCTCTCACACACCCTTACTGGCTCACTGTCCTGACTTCCGTGGGACTGTCTGGAGTGATTTACAACTGTGAGCCACGGCCATTTGTTCACTGTCATAAATCCCTTGCAAAAAATGACTTAAGACACAAATTGCTTGCAAAGATTTGGAGATTTGTGAGTCTAGGAGCTTGTTAACAGATCTTGGTTTTTCTGCCTTGTATGTTTTTCATAAATGGCTTCATGAGCGGTGGATATGACCTCCAGCTGCCATTCAGAGTGACCCTCCTGGATGTGTGTTTAATTGACAGGTGCGGAGTCAGGGCGTGGCGGAGGAGCTGAGGTGTCTGATTGGATGTGTGTGTTTGATTGACAGGTGTGGAGTCAGGGTGTGGCGGAGGAGCTGATGTGTCTGATTGGATGTGTGTTTGATTGACAGGTGTGGAGTCAGGGCGTGACGGAGGAGCTGAGGTGTCTGATTAGATGTGTGTTTGATTGACAGGTGCGGAGTCAGGGCGTGACGGAGGAGCTGAGGTGTCTGAGTTTGCTGAACGCCCTGGACAAGCAGCAGGACATCCCCGATAACTTGGCACAGCTCTTCGGAGAGCCCTGCATCAAACTGGCAGAGGGCATCAAGGCCTACATCTCCAAGGTTGGCATGCTACCATGCTATCTTGGCTGGTGTCTTTACAAATGATCCTGTGTTCAAAACAAGCCGTCTCATCTGTCACTCAAGACAGTGGTTCTCAACCTCGGTCCTGGGGACCCACTGTCTGTGCTGTTTTTTGTTACAGCCAATCTCATGATCAATTAAGGTTGTTGAAAACGTGTGTAAGTTGTAACATACATTTTTTCCTTAAACACAATGCAGGTTTGGCTCATTGCCAATTGCCATTGCATCTCCCAGTCTATAATTGAATCAATTCAATTCAAATAACCTCTTTAAAGGAAATGTGTCATATAGTACACGACTGAAAATGAAAGCATTTGGTGATCTGACATATTCAACATCCTGGGATGTGAATATGGGAAATGTATTGTTCATGGCCTGCATAGCTATTTCTGAAATAATATGGCCTTAAGAGAGTAAATCATGTTTCATCATAGAAATTAAAAGTGTCTCATTAAGAACAATGAACAGCTATTTACAATTCAGAGGACACAATTATGGTTGGAATGAAAACCAGGCCCGAAGTTGAGAACCCCTGACTTGGATACATAAGCTAAACCAGGGGTGGGCAATCTTACCCTGTGTGGGCCGGTGTGGGTGCAGGCTTTTGTTCCAACTGAACAGTGACACACCTGATTCCACTAATCAAAGCCCTGATTGAAGACTTTAATTAGCTGATTAGTCAAATCAGGTGAGCTACTGCTCGGCTGGAACAAAAGCCTGCACCCACACTGGCCCACACAGGGTAAGATTGCCCACCCCTGAGCTAAACAGTGCAGACTGCAGTCTTCCTTTGCCTGTCCGAGCTGTCATCATTAGGGGCACACACACACTGAACATGGACGCCGTCCACAGGAAGCCCACAGAACCCTTTCTGTGTCTTTAACAGTGTCAATCCCAGCTGACAGGAAACGTTTGGGGAACGTTCCGGTTAGACTCCCATTTGATTGTGAGGAAATGTTGTGACGTTATGATTTAACATAATATTTCTTGTTCTAAACTAGTTCTGTCAGTCACAGGAAAAATGTTCCAGGCACGTTGCATAAACATTCACTGGTAACATTCCCAGATGGTTGTCATTTATGCATAAAAACGTCACAGAGGATACGGGTCTACAGCATTTTGAAAATGTCCCGAATGTAAGTGTTGAAATGTCAGATTCGTAGACCATTACTAAATTTCACAATTTTCATGAATGACCATCCACAATTCAAATCCTTTTTTAAAGCTGGAATGACAAAACTGAATAACATTCAAAGAGCGTCTCTGCAATGTTCCCTGTGACTTTCAAGGGACATCCCTAAAACCACTGGGAACATGCTGGGAACATTTACTCTAACCTTCCTGGAATGTTATGGCAACCAAAACCAATAAATGTAATATGTTACATAAGAATAAAGGAACAGTTATTGTGCCCCGAAAACCCATCTGTTTATATGTTTTAAGATTGTGAATACTTTCTTCTGTATCCATATGTTTCACTTTCAGGTTAGATTGCTTTTATCGGTCAGAAGCAGGAACAAGGAACAAATGTGTTTATAGATTGCTGTACTTTCCCGCACTGGTATATAATACAGTATCTCTCATCTGACCAATGGTGGCTCTATCTAATCACGTCTAGACCTGGTCTTGAACCAGGGGAGGGGAAATGTGCCATTTATGGCTGTATAGATAAGGCACAGGTAGTGAACAAAAAAATGGAAACACCAAATTAAAGTCCAAATTAAAGTCAGGCTTAACAGGAGTCTACCAGTGTCTGGAAATCTGCAGGAGGAATACAACATACTGAATGGAGCACTGGGTGAGAGAGGTGGAGCCCTAGGTGGGTGAGAGAGGTAGAGCGCTGGGTGGGTGAGAGAGGTGGAGCACTAGGTGGGTGAGAGAGGTGGAGCACTGGGTACACAGTGTCTGGGTGAAATCTGGAGCAGGTGGGTGAGAATGGACACTGGGTGGGTGACATAGGTGGAGCTGAATGGAGCACTGGGTGAGAGAGGTGGAGCACTAGGTGGGTGAGAGAGGTGGTGGGTGAGAGAGGTGGAGCACTGGGTGGGTGGTGGAGCGCTGGGTGAGAGGTGGAGCACTAGGTGGGTGAGAGTGGGTGAGGTGGAGCACTGGGTGGGTGAGAGAGGTGGGTGAGCACTGGGTGGGTGAGAGAGGTGGAGCACTGGGTGGGTGAGAGAGGTGGAGCACTGGGTGGGTGAGAGAGGTGGAGCACTGGGTGGGTGAGAGAGGTGGAGCACTAGGTGGGTGAGAGAGGTGGAGCACTGGGAGGTGAGAGAGGTGGAGCACTGGGTGGGTGAGGTGGAGCACTGGGTGGGTGAGAGAGGGTGGGTGGGTGAGAGAGGTGGAGCACTAGGTGGGTGAGAGAGGTGGAGCACTGGGTGAGGTGGGTGAGAGAGGTGGAGCGCTGGGTGAGAGAGGTGGAGCACTGGGAGGGTGAGAGAGGTGGAGCACTAGGTGGGTGAGAGAGGTGGAGCACTAGGTGGGTGAGAGAGGTGGAGCACTGGGTGGGTGAGAGAGGTGGAGCACTAGGTGGGTGAGGGCTGATATGATTTTTCATGCCATTTGATGGAACGTCTGGGTTACAAGGAGTCTAGCGAGGGGATGGAGATCATCACTCGCTACCATTAAATAATGACTGACATCAACCTTGCCTTCTATGCGTATGAGTGCACCCAAATCATGCCAGGGAAATGTGCTCCACACCATAACAGAACCACCAGAACCCTTCACTGTTGGACCACTGTAATGTTTCCTTTTTTTATTTAATCAGTTAAACCTTTTCATTTAGAATGGTTGGGATCAGGATTACCGATGGTTTAGCTGTTCCTGGATCAGGGCATGGGACAGTGCCTACCCGGAGCCCTCCGCGGGATTGTATGAAGCAGCCCTGACAGCCCCCCAGCAGGCGGTGTCAGGCCCAAATCCACAGCGCTAATTGAGTGTGCCTCTGATCCATTACTGTCTGGAGATCCAGCGGCATTCGGGCCCAACTCAAAACACATGTGTCACTTCTGAGACAAAGTGGATGGAATTACCATCCCGTGGGCCCGGCCCGTATTGAGTTAGGAACCCGACCGTGAGGCTAAACGACCAGGACACAAATCTATCCTTCTGTCCCAGGAGAGGACGCTCGGCGAGGAAGGGGGGGCGCAGGCGGGGATTTTCGTTTGGAGAGAAGGGGCAACGCCGCTGCCGACGCCATTGAGAGAGAGAAAAGAAACACACAGAGAAACCACAGCCACACCTGGAAGTCATTACTGTAGAGAAGAAGAAGGGGGAAGAGAGGGCGGGAATGTGACGTACTCGCATTCCTGTCCAAGTGCAGCTCTTACTCTGCATGATTACTGTGAGTGAAGGGGGGGTCCCAGCGGGCGTGAGAGGGGGGCTTATAATCAGACCCGCTGGACACAACCCTTTACTTTTGGCCTCCCCCCCACAGAGAAAACAGTTTACCTCCCTGCCCCCACCCCCGCTCCCCAGTCCCGAGAAAGCGTGCGTCAGCACAGTAAAATAAACGATAGCCCCCGGTCTTGCTGCTATTTCCAGCAGAAACCAAACAACACAAAAAGAGACGTCTGTCTGTTGAATTTCCTGCGTGGCGGGCGCAGGGTCTGTTACCGGGACAGTGTTTGTATTTTGTGTCTGAGAGTAGAACCCCCCACCATTGTATAAAGAGGCCTGCTCCACAACGCGCACACAGAGTAGAGTGTAGCGAGAGAAGCTAACAGCAGCAGTCTCAGGTTGCACTCTGTGGACAGTACTGCACATAAAGCCAAAGAATGTGAGCTGTTTGCAGTTGGTATTGTTAACATTCGGCCCTCAATGCGCTGAAATTCTTCCACTCAGAGATCAGGGACTGGGTCATCCACAGCCTCCAAGCAACAGCAACAACAAAAAACTGCCATTTTACCCCACAGACTGTGGAACTGTGCCCGGCGTGTATTTCAACACTGCCTCTATCAGGAAAAAGATCATCTTCGACAGCGCTGAAACTTTAGTGGCTTCCTGTAATTTAAAGCGGACCGGGGGGGGGCATGATGCCATGGCCTCTCCCCCCGGCCCAGGCTGAGTCTGAATGGGGCCCGCAACCATCCTCTCTCAAATGAAGCCAGTAATGACGTATGCTTCGAATCGTCGAGGGTGTGAAGTATCGGGAGCTCGAAGCAAAAGCAAGCATCTGTGTGTGTGGGAGTGAGTGTGAGTGTATGTGTGTTGTGTGGGTGTGTGTGGGAGTGAGTGTGAGTGTATGTGTGTTGTGTGGGTGTGTGTGGGAGAGTGTATGTGTGTGTGTGTCTGTGGGAAAGTGTTCCCCCAGTGGTCAGGGCTCTGTTTCAGGACCGACACAGGAAAACATGACCTCAGACTGGAGCCCCACCCCCAATCCACACCAGCATTCTTCTGCACCAGCAACCTTTTCTGTATCTGCAAAGAGCACACTTTATCACTGGCACGTGCACATACCCATTTTCATATCTCTGCCTGTTATACATAACTATGGGGAAGATTAAGAACTGGTTTGTCCCCCTCCTAAGGGGTTTATAATAAGTGTAATAATGTTGTTATGGGGTTGATCATTGTGACCCCCTGACCTTTGCACTGGTGTCATGGCGCTGCTGTGATGGCTCCATGGAGAGGGCTTGATTTACGGCCCTGAGAGGGGGGGGAGCTGCTCGTGCCCGGGCTCGTTAGTACCTGTCAGTCATGGCTGAACCTCCACACCTGCACGATGAAAGCAGAAGGATGTGTGCATCAGGAAGTAGCTGCGATTCCTCATTCCTGAAAAGAGAAAAGCATCTCCAATTCCCTCGTCCCCTTCGGCCCCAAGCGGCCGTATCACTCTCTGTTTTTCCTGCAATGATCATTTTCCCACCCGCGATCGTGCCACGCCGTGATCTTTTCTAAATGGGCCGTTTTGTCTTACAGGTGACTGAGAACATCATATCAAAGCAGACGTTTCAAGGTAAAACACTCTCTCTCTCACACACACACACACACACACACACACACACACACACACACACACACACACACACGCACACACACACACACACACACACACACACACACATACTCACAAACACACTCACAGACATACACAAACACGCACAGCCCCAGTAGAAGGGTAAAGTTTCCTGGTGTGCAGGCCCGCTGTTTCCCAGGCCCTGCTCAGAGTCTCTCCACCTTTCAGAGTTTGATGAAAATATGACTAGTGCCCTGATTGGATGGGTGACTAAGACACTGGAGGTCCAGAGGGAAGACACCACATGAATCTTCCAGCCTTCTATATTCCCCAGATAAACAAACGGCATCGCTCCCTCCGTCCCTCTCACCAAAGAGAATGAGGGAGAGGAGTATTACTGACATTGTTTTGTAAATATTCCAGAGTGAATGATATGAAACAGCCACTGCTTGTGTTTAACCAGTGACACTCCCAAACGAATGAAAAATAGGATAAACTTGAGACTGAGGGGCTTCTGCAGCGTGGATCATGGGTTTTGTAGGTTAGGTGGAACGGTCACTGTTCTGTTGATGACCGGAATTTAATATGATGTTGTTTTTTCTTGTACCTCTCAGAAGCAAGATCGTTACCTCGAACCTTCAACACATCAGGGTCAAAGGTCGTCACCGCAGTGACACAGAGACCGTCTGCCCACCTCACTCTCCAAGAAAGCAGCCTCCAGGGTGAGTGTGTATGTGTGTGTGAGTGTGCGTGCGTGCGTGTGTTTGTTTGTATGCGTGTGTGTTTGTGAGTGTTTGTGTGTGCGTGTGTGTTTTTGTGCATGCGTGTATATGTATGTGTGTCTGTGAGTTTGTATTTATGTGTGTGGGTGTGTGTGTGTGTGTGCGAGAGTGTACATGGGTGTGTAGTTGACATACTTTCTCTCTGCTATGTTCATACGTTTCTCAGAGAGGAGGGCAAGAACTCCTTGCTCAGTATGAGGAAATAAAGCAAAGCCTACACACCTCTGTGTTCACAGGAATCGTGCGCGAGCAAAAGGGTGTAGTCATGAAAACTTCAAACATTCATATTCTCAAAAGGGCACATTGTGCTTGTTATCCAAGTAGGTTGGGATCATGTTTTGGTAGGCATGCCAGAAATCTGCAAACCAAATAAACAGCTGTATAAATTTATAGACGAGAACGCTCGGTGCGGAGAGAGGACTAATGGAGGAGAGCGTGAAATGAGATTTAGACATCTGTTGCTCATCTGTGTTTTTCTCCTGCCCTAAACAGGGCGAGAGGCGTGTCAGGCTCCTCTGTGTGCATTTGGCTCTTTATCGGATAATGCTTTCAATTGAGGAATGCGACTTTGTTTGGTTAACCCTGTCTTTACCGCTCCGCCCCCCTCCCCCACCTTCATCTAAACCATTCCCTCAACTTTTTTATTTCCTTCTATATTCCTTCCCTCATTCTCCTTCCCTCTCTAATCCCTCCCTCCCACATTCTGTCATTCTCTTCTTCCCCTCCCTCTCTAATCCCTCTCTCCCCACATTCTGCCTTTCCCTTCTTCCCTCTTTCCTTCTCTCCCCCTCTCCTTCCCTCTTCCTACCCCTCTCCCTCCCTCCCCCCTCCTCCCTCTCTCTCTCTGCAGCCCCTCAGCCAGACCTCCACCAGTCTTGTCGTCACCCCGTCCGGTCGTGGGGCACGCAGAGCTTCGGCGCCCACCTGC
This sequence comes from Aldrovandia affinis, assembly GCA_029706075.1. Taxonomy (NCBI): domain Eukaryota; kingdom Metazoa; phylum Chordata; class Actinopteri; order Notacanthiformes; family Halosauridae; genus Aldrovandia; species Aldrovandia affinis. The sequence continues at coordinate 1,672,305 of JAINUG010000126.1, read as the reverse complement.
ACAACATGACCCTGACAAACGGGTACCTGCGCGTGCCCCTGGACGGGCGCTACTTCCTGTACTCGCAGGTGTACTTCCGCTACCTGGCGGGTAGCGAGGCGGAGCGGCAGAGCTCCAGCCACCAGCTGGTGCAGTGCGTGTATAAGAAGACGTCGTACCTGCGGCCCATCCAGCTGCTGAAGGGCGTGGGCACCAAGTGCTGGGCGCCAGACGCGGAGTACGCACTGCACTCTGTGTACCAGGGCGGCCTTTTCGAGCTGCGCGCCGGCGACGAGGTGTTCGTCTCCGTGTCCTCGCCCAGCGCCGTGCACGCCGACGACTCCTCCAGCTACTTCGGCGCCTTCCGGCTCGACCTGTGACCCCCTCGGGGCAGGGTATGGGGGCGCTCAGGCCACACGGTGGTCAGAACGCGGTCGAACGGCTCTGCTCCTGCTCTGCACCTGCTTTTTTTTTTCATTCTGGAAGGAAGTCATGAATTTGAAGAGGAAGCCTTTTAAAAAAAAAAAAAAAAAAAAGTTTTCAAGACATTTGACCTATGACCTCTGAACCCTTGGGGGAAAGAGTCGTTAGGTCTGGAGGTGGTTCGGAATGTTGTTTGCACACCTTTTCTTCCCCTGATTTAATTTCACACCTTTTATTCTGGAAGGAAATAATGAGTATTCAAAGGAAGCCTTTTTTATATAAAAAAAAAAGAAAAAGGAAAAAAGAACGTTGTTAAAAAACGAGGGGAATGTAAGAGACAGAGACATAATGTAGCTTCTCAAGCACAGAAGCTCAGAAACAGGAAAGAAAGTGAGAGGAGGAATCCAGGCGGATCCCTTAGGCGTGGAGAAATATGCAGCCCTACCACTCACCGCACGGATCCGGGCATCCTAACACGAGCAACACTGCACTGCACACTGATATACATCTCATTCACACACACGCACATGCACGAGCACGCGCACAAGCAAACACACGCATGCAGGAGTAGGTGTGGTCCGGTTAAAGGGAACGCGTGTTCCTCCTCACATGTGTCTGACTGGGGGAACGCTGAACAGATGGAGTCGCCCCAAGAGGAGAACGCTTTAGAGGACGTGTGCTCCAGCACACCTGGAGTTATGTTTTGAATGGCTTTTGTGTCTCACGAGCATTCTTCCTGCATCTGTGCTTCGACGAGTGGACGGCCTTCCCCTAATGACCCACATCACATGCTTGGTTCCTTTCCATCCAACGCCTGCTTTGAGTCCCCCTCCATTTACTCGGGGGGATACGTATGTGTAAATATGAAATATCATATGTACTGTGTGATGTTCAGGGACACGAGCCAAACTCCCAGCGCAAGGCCACTTATGTTTCCCCCTCTGGAGGCGCAGGGTGGCAGGACTCTTGAAGGAAGCCAGTTGTAATTGGTATCATCTGAAGCTGTGCCCAAGCAGGGCCTGTGTGTATTTGAATTGAGCAGACCTGCAGGAATTTCCCAGAATCCCACACTGCAGCTGGTCACGCACGATGCAGCGGGACCCGTCTTAGAACCAGGGATTGTGGGTAAAATACAGCCATCAGTCATTTCTCTGTGGTTGAGTGAGAACTTAAAATCTAGTCATGGCAGCGCTGGTCCACATTGTGCCAAGAGGAGGGGTCCATGAGAATAACACCACAGATTCTATAGACTCACCAGACTGTCAGCTCCCCCGCTCCTTCCGTCCTCTCTGCGTCTTAACTACAGGAGGTTCTGGTTGGTAACAGGAGTCTCTAGGTCTATATCCAAGTGCACGACGTCCACTGCCACAGTACTGTACAGTACTGAAGACGCATCACATTCGATCATTGCAGCTTCAACGGTAGGGAGACAGAACTGTCACTGTTAAGAGTACAGAGCCGAGTATCTGTGTACTTTATGTACTTTTCTGTGGTAACACTCTAAATACTCTGCTGTTCATCTCTGTCATGTGGTGAGTGTACCCCCCCTTATTCTGTTCCGTTCTGGGTGAAAAATGAAGGGACTTTTTTTTTTATCAGCAGGGGCATTTTTCCATATCCCTCCTAAATTCTTTAAGAATTTCTTCCTTAATCAAGTCACTTATTAACAAATTGATTATTCAGCAGTCCCAGGCAGTATGTAAGTACATATGTACACAGTACAGTATTGGGTGAAACCAATGAATATAAACTTACAGGGGGCTAGAGATATATATATGTATGTAGCCCCCTGTAAGTTCATATTTATTGGTTTCACCCACAGGACTTTTGTCACTTCCAGTGTCCTAAAGAATGTCTAACCTGGGCTGCAAATAATCAATGAGAGTGTAGATTACCGCATCCACTGCGGTTTTAATTACTGTGGCTTGTAGCACTGTCGCAACACACTACGGATGCGACCTGTGTACGGTGTAGATTGGCCTTGAGGTTTCATGAACCACATCATGGGTGGAGCTACAACAAGATGTCAATGATCGGTTCAATGGGTTGCTGGTATCATATGGTAGCTCTGCCCCTTTTTGATGTCATAATACCTCATTCGTCATTACTTGTGGGCCTGTATATGTGCGTGTCCCATTAAGGACATCACTTCTGGGGGACAGAGGTTTTGGGCATGGAGAGGACAGCACATAGCTTCCAAACCTGGGCCTGAGTTCGAAGGGTGTGGGTGGAAGTTGCCCATGAGAAGTCTGGTCTGAAGTCAGCTTTGCGTTTTTTCTTCCTCATGATTAACGTTAGGATTTGGGTAAAGTTATCTGATCCTGGGTCAGTGCTTAGGGGCATCTTCTCCATTGAACTAAAAGTCCAAAGGAAACTTGTTCAATTGCCAAAATTGTTTTTATGTTTTATGTGTAAGAATTGTTTTTAAAACTGTATTGAATCAAGTCTTCATATGGGTGTTTTTAGAAAGTAGAGATATGTGATACATTAAAATATCATTGGGGACTTTTCCTTAAGCCTGCTACAATTGAGGGCATGAGAGAAAAAAAATACCTATGATTAGTCATGTAATTCTGTTTCCATTCGCTGAAATCTGAGCTTAAAATGGGACGTGATGCTGGACTGCAATGAGACACACTGTTACTGTACACATTTACAGCAGAAGCCCGCAGGCCACTGTATTATTTGAGTCTTCCTGGGCCGTAGTTGCTCTAATCCACCAACGCTTTCAACAAACTTCATTACCAAACACATCGCTTTTCTGTGACCCTACGACACTGTCCATGAATGTTCTCTTTTTGAGAAATGTCGAATGTACATTGCAGAGCACGTCTGCATTGTTTCCTTAACGTTCCAGCTGTGTCTTTGAAAGTGCAATTTTTTTCTACCATTTTTTTCCTGTGTAATTTGAAACAATAAATGGTTTGTTCTCAGATAAAGCATTGGTATGTGTGTGTGTGTGTGTGTGTGTGTGTGTGGCAAGCGTCTAGACGTCTCCCAGAAAGACAAGGCCCGCCAGTAAATCACATCCTCATGACGGACGGGGCCTCCGCAGACAACAGATTATCCTTTGGTGCGTCATCGACCGCCATGTTCACGGGGAGAACTGGTCACCCACAACGACTGAACCCATTAATGGACCTGATACGCCTCCATCCAGACTCTGGCATTACGTTACGCTCAGCGCTCAAATCATATTAGGCTACTGATCTAGGATTAGTTCGATCTTTTAGCTCATAATGTATAGGGTTAGGATATGGACAGGGGAAACCTGATCCACGGTCAGCAGTCGGACTCTGAGACGCTTTATGAATATGAACCCTCTATTTTGCGAGGGTGGGAAAGAGTAAATAAATAAACGAGACCCCTAGATCCGGTTCAACAACAAAGCTAAAAAAACAACAACAAACGAGCCAGTTCAGTCTAGATGATATGCCAAACTCTGGCCATCGCGTCAGGCTCCCTCTCTCCAGGGCTGTATGAAATATGAATATTAACGAATACATTAAAAAATAACGAATATTGCCTTTCGTTCCCTCTCCTCGGTAGTTCAGCTCAGTAGTTTTCACGTCGCCCATTTATAACTGTGTGATCGAGTTTGCATTTTGTGATTCTGCGCAATTCACACGTTAGGATTACACATCGATACATGCAAGTGCTCACACATACACAGGGGCATGTGTACGTACGTGTGTACATGCACACACGCACGGGCACGGACACACACACAAACGACACTACTCTTTGTAAGCTTCACTTTTTTTTAATTTATAGTAAATGTGAGTTGATTCGGGGAATAAATTATTTTGATCCGTCTCATTCATGCTTTGTAGTTGCATCCATACGCAATCAGGAAACGATACAAACACAAACGCAGATCTCATTTGCTCTTATATACAAGTACAAAATAAATACACATTCCATTATAGGCCAATGTTACAGGTAAATATCTCCAGAGGGAGAAAAAAAAAAATGTGACAGACAAGAACATGATATTTGTGGAGTGCTTTGTGCATCACAAACGTTATCAGTTGTAATGCTTCCATTCGGCAATTTGGAGGTGAGTTCTACTCTTCAGAGAGTGAAGGGCTTTGAGCTTTGGAGTCCTCTCATGGGGACAAAGCCAGGGCCTGATGATCCGTGCCGGATTGCATAGACTAACCAGATACTCGGATCTGTACTCAAAAAGTTGACACTTCTGTCTCCCTACAGCTGACTCTGTAAACGTGTTAATGTGACGCGTCTGAGGAATATGCATAAAGGGGCGTGGGCAATTACAATACCGTGGCAACGGATGTTCTGTGCTGTAATATAGCAACGGAAACTCCTACATGACCAGCCGGAACCTCCTCTAGTTAGGAGGACAGAGAGGACAGAAGGAACACAGGAGCTGAGTATCTGGTTGGTCTGTAGAATCTGTATTGGACGGCGCTGGTGTGTGGCCCCACCGTGGGTGTTTGGTTAACCTCTCTGCTCTCCGTGATATTTTCTCATGGTGTGGCCAAGCGTTAATCTGCCCTCCCCTCCCACCACTTCCAGCCATAAATCTGCATCAACAACGCCAGCCTTGCCTTCGTTATTATCCTTTCTCATTAGATTTATTTTCTTGTTGCCGTTTTGAAAAGACAGGAAGTCGACTTTCCAAGAGTGGAAGTCGATCTCATAGCTCGTTCGGAAACAGGCCGAGAACATCCTGGCCAAACAGCACAACGTCGCCGAGAGAAGGCCCGCTATCGGCCCGAACAATAAACGCCCTTCAGCCAAACGGGCCCAGCTCCAGGGATTACAATCCAATAACTGCATTACGCACGCTCCTTAAACACTTTTTAAAACTGAGGGGCCTGAAGCAGAGAGGAGGAGATGGATTTTGACGAGACTTTGTGGTCATGCATCCTCTCCCTGGCTTATATTGCACTGCCTTTCTGTAATGTTGGATTACCTCATTCTTGGGTTGGGATGACTGCGCACGCACAAAACAGGGAGGGAATCAAAAAGACAAAAGAAGTTGCCAGGGTTTACTACTGAAAGGGGGGCAGTGGATCACTTGCTGATTACACAAATTGTGTCAAACTCGGGCTTGCAGGCTTAGCACATGAAGCAATGTGGCTCCGTAACTCAGGAGAAAGACATGAGTGGTGCTGGGTGGCTGTACTCCTGTTCACCTGCCCCTCAGAGCTGGACTCAGCCAGCAGTGTGTTGCTCTAGAGCCAAGATGGTAGTGCATGTACAGAGAAAAGACTGCATGAATAAATCCCTTTTTTAACCAAACTGCAAATGTCACAATACGGGATTTGCAATTATTTGTGCAAAAAACAACCCACTTACGTACGAAAGAAAGCTGCGACTGTCATGTTAATGCTTTAACATTTTGCATACATTATAATTTTTTTAATGACAACATTTACTTCCCTGTGTCTTAAGACAGAGGTTAGCGCCACAGAGCTAAAACCACACATTTTGCGGCAGTGACGAATCCTTCAAATCCACCATCTTTGACGGGTCTAACAGATGCTCAACAGCGGCGCCTAGTGGCAAGAGTGGAGAAGCACAACCTGCTGCGGCTGGTATTGACTGGATTTGTAGCGTGCAGTTCCAGGCAGCCCTTCTGTCCTTCGTCGTGCCAAGGCACTGCATCCGTGCCCTCGTGCACATTCACAGACCAGACATCAATCTGCATTATTAAGACTATTATCTCAAAATCACACTGAACCCCACACCATTTTCCATTCATGGTTTGTGACCTGCGAAAGGAGAGGGGACACCCTGGGAGTTCACTAGGACTGGAGCTAATCAGCGCTACACTAGCTGGAGTCATTACTTGTTTTTTTTTTGCCTTACTTTAACGTAACAAATCCTTTACATATTAATTGTATTTCCATCTCAACATGTGTAATATGTTCACTTGGGGGCAAGCTCAAAAAACATTCTGTACTGAGTTTTAGCCAGTTTGAGCCATTTCCAGAACTGAAAAAAATCTAAAATGTGAAACTAAGGGGAAAGGGGGAGGTGTGAAACAGAGTGGCCAAGTCTCACCAAACTATGCACAGTATTTCTGACACCAACTCCAGACGAGCTCAATGGAACTCAGTCAAACTCCGGTCAGATTCGGAGTTTCCCCCAAATGGGAAAGCAGACGGTCACTGAGGCGGGCTGTGGGACATGAGGCCGTTAGGAAGAGCTCGCCTCGGCCAGCTGGCAACAGCGAGACAGATGCATTCACCATCCAAATATGCAGTCAGGAGACGACTCGAAAGGCTTCTGTGTCCAAAAGCTTAGCAAACCCCAAAAATTGGTTTTCTGAATTGTAGCTGCATGCTGGAAAATGATTGTTTGTACAGCATGTCGATATCAACCAGATGTTGATCTTGCAGCGATCTCGCTTTGGGACTTTGACAGAAACATGGGGCTTTGGGGTTCGGCCAACACGAATATGGCGCTTTTTAAACTCGGTTTCTCCCACAGAGTTCTGAGAGACTTGTACTTTGAGATGCAGACAAATTTTGATCTGTTTTTGTTCCGTTTTTAAATTGTTCTCGCCTAATTGGTCACCAGTCGATTTATGTAATCCAATTGTAAAACAGGACACATGTTTAGTGTGTTTGCGCCGTCCCTGATTGGGTCCTTTATCCGCTGGCTCACGGGGACTTCATGGTAGAGGAACGGGTCCGCTCTCGTTTAATGCGAATGGCCGGGGAAAAGTGCTCATGCTTCTGAGGTGGAAAGGATGGAAAATGAATCAGGACTGCAGGTGCGGTGTTGTGCCTCCAGAGGGCAGCACTGAGGTGAGTCCACAGCCTGCAACACAGCACAAAGCTGAGGCCCAGTTCCCTGAAGAGTCGGTGCATGTCGAGTGCACACATTCATATCTGCTCACAGCTCTCGAGGTGGTGATATGTTTCTTGTTCTCGACACTTCCTTTTTCCCCCCCTCCCCCAAGCCAGGGCAGCCAATACCAAGCTGCACAGTCGGGGGCTCGGGAGGTGGGGGTTGGGGGGTGGAGGGGCGGAGGGGCATGGGTGTGGCCTGAAGAGACCCCCCAGTAACTGTCAGGTGTCCCCCTGCTGCTCCCAAAATCTCTGCACACGCCCACTAATGAAAATAGTGCAATTCAGCTGGCCGGGCTGAAAGTGAAATAAATATCTACCCGGGGGGGTGGGGTGGGGGGCTGTGGCCCAGCTCACAGTAGGACGTCCTGAACAGGGACATCAGTTAAAGAGGATGGAGTCAGGGTCCCGATTGGCCATCTGAGCCATGTGCTTCAGTATGTCCTTCTTAGTGATGATCCCCAACAAGCGTCTGCAACAAGAGAGAGGATGGTTATACTGGCAAGAGTTCATCTACGTTAACATATTCATCAAATAACATTCATCAATCAATCAACATATCCATCAAACAAGATGTCCATGAAACAACATTCACATATTAACAACACGCGAATGTGCTGCTTCAAACCATCTGTAGGAATACTACACACACATGAAACACTATCAAACACTATCTGGCTCACATCACTGATCCCAGTACAGTGTGTCCCATAAGGCAGAACAGACTCATGGGAGAGGGGAGGGGTTGATGGACAGCTCAACATCAGGAGCCGATTAAGAGCAGGAGGAATCGGAGACAGTAACCTCCCCACACTGAATAAACACATTTTCCTCCAGCACAAGATCGCTTTTCTATTTTCCTGGGCAAAGAGCCTCGCTGGGAGACATCCTCCTCTCATCCCGTTCTTCCACTCCTCCCTCGTGAGTCTCGGAAGACGGGCCTAGAGTTCCCAGCGTCCTCTGCTTCTCTGGCATGGGGGACTTGGAATGGGCCTGGTTTCGGTGGGCCAAACACCAGAAGCGAACGTTTCCCTGCATTCCTAATGCATGATGTAAGTGAATCAGCTAGATCTGTGACACTCTTCGGCGACAGACGGACTGAGTCCCACGTGAGGGACAGACCGCTGTACGTGATGATCCGCGTGTTGGTATGCGTTCCAACGCTGGCAGGGAGGCGCCACGAATGACCAGCACAACCTCAGCACGCCGTCACAGGGTCAGTCTCCCGCAATTATCCTCAAACATCGTAAAACTAAAACATAACAGGAGGCAGATTTTGAAATGGTTTTCATTTCCCAAGCCACATGTGTTTTACAATCAGCGAGACCGCGGTCTTCATAAGAGAGAGAAAAAAATGGAGAAGAAAAACGATGTCTGCAAAAATAAATGGTAGCCACATGCCCAAAAGTGTGTTTTTCTTCTACTCTGTAAATCTTTCAGATTTTAATATTCTCGTGACAAAGCTTTATTCTTGTGCCCCTTTTCCCCCCTCCCTGAGCAAACCCCCACACCCCTCAACTGTCCCGGCCCTCTCTCCCCACACCCCTCGACTGTCCCCTGAGCCCTCCTCCTGCTCAACTGTCCCCTGAGCCCTAAAGCAACCCCCTCAACTCCCCTGAGCCCTAAAGCTCTCCCCCCTGACCCTACCCTCCCCACACCCCTCAACTGTCCCCTGAGCCCTAAACTCTCCCCACACCCCTCAACTGTCCCGAGCCCTAAAGCTCTCCCTCACACCCCTCGACTGTCCCCTGAGCCCTAAAGCTCTCCTCACACCCCTCAACTGTCCCCTGAGCCTCAACTGTCCCCTGAGCCCTAAAGCCTCTCCCCCCTGAGCCCTACCCTCCCCACACCCCTCACTGTCCCCTGAGCCCTAAAGCCCTCCCCCTCCCCACACCCCTCAACTGTCCCCTGAGCCCTAACCCCTCAACTGTCCCCTGAGCCCTAAAGCCCTCCCCACACCCCTCAACTGTCCCCTGAGCCCTAAAGCTCTCCTCAGTCCCCTGAAAAGCCCTCCCCCCACACCCCCCACACCCTCAACTGTCCCCTGAGTCCTAAAGCCCTCCCCACACCCCTCAACTGTCCCCTGAGCCCTAAAGCCTCCCCACACCCCTCAACTGTCCCCTGAGCCCTAAAGCTCTCCCCACACCCCTCAACTGTCCCCTGAGCCCTAAAGCCCTCCCCACACCCCTCAACTGTCCCCTGAGCCCTAAAGCCCTCCCCTCACACCCCTCAACTGTCCCCTGAGCCCTAAAGCTCTCCTCACACCGCCCCAACTGCCCACCTCTCCTTCCCGTTTTACATTGTAAAGGCGTATTTAATTTTATTTGGCCAGGTAGGTAAAGTTCTCATTAGCGTTGATGACCTGGGGTACATGGTGAGGTAATGCGATCAGACGCTCACCCGTTGTGCGTGACCAGACACTGTCTCAGCCCGAGTTTGCGGAAGATGTCCACCACGATCTCCATGGCGGTGTGGTCGGTCACGGTGAAGGGGCTGAGGTCCATGATACCGCGCAGTTTGAGGGGGGAAGGGCTGCTCGGTGGCTGGGGGGGCGTGTACTCGGTGAAGAAGATGCGCGACGTGCTGACGATCCCGTCCTGACGCATCCGAGCGTTCTCTACAGAGAGAGAGAGAGAGAGAGAGAGCATTACTGTACACAGAGAGAGAGAGAGCATTACTGTACACACACACACACACACAGAGAGAGAGAGATTACTGTACACAGAGAGAGAGAGAGCATTACTGTACACACACACACACACACAGAGAGAGAGAGAGAGACACAGAGAGAGAGAGAGAGAGAGAGAGACACACACACACACACACACACACACACACACATACACACAGAGAGAGAGAGAGCATTACTGTACACAGACAGAGAGAGAGAGAGAGAGAGAGCATTACTGTACACAGAGAGAGAGAAAGAAAGAGAGTATTATTGTACACAGAGAGAATTACTGTACACTGCTCCCAACAATACAGTACACACACGCACGTGGGCACGGGCAGGCAAGTACACACACGCACCGATGGAGATGATGAGGTCCCTGCGCAGGACGAAGCCCACCAGCCGCTGGGACTCATGGGACACGACCACGGGGAAGCCGCTGTAGGAGGTCTCGGCGATGAGCGTCTCCACGTCCTCCACGGTGAGGCTGTCCTGCGTAAGCACGGAGAGCGGCGGGTCGCTGCGCCGGGGGCGCATCACGTCCATCGCCAGCGTCTTGTGGCTGAACTCCTCCTTGGCCTCCAGGAAGGGGTACCCGTTGAGGCGGATGTGCGCCTCGTAGATGCCCTCCCGCCCCAGCGCGTCCGCCACCCACTTGCTGGTCATGGCCGCCGCCATCAGGGGCACGATGTACTCCAGCCCGCCCGTCAGCTCGAACATGATGACCACCAGCGACACGGTCATCCGCGTCACGCCACCTGCAAGGTCAGGGAGGCACGGTGAGGAGCACCTATACAGGTGTGTATTAAATCACACGTCAGTCGTACCTATACGGGTGTATGTAAGACGACAGGTGCATATTAAAGAGTCTTACGCAGGCGGGCAGGCAGGCAGGTGTATGTGACCGGTGGGTCTTACCGAGGCAGGCGGCCGCGCCCACCATGGCGTAGAGGCCGGGGGTGATGCAGTCCGCCCCGGGGGAGCACCAGCCTTTGAAGATGTCCCAGTCGTGATGGTGAAAGGCCAGCTGCTCCATGCCCACCCCAAGCAGCCTGCCCGCGATCGCCCCCACCGCCATGCTGGGGATGAACAGGCCCGACGGAACCTTCCGGAGAGAGGGAGGGACAGAGAGAGAGAGAAATAGGACATCCAGGGAGAGTGAGAAAAACAAAAAGAGAAAAGAAAGAGGAGAGAGCAGAAGAGCGTATTTATTGTGATGAAATAACGAGGCACTTCCTGCTCCAGTCCAAGTGTTTGGTTAACCAATCAGATTTCTGGGGTATCACTCTGCTACTAATACCACTGAGAGAGACACAGGTACAGACAGGTAACGCACCACAGAGACAGAAAGAGAGAGAGAGAAAGAGAGGGAGAGAGACAGGTACCAAACCAGAGAGAGGGTGAGAGAAAGAGAGACAGGCAGCACACCACACACACAGAGAGAGAGAGAGAGAGAGAGAGAGAGAGAGAGAGAGAGAGAGAGAGAGAGAGAGAGAGAGAGAGAGAGAGAGAGAGAGAGAGAGAGAGAGAGAGAGAGAGAGAGAGAGAGAGAGAGAGACAGATAGAGAGAGGGGCACAGATGAGGGGCAGGTAACAGCAGAGAGAGAGACGGCTCACAGAGACAGAGCACCGTACCTTCATGCCGAAGGTGACGACGGTGATGAGCATCTTGAAGACGAGCGCCAGGGCGAGCTGCCACATGGCGGTGTAGACGTTGTGGCCGGCCAGCCGGTCGGGCAGCTCGTTGCTGCTCTTCGACGCGTTGGCGTTGACGTAGTCGCAGAGCTTGGACGAGTCCAGCAGGCTGCAGTCGTTGAACAGCTCCGAGATGAGCTCGCTGGTGCTGGTGCGCGTGTAGTCATTGGGGAAGGCCAGCACGGCCGTCACCGCGGTGACCACCAGCACCTCCAGCACCGGGTAGTGGCCGAGCCGCGTGGTCTTGCGCAGCCGGCACCAGGCGATGTTGGCGCGGATGAAGAACGCCCCCCACAGGCCCCCGAAGATGCCCAGCAGTATGAAGGGCACCAGCTCCAGCAGGTGCCAGGGGCTGTGGAACTCGACGTAGAACAGCACCAGCCTGCTGTTCCCAAACGGGTTAATGGAGCGCAGCGTGAAGGCCGCCACCAGGGCGGCGAAGAAGGAGCGCCACAGAGTCTTCAGAGGGAAGTAATAACTCACCTGAGAGGGAGGGAGAGGGACAGGGCGCTCTACAAAGATGTGTGCACAGCAAAAAAGGCACCAAAGCCGATACGAGTGTAATAAATCTGAGAGCAAACAATAAAATAACTATCAGGGCGTTGCATGGAGACACATTCAGAAAGGGAACATTTAAGAATGTTAAAGTTTAAGAATACAGTCTTCTTGAAAATGCACATGTGAGCAGGAGGCCATACTCATTGGTTGGAGTGTTCAGTATAAAACCAGATGTCAGCATCATAATGCGCTCTTAAAAGATGAAGGCATTACAGCGAGACCCAATGCCCTGCTGTATATGTGATATTGTAGACTCTGAGGACACTCAACCTTTGTGCAAGGTTATGACACAGGGGCGAAGGCGAGGTCGTGAAGCTGCCGTTGGCCAGACTCACCTCCTCCAGGCTGAAGAGTACGCCCCCTATGGGCGCGCCGAACGCCACAGACACCCCGACCGCCGCCGCCGCAGAGAGGACCTGAGAGAGAACAGGGGACACGCCTGCCAGGTCAGCTGACCACATGTGCACCAGTCTTAAAAGGTAATCGAGCTGATCGGGCCACAAGGAATAAGCGCTCATTTAAAACACTACACAAACGGATTGGGGAAAGCATTAAGTTAAATTGGCAAAGTTCCTGGGTAAATGTTCAGATTCCTGAAACCACAGTTTCCATGCAGTGGACCCTCACACACGCATGCACACACGCACACACACACACAGCCTCACCTCTCTGCGTTTGGCCTCGTTCTTCCGGTATTTTGTGAAGAGGTGGCAAAGATGTTGCCACAGCAGCAGGCCACGTGCACTAGGGGGCCCTCTTTCCCCAGGCTGAGGCCGGATGATACCGCCAGCACCAGGGTGATGGTCTTTATCACCAGGGTCCATTTCCCCAAGTACCCGCGGATAATGAACCCACTCAGGATGGTTTTAATCTGGAACCAGGAGATACACTTGCATTCATGCATTTAGCAACTTGCATAACAAGTGCAAAAACACAACTGGACCCAGAAAATCAATAAAGTCAATTTTTAGTCAATTGTAGAGACAAGCGCAATAATAAGTGTGCAGGAGAGTGGTATATTATTATTATTATTATTACTATTTACAATCAGTGTTCTGCAAACAATTTTGCAGGGTGAGGGAGTGAGGAGGAGAGAGGGTGAGTTTTACCTCTGGGATACCAGAGCCACAGGCGTAGGGTGCGAAGGCCCGGACCAGGGACACCGCCAGGAAGGAGAAGAGCAGCGCCCAGCAAATGTACATCAGGTAATTTACAATGTATGCAAACGCCCCCTACAGGACATACAATCACACATGTACATCTTAGTTTATTTTTTCCTTCTACTCTTATATTTACATTGTGTTCTTTCATTTGCAATGAAAGAACACAATGTTTTGTTCATAATGCAATAAAAGCACACAATAAAGTGATAAATGCATTTATAATCAATTATTGTTAGAGAAGCTGGCAGAGCCAAACTGCAAATGCGGTACCTGCCTCTCACCAGCAGAGGGCCCCCTTTGTGTACTCTGTTCAAATTTTCCCAAACAAAACATTCCCCAACAAGACAGCCCCTTCGCAAAAGGACCAAGACGATTGAAACCATGCAGTTTAAACAAGTTACAGCAATGTGGGCTGTGGCCACCAAGCGCACATGGCTGAGCCTGACCTGGGGGTGACCCAGTCGCACAGACCCACCTCGGTGGTTCCCATGATGAGCTCGGCCCAACTCTTCCACTGGGGGCAGCTGTCCCGCTCCTGGAACGTGGTCTCATTGGAGGTCCAGCAGCAGTGCTCGTGGTTGAACCAGAAGCCATTCAGGCACACGCCCTCCTTCAGGTCCGTCATCCAATGCGCCGAGATATCGATCCCTCCCGCCAGGGCCCCTGTGTGACAGTACTGTGAGCGCAAACGCTAGAGCCCCTGTGTGACAGTACTGTGAGCTCTAACGCTAGAGCCCCTGTGTGACAGTACCGTGAGCTCTAACGCTAGAGCCCCTGTGTGACAGTACCGTGAGCTCTAACGCTAGAGCCCCTGTGTGACAGTACCGTGAGCGCTAGGGCCCGTGTGTGACAGTACTGTGAGCGCTAACGCTAGAGCCCCTGTGTGACAGTACTGTGAGCTCTAACGCTAGAGCCCCTGTGTGACAGTACTGTGAGCTCTAACGCTAGAGCCCCTGTGTGACAGTACCGTGAGCTCTAACGCTAGAGCCCCTGTGTGACAGTACTGTGAGCTCTAACGCTAGAGCCCCTGTGTGACAGTACCGTGAGCACTAGGGCCCGTGTGTGACAGTACTGTGAGCGCTAACGCCAGGGCCCCTGTGTGACAGTACCGTGAGCTCTAACGCTAGAGCCCCTGTGTGACAGTACTGTGAGCTCTAACGCTAGAGCCCCTGTGTGACAGTACCGTGAGCACTAGGGCCCGTGTGTGACAGTACTGTGAGCGCTAACGCCAGGGCCCCTGTGTGACAGTACCGTGAGCTCTAACGCTAGAGCCCCTGTGCGACAGTACCGTGAGCGCTAGGGCCCGTGTGTGACAATACTGTGAGCGCTAATGCCAGGGCCCCTGTGTGACAGTACCATGAGTGCTAACGCCAGCTGCCACCATCCACAGCGACACACTGATCAATCTGAACAATAATTTCACTATTTTAGTAGAAATACCCTGGCTTTTTTGGGCAAATAAGAAAAACTCTAACTACATAAATTAAATTTAGGACAATTTAGATTTTTTCCATACTCTATAGTGATCAGGGCTTCCCAGCTCTAGTCCTGGAGAGCTGCAGGGTGTGCTGGTTTTCATTGTCCCTCAGCACTTAAATGAGCAATTAAAGCAGGTGATTACACAGTTAACTCTCCTCACCTGGTTTGCTGGATCTAAACTGGTTGCTAATTTTAAGGTGAAAAACCAGCAAGCCCTGATTATGCTAATAACTCCACAAACCACATAAAGTTAACTTAGGAAACTGAAGGTTTCTGTTGATGGAAGTCTAACTGAATCCCAAGAATATGGACTAGCCCATAACCAGTTCACTCTTCCTCTGGCCAGTTATGGAATCCTAAAGGGGATAGGGATGGATATCAAAAATCAAATAGGTACAACTGAGCCTTTTTCCCCCAGACACCCCCTACAATGACTGACAGCAGCAGTGGGCGGGGCCTTCCATACTCACCAGACATGAGGCCGATGAGGAGCATGAGAAGCCAACCAGAGAAGGCATCGCTGATGCTGTGCAGCAGCGCCCACGTCGACTCTTTGCTTTTACTGGAAATCTGCACATAAACACAGGCAAGACAGCGATGAGACCGCCATCAATCTCAGGTCCCGTGTGATAACTTCAATGCTGAAAACTACAAAATTACTTTTAGTCGGTTCAGCACAAACGAAGCAGACGAAATGGCGTGCTGTGCATGCATCTTGTTGGCACAGTCGATTGAACAAAACTTAAATTTAGGCCAGTTGGGAACTACAGACAGAACCACCTGACTGAAGAGGTTGCACGCTACTGTTCAATGTCTTTGACTCAACAGTGACAGGTGAGACAAAACGGCGGCTGTCTCCTTGTGACCATGACGATGGACACACCTCTCGATGGCGGTCTCGGTCCTTGGACTTCTCGCGGACCCAGTCGATGGTGTTGAAGTCCTCGTAGGTGCCCACCCCGGGCACCGGCTCATCCAGCAGGTCCATCAGCTTTGTCCCTCCGTTCAGAACACCCCCCCCACCTCCATGAGCGCTGTAACCTGCGGGGGGCACAAAGGATTAGGCCTCATATATATATATACGCACTCTCTCTTGCTCTCTCGCTCTCTCGCTCTCTCTCACACACACACACACACTCTCACAGTAATTTATGAGCCTAGATGGGCAGAATGGTCAGTAACACGTTGGGAAAACACAAATTTTCGGAGCCCACAATTGTTCATTCACAATAACAAGGAAACGTGCTGTATGGTCCCTGTAAAACTGCTAGAATAATAACACAATCAGGGGCCCAGATTAGCAGTCGTCCTGTCGTCTCGACTAAAAAATTAAGGACGACCATTGATTTCCAAGTGAACGTCCTGCTGACGACTGAATTTAGGATTTTTTCATTTTTATTAGCTAACTGGAACTATTTCTGTTTTACACTCACATCGTAACAAACATGTCATGCATGGATATTCAAAAATATTTCAGAAGTTCCAAATGGGAAAAGCGGCACATTGTCACTCGCATGCAGTCTGTGCTCACTGCGTTTGTTGTTGTTGCTATGCCAGACTGCAGCAGTCAAGCAAGTTTGCAGAACGCAGCACATAGACACAACAGCGAGAACCATCTAGTTAGTTAGCTAGCTAATGTTAGCGTTCACAGACATTGAGTATTAATATCTGTTGTTGCTAGTTGCTTGCTAACACAAGGCTTAGTAAGTGATCATGCATTTATCACTTACCAAGCCTTGATTTAGCAAGCAATATGCGTGAACACTAGCTAGCTAGTTAATGTCTATATTCAGTTCAGTGAGCCCTCCCGCCAGGCTGAAGAATCACTGTGATTTTCCTGCAGTGATTTCTCATCTCCATCCTACAGTCCAAGCACAAATCATTCCCACATCCTTTCTCGGTTAAATCTAGGAATTATTAGCTAGCTATTACATTAGCTGCCATACCACACTCTAGTTGGGAATGGAAAAATCTCTCTCGTTCTAGTCCCGATTAGAGTGTACGTTATGATATACTGTACAGCCAGAACACTAGTCGCTAATGCCACCTGCGGGCACCCGTCAGAGCTTCACTGCCACACAGTCCCATGAGCACACGCTGCACAAGTCAAACATAAATATCCGTGTAGAAAATAAATAACGTTAACCGTCGTGTCTATCTTTGGGCTACATAGCATTTTCAAAGATGTGGAGATTTATTGAGCGTGAAAGTCCACCCCCCAAAGAAGATCAGCTAAAAATATCGCACTTTCCAGGAAAACTGGAAGGTGAATAGACCAAGGACAAGTAACTTTTAGGAAGGACAAGTATTTTTTCTAAGATACTTGCCCTTTGACAAGTATGACTTTTACCCTAATCTGGGCCCCTGCACAATGACGCTTATTCACTAATAAGCAAAACAATAATTTAAAAAAATCACACAATGTATGAGTCTGGTGAAGCCTGACAACAATTCTATTCCAGAGGACAACTCCAGTACCCTTAAATTGTAAAATAAGATTACAGAAAAACTATGGTCGGAGGCCAGGCCAAATAACAGCCTCAGAGACTAAACATGTTGACCGGGACAGGAAGCACACCGACAGAGAGAGGAGGACCTTGATCCTGCTGCTGATACTGGCATAGTTCTGCTCTTTGTACAGCATGTCGCTTCAAGAGTCTCAGGACCTCACAGAAAAACACACTACACCTCCCCAAGCACCCGGATCATAAAATCCATGCATGTTTTTTTTCTGGTGGATTCTTGGCCTCTGTGGACAGCTCAAACAGGAACGGACCACGCCGAAGCACTGAATGCTGAACCACGCGTAGACAAGACTGGCGGCATGAACACAACACAAACCGACAATCAGGGGCTCAGAGAAACAAACAGTGGTCCTGCAGGGAGACTGTGAGATTGCACATGTGTCACAGCAGGCCCAGGTGAAAATGGTCAGGCCGGAAACCAGATGTGGACACTGTGGCCTTTCAGCAAGTGCTAATGTGCAGAGAGGGTACAACACAAACACCATTACACACTGTACTCACTTCAGGAAGAATGGCGACACAGTGACAGAAACTCCAGTCACTGCATTTACATTTTTTTTTTTATTTAATTAATTTTTTTATTTGTTTCAGATTTTTTCCCGTTTTTCTCCCAATTTGGTAGCCAATTGCACCCTCTATTTATTTCGCTTAACCCTCCCCACACGAGTCCGTCGCTCAACTACTCGAGGCAAGCCAGTTCTCAGTGGGCAGCGACCGCCGCCCCAGACACTTCATATTATTATCTTAACTGGTCCTTTAAATAAGTTGGGAGATTGTGGACCAGGTAGAAATGCCTGGGTTGCTTGCAGATCACAAAGATTGGATGTTGAGTTGGCAAGAAAAACTGTTTGCATTGGAGTGTTGCCGGTCGTGTAAGAATTCCAGCCATCTCAGAGATGGGGTCTTTCAGGTCCGACCGGTTTCACACAAGCGAAAGTAGGACTCAGATACCAATCAACATAAAGCAATAAAGAGATACAATAACAAGCGTCCTTAGAGGAACATGAATGCGCCACTGCATGGCACCACACAAGAAACTACAATTGTCCTGCTTTATTGGTTTGCTGCTGTTTAAATTCCAAGACAATTTAACACAAAACACAATTAATCACATTACCCTTTTGTCAGAGGCAATTACATTGCTTACAAAGACTGATTTTATGTCCCTGGAAACAGTCACATATTAAAGGGATTTACTGCCCTGCAGTTGTAATGGGGGTGATTCAGGTGAAGCGGTTTGCGCAATGCAGCGGAGTTCAGTACACATGCAGATCCTGGGAGGCGTTCGACACCTCTGCTCAAAAACACTGTGTCCTTATGAAACACGCCAGCGCTCGGCCTTGCACCCGCACGAGCGCGAGTCGTGCTGCGCACATCGAGGCTTTAAGGCTCGATAGCGCGAGGCTAGGTGAGAACACTCACCTGAGGCTAGCATGCTGGGGTCAGGCCGTTAGAGCTCACTGGAGCCTGAGGCTCGCACGCTGGACTGGAGCCTGTACCGATTGATATGTAAAAGCCTTCCTCTCGGAAGGTGAGCGCTAAGCTTGGGAAAATCTGGCTCGTTGCAGTAGCCGAAAGCCACATCTTGCACCCAGAGGCTACCCTCAGTAGAACGGGAAGGAGGTGCGCCCTCAACACCAGGGCTTGTTTTCCACCTTCTTAACCTGAGACATATTCAACAATGTTGTCAGTGAACTCTCCTTTAAGTGTACTTTAAATGAACCGTTTTACGGTGGCTCTTATTGTTTTATTGCCGATCTTATTGTTTTATGTTTTTTAAGGTATTTTGTTCTGTGCTTGTACTTTGTACCAGGAGAGTGGCACAAATGTAATGTTGTTTTTTTTTGTGTGTTTTTTAAAAATAAGACAAATGAATAAATCAGTCAGGCGTTAGTGACAGAATGGCAGGAAGAAGGGGCATGGGTTTCTATGCTGCTGGATAATAGTCCAAGTCACTTCTGGGGTACCCAACACCCCCAACCCCTGCCAACCTCCAGCAAAGCCTCGTAAACACAAAGGGAAGTATGCTAACCGTAAGTGAGCCAGTCAAACTAGATACGGGTAAAACCGCCAGGCAAACACAAAATGTCACACACAGAGATCCTATTTCACTACCGCAACATTCAACAGGATGTAGGGAGCCCTTTTTTTAAACTAGGCTCATATTACTTCACAGCCATGAGAAAAACAAAGAGAGAAAGCCAGTGAAAGGACTGCCAGATCTAGGAGTGAGTCTCGTGGATTATTAAAACCTGGCTGCTCTCGTCTCCACTTCCCACTGCTGTTTCCAAGGCCATGGGTTTTTGGTCCGGTGGGCCACGGCATGTGCCAGGGAAGTGAAAAAGCCACGTTGCTTCATGTGGGAAGAGCGCAGAGAGAGCAAGCGAGCGTGAGAAAGGATTCCACAGGATTCGGTCATGTGACCTTGGGCTGACCTCTAACGCCCCGCTCCACCGTGCTCCGTGCCAGGAGAGCATGTGCACCAGACACAGGATGGCGCTGGCGAATGCTGAGGTTTCCACTGATAAATACGTCTGTGTAACGAGGGAAACATGTTGTTGATCTTGGGGGCATGGCCAAAGTATTGAGCAAAAGGTGAAAGGAGCGGGGAACAGGTCCTGAGAAACCACGTCCAAAGGGACACAGCCAGAGCCACAACGGTGGCAGTGGGGTAGTGGTGAGGGAGCTTGGCTTGCAGGTCCAAATCCCAGGTGAGGTACTGCCATTGTACCCTTGAGCAAGGTGGTCCAGTAAATATCCGGCTGCATAAATGGATTGTATGTAAAAATGTAAGCTGTGTAAGTCGCTCTGGAAAAGGGCATCTGCAAAGCAAATAAATAGGAATATGTTTTAAAACTAAAGTGCAGCTCCGTTATGCTTCATTTGGGCCGCAGTGTTTTCTATGGCGGTGAGGCACATCGACACGCCGAGTTGTATCACAGCTTTCGAGCAGGAAGGCAAAAATCTACAAACGACAAAAGCCTGAAAACACGTGATTGCCTGACCTCCATCAAACACACTACAATATACACCCCTCCAGGCAGACAATCTTCATGACAACTGAGGTTCTGCTTTTGCATCAGGCAGGACTGGAACCTTAGACAGAAGACCTCAGTCTGGGGCAGAAAAGAGACCTCAGTCTGGGGCAGGAAAGACATTGTTGAAGGTGAATGGTTCCCCTGTAGCCCTACACATACACACAACACATGACAACACAAGCACACAGCGCCAAAATGGGAGGAGGGGAGGTGTGTACGTCTCTCTGGATAAGAGCGTCTGCCAAATGCCTGTAATGTAATGTAATAATGTAATGTGTGATGGATTGAATGAGAGAGGATTGAATGAGAGAGAACTGAAGGGTAGACGCACGCACGCACGCACGCACGCACGCACGCACGCACGCACGCACGCAGTCTGCAGTCTGAACAGTCCTTTCATTGTGCTCCAACTCTTTTTTTTTCGTTCCTCTCAAAAGAGGACAGACTGCTTCTTAAACCAGGCCATGGAGCATGAGCAAACAAAAATAAGAGGAACAGGAAAGGAAACACAAGCACTTTGAGGAGTAAAATACCTACCAAACGCCTGCCCACAGACCAGCCTGTTCAGTCTCCCCCCTCCCCACGAGACAAAGCTGAAACTCGCACAGCAGTCAAACCAGGGCCTGACCAGGATGTGACATCAGTAGTATCTGAGCAGGACTGAGGTTGAGCAAATGCATCAGGCTACATTTCTGTAGTCTCACACACACTTACACACATGCACCCACAGGCACTCATACACACACACGTTCCTATTCCTGGTTCTCACTGCTCACATCCCCCCTCCCCGTTTCCAGACCCTTCCATCCCTCTGTCCCGGCTAACTCCCACAGGTCCCTGCAGTGGGTGCTCTGGGACGTCAGTCCTCTCTCCTGGGGATTGGGAAACCACCTCCCCAGCACAGCAATCCCCCCCCCCCAAAAAAAAACCATGCAAAACCAAAAACAACACGGCGAAAAAATGCCTTTCCCAGATCACGATCTGAGCTACTGGAGAGGAGAGCCCCTGCGCTCTCTTGCTTCACCTGCACGCGAGAGAGCGAGAGAGAGAATGATGTCATCAGCTGCAGCCCTGAGGAGACATGTAGGCCAGAGGCAGACAGACTGGCAGCCTATTCCCCACCAGGCACCCCAGAGTCTCGGAGACAAGGGAAAGGAAAAAGAGGGGGGGAGAATTCGATCCCCTATAGATGACATCACCCCCTCTAACAGAGTCCCTCTAACTCCACACTGAAAGCTTCCCACATCGCTGTGAGCAGCAGGTCAGGTGATCATTTTGTATCTTTAACCTTGTCGTCTGATCCGACCGTTCACTTCTATTTTTAAATAATTCACCTGTGTAATGGACAGTGTAGAGTTTGGGTAGAGTATCCAGTACAGTGCACCAGTCACTCAGAATCTCTTTTTCATCTGTGGAAGATTCACCTGGGAAGTTTTCAACAATCGCCCAGGATTCTGCCCAGTAACAAGTCAGCCACCTACTCTTATTGGTCTATATCATGGGTGGCCAAGCCTGGTCCTGGAGAGCTGCAGGGTCTGCCAGTTCTCATTGTCATCACTTCATTAATAAACTATAGCAGTTAATTAAACAATTAATTCACCTCACCTGCTTTCTCGGGTCTAAACTGGTCTAAACCAATTCTAAGGTGAGAACAAAGGTCAGCAGACCCTGTGGCTCTCCAAGACTTCGGTTGAGACCCACTGTGGTTCTCCAGTTGCAGGGTTGATAACCCCAGCAGACCGTGTGGCTCTCCAGGACCTGGGTCGTGGGTCCCTGGTGTACATGGATCTTTCCATCTCTAGCCCCTCTGGGGGCTCCACTGCCTCCTCCGGTTCATCGCAGCGGAGCTCAGATCGACCGTAACAGATTCTCAGCAGCCCAGCCAGCAGAGAAACACAACCCCACCCCCCTCAGACCTCGCCTAAAGCACGGTGAATAGAATTTTTGGTTTCGCCGTTGTGGTCCGCAGCCTCATTAAAGGTTAATCATCCTCAGAGGTCAGTCCCGATGAGCAGCAACCTAAGAGCCCTCGGGGTGATCTCGTCAGTTGCTAAGCAACCGAGTGACTTTTTTCTTTCTGATCTGGCTTTTAACCTGCGACCCGAAAGAGCATAAACACATGCAAACAAGCAGTTTGCAGTCTGAATGGTCCTTTCCGTTGTGCTGTGACTCCTTTTTTTCCGTTCCTCTCAAAAGAGGACAGACTGCATTTTAAACCAGGCCATGGAGCGTGAGCCAACAAAAATGAGAGGAACAGGAAAGGAAACACAAGCACTTTGAGAAGTAAAATACACATCAAACGCCTGCCCACAGAACAGGCCGGCCTGGAGGAGGGGGAAGTTCAGTCACAACCCCCCCGCGAGACAAAGTTGAGCCTCCATAGCAGCCAAACCAGGGCCTGACTAGGGTGTGACATCACTAGTACCTGAGCCGGACTGAGCTTGATTAGCAAATGTGTCAGGCTACATTTCTGTACGGAGAGCTAGCTATGTTCTTCATAAGAAATGAAGAAATCACGGCCAACTGTTTGGTGAAGAGATGGTGCCCATTTCTTCAGAACACACAGAAATAGGTCACAGGTTACTGAGGATTGGTTTCAGGAAGCGTCATCTCAAAACGACAACTCATCTCTGAAATCAGCCAGAGACAGACGTGCCAAACCCAGGTGTGCAAAATAATGGACTTCTCTCTCAGTGCAGGACGGTCTCCTCCTGCTTAAGACCAGAAAATGCATGGCTATGTCCTCCATGCATCACATTAAGCACCAGCGAATAAGGAACACATTCTGTCCACAGCCATTGGTATTTACCGAAGCAATCGGAAAACACTGCATTTCCATCTGATCACAGTAAGAGGTTAAGCATACACCTGCTCGTGTTTCACGATGAGCGCACAGGCCGTGTCCGCCCCGTGCTCACTTTTAAATCAAAGCACATTACTCACTAGTAATGTGCTGTGTCAAGCAGACTTTGCCCTGGGTTTCCTCCTGGTCACATGGGAGGTGAGATCATCAGGCCCCGAATAATCACCTGCTCCAGATGCATTCAGTGTGAAACCAGATCTATGAGTGCGATGACACTCCATCACACCTGCCCGAGCTGTGGGAGACACCTCCAAACTCCATGAAAAATTCAAGATGGCCAATCCCCCGATCCAATCCGTGCAAAGCAGCTATCAAGGGACTGAAATGCCTCCCAGTTTACACTCCATACTTTGTTTTAAGCTCATACATCACTAGTGCTGAAATAGTAGTCAGAGGACTAAGGTTATGTGATATATTTAGGATTTTAGAAGACATGTTTAACAGTACTTCCTTACACTCTTTATGTATGCATCACCAAACTGGAATCGCTTGGCTGTGAATGATACTTAAAATAAATCATCTCTCATTCAGTGTGAGTAACGCTGGGTCTGTATCCTTGCGAGCTCCCCAGCTGTGGTACAGCGACTTGTGCCTGTAATTTTAAAGTGAACTGCGTGATTCATTTACATCCTGAGTGTGAATTAAAATCAGGAAGCAAGATTGACTCACTTCTTCTTGAACTCAACTCTAAGGCATGGTATGATCTCCTCCAGTAATTGAAGATGTGAGGCTGAAACAATGACGTAACCAATTTCAGGTCTAAAAAACTTCTGGCTACACATCCGGGTATATAACCTTTCCAATTTGATGCAGGTAGTACCTGGAGGGAGGTACATTGAGAGGTACATTGAAAATTAGGGGCCAAAGACATTCTATTGTATATGTTAACTAAATTAATACCATATCCATCGCTTCTTATAGCGTAGATCTTATGCACATCTTGTAAGTCGCCCTGGATAAGAGCGTTTGCTAAATTCTTAAAATGTTTTTAGTTTTTTTTTAAGTTAAATGTTATAGGTATGAACTGTGCATGGTCTACGGATGATACAGTGCAGTGATCCCCTTCAAGGAAGCAAAAGTATTTGTGCAAGTATAGCGGGTGAGTTCTGGTACGTGAGCGTCCGCTACAGAAAGTGACGTGGATAAGAGTGTGATTAGTTCCTGGAGTTAGGGACTTGAGTCTTTAGCTCAGCGAGCTAAATCGATCTCTTGTCGCGCCAAAGATCCTCGGTTCGAAACTCGCTGCGGGCTGAACCAACTCCGTGACACGACACGCCGAGTGACATTCTAACAATGGCTCCTATTAAACTACTGGAGGAGAGGGGGGGTGGGGGCGTCAAAAGAAAACCATAAAACTCTCCAGAACACAGACCAAACCATTTTTGGGAGGAAATCTGTCATTCTTTCAGTTCTTTGCAGTGATCCCGGAATGGACTGATTATGGTTCAGGGCGAGCAGTTGTGTGTCAGCTTCCTGCGTGTTACCGAAATCAGTTCAAACCAAACCCACTGAGTCATGCCGCCACTGACGAGACTCCCAGTCATTTACAAGCAACTTATCCTACTGGGTAAACATATTGATGAGATTGCAGAAAAACTCACCATCTTGCCTCATCACCTGACAAACCATGGAAAAGCAAACTATGCTGACAAAAACAGAGACTACCACACAGACTATCCCACTTCTCATTGTGAAATAAGCCTCTCCTGTCATCGCTGGTAGCTCTCCAGTAGCGGCGGTGTGACCTGTAGCATGCAAAGCCGCCACTGGCTCACAAGCGCATGGGAGTGGTGCGGGTAGCACAGCGGTAACTCGAGACACAATCCCCAATTCCACATAGGGTAGAAAAACTGACCACAATATAAATAAATAAATATATGCATATATACCTATATAGAAGATTAGCTTCTGCCACAATTAAGGTTCTTTGTCCTAAATACGTCTTGACAACCGCTTTAAAACACTAGCTCCTGTCCAGCTTTGACGATATATTAACATGAACAAAAAAAACAACACGCAATTAAAACTACAGCACTATACACCAATGACTTTCTCTGGCTATCGACGTTATCCATCAGCCACATGCTGTACTATCCAGTACCTGAGCTACAGTCGCGGTCCAGGGGCGGCACGTCATCCGTGCTGGAGAAATCTAGAGTGGCGCCGGCGATCTCCACCATGTCCTCGTCACTGGTGCCACTCTGCAGGCTGTGGAAGCTCTCGCTGCAGTACCCGGCATTGTCCATCCTGAGCCCGGAAAGCACGAAGAATTAGTCATATGTAATATCTTGTTTTTATGACTTTACTAGCCACACATTTCACAACTTTCATCAGCCACATTATACACTGGAAGCTGGTAGTAGTATACACCAACTAGCTCGATGTTGAGCTTTGTTGATATTAATATTAGCTACAACTGAATATGACATTGCTGTCACATATTGCATTTTTGTTGTTTTTCAGATACACAACACGCCGACATAAACTCATGATGTAGAACAAGAGTGACAACGACATGTTGTCAATGTCCGTCCCAGTAACACTATTTCTGTGTGCTTGAATAAACTGGGTTTTATTTATTTATAATAAAGCTAACTAGCAACCTGCGAACAGTAAACACGTGTCTAAATAGCTAGACAGTGGATGTATGCCATTAGCCAATTTCCTTAGACACAAACAGTTTGTCAACTGCCTCGGTTATTCGCTCTGGTAAGATGGCTAACTGCAAATATTTCCATTTTAGAGCAGAATACAACCTACTGGCCTATATCGGCACATTTCACAAGACCACGCATAAGCTACTTCGAGCTAGACAATCACAAAACAAATTGCACAACCACCTTACACATCTCGTCCATGGCAGTTTGTTAGATAACCCAGATAGCTAACGTTAGGTAAATAGTGGGCATTTTTGACTTGAGTCTGAGTACGTAACATTACTAAAACAATACAAGTTGTGAATGCGCTGACGTTGTAGCGAACGTTACGTTATTAATTATCTAGACCAATAACGTTAGCTCTGTCAAAGTTCGAATGCTATTCTAGCTAGCTAAGTAGCAATCTAACACAGAGTCCACTAAAAACCAAGAAAGGGGGATTCACAAATGGCTAACGTTATACTATAGTTTGAAGCTGATTCTCTAGCTAGTTACCACCTTTTGAAAACGAATTTACAATACAGGGCTAAGTTAGGCAACTTAGTGCTAACGTTAGTTAGGTAGTATTAGTTAATGTTAATAATATCCAAAATAAGCTAGTTGACTAAATTGTTAGACAAATGCTGATTGTGTTAGAGACAACTTGCTTGCTTAATAACCAGGGTCCCAGGGACCGAGGTATAGGTAACGGTTTAGCTAGCCTTAGCATTATTATCCTACTAGAGATATTAGCTAGAGATATTTAACGTTAGCAGATTGTCCACGGTACACTAACGTTGGTTGGCTAGTCAACTAGCTAAAGCTCTACTGTATTCACTACGAAGTTTATAAAATGAGATCTTAAGAAAACTGCTGCACATATGGCTTCAGATTATAGCTAACTGACGTTAGCTAGCTTAGATGTATCGACCCGATTTAGATAGCTAGCTAGTGGCTATCTTACCTAACTATTATAGCCAGCTAAAAACAGCTGTAAGAGGAAGCATGCAAATATAACGCTACCTTTACGGCACGAAAGCCAGCACTAGTTTGTAGCAGCGATGGCAACGTAACGTTAATTAGCTAGTGAGCTACCTAAGCCAACTAGCTCAATCGCTAGCTAGCACTGTCTTGTGACACGGCTTTTAAATTTATGTTGGCTTCGGTTTGCTTGCTAGCTCGCATCAGCAGTGTGAGGCTTGCTCCAATGAGAATGCAACATCCGGTGGAGCTTCTCAACTGTTTCAAAATAAAAGAGCAACAAAAACGTTTCAAAACACGTTTTTCTGCTGTGGAACAGGGGTTCAATAAAGACGTAAAAACTAAATTATTATTATTATTATTTATTTTTTAATTACCTTAACTTATCACTTTACTGAAATTTTGTGTTACATTTTACATTTACATTTTAAGCATTTAGCAGACGCTCTTATCCAGAGCGACTTACAAGATGTGCATAAATTGTGGTAGGAACAATCATAGTTCGCAAAAGATCAGTGCAGTAATACAGCCATAGACACGTTGCAGACAGCTGCGTACCATACCTGTAACACTGGGAAGGAAAAGGTTAGTAATTATTATATTTTTTTTTTTAATGTAGTAAGCAGGGATACATAGTGTTGAGCAAGTAGGCAGTGGTGATGACAATTAGTTAGATGTACAGAATTCAGTGGTAGTGGAGTCTGAAAAGGTGGGTTTTGAGTCTCTTGCGGAAGATCGCCAGTGAGTTATAGAACATATGTGCTCTCAGATCATTAAACACAGAGGAGGATAATGCTACACTTAAACTTGAATACTAAAAAACAAATTATTGTGCCCCTCGATGTAGGGAGTGAAATGGAAACATAAGAGACCATAGAATTCCCAGAAACATGTAAGATCTACATCTTCATAGGCATGGCAGGGGTCCCCATACCACCTGGATATGCAAAAAAAGAGCCTCTTTGGAGTAAAATCTCATACTAAAATCCAAATTCAATTAAATTCAGATTCAATTAAATCCTTACAGCCATTGAAATAACAAAAGGCACAGAAGCATAAGATTTACATCTTTGTAAGTGTGGCAAGAGATCATTCCCATTTCCTGCAATAGCCACTTATAGACATTAGCACAGCAAACTTTCTCTTTCAGACTAAACCTAAGACATGTAGGGCAGTAAATATGCTATAATATTGGGAATATCTGAAACTATTTTGCAGGGCCAGTCTATGACAGTAAGTATCAGATGTGGTTAGTCTGGTGGTAGGTGATAGAAGGAACAAAACCAGGCAGGCAGAAGAGTTTCATAGAAAGAAGCAGTGAGACATTTTCATTTTTACAGCCTCATTGAAGCAGCGCAAAATAAATGGACAAAACAAGCAAATAAAATATAAACATATTTATATTTATACATATACTTCCAAAACAGAAACAAAGTACAAAAGAGCACTGACTGAATATCACAGCAATGCAAGGTAAGGCCGCCAATGTGGGCAGCTCACTCGTACTGTGGTAAAAGAAAAGTGGCATCCATTCCAACAAAAATGGAATAAATTCCTGTAGTGAATGGCCTGGAAGCTGAGCCGTTAAATGAACCCCCTAGGGAGGCAACAGGCAGCAGGTGCAGTAGGGCCCTCCACATTGGAGCACCCCTCTCTAAATCATAGTTTAAAAAAAAAAAAAAAAAAAGTGATGGCTCAAAACTTTGCTAAATGCAATGGGATACAAAGTTCAATAATATTATTATATTTATTCAAATATGAATAAATATACATATTTCATATTGTTTTAGTTGTTATTATCATTGATTATTTATATATGCACAAATACACATATTTTATATTGAGTTCATTATTGTTATTATAATAGTTAAAAAAATAAAATAATCATAATTATTACACTATACTTATAAGTACATAAATACAGACGTGTGTCTAGTATCAAGTATAGCATGTGCTCCTCACGTTAATTGATTATACTGCGTGTAGATATGGGCGTGACAAAAGCTTTTATTGTGGTAAAAAGTCCTGTGTGTAAAATACCCGGAAGTGTTATTGAGGCTTTTTGGGGCAAGCTGACTTTTTTGCTCTTAACTTCAACTGACAGGCAGCTCTGTCCATAGGCTCTGCCTGCTAGGCCAATTAGAAATCACATCCCCTGTACAAACAGCACCGCCTTTTCTACATCAGCCAATCGAGTATAAGCTCCATGTGCACGAATCTGGAGGGAAGCGCACAGGATCCGTCCAGTGCAAATTTCAAAGCTGCCCTTGGTTATCGAGTGAGCTGACATTATAACAATTAATTCGATTTTTTTGTTATATGGATTTAGCTAGCTACTTAAATACAGCTATACTTAAGATAGAGCTAATAAAGCAAGCTAGCCATCTATCTTTCTGTTTCCTGATAATGTTAACTTCTAAAAGACATCATAATGGCTGTATATTGTTCTTTTTTTTTTTACATTACATTACATTACAGGCATTTGACAGACGCTCTTATCCAGAGCGACGTACAACAAAGTGTTAAGATAAAGATACATTTTTATCTTCAATTGTGATTTTTTGGGGGCCTTAAATAAGATATTAGCCTGTTCACTTACTAAATAGCATTCTATTAGCTAAGTTGGACTACCTAGTTGTTTATTTGCTACCAAACCATATGAATTAAAATGTTGATTCATTAAAAAGCTGTACATATAATACAGTATTAAGTAGAAGTTATTATTATCGTATAATGCTGTGTTTGCCTTCCCTTTTATAATGTGGTGCTTAAGATATTGATAGCTAATAAGCTCCCAGGATAATTGCAAATACGATCTAGCTAATTAGCTGCCTCACAGGCTGATCAAGTTGCATAGCTGTTTTAAAGGCTGATCAGCAGTGTAACTGCATTACAGGCTGCTTAGTAGCACAGATGCCTCAAAGGGTGGCCATTAGTAGATATAGCTGCTCTACAGGCTAGGATTTGTGCTCAGGGAAAGCAAGTTGGATACAGTCAGCAAATCCGGGAAGTCCATTTAAATAGACTAGTTTTTAGGACAGGGTTTTTTAAGTAGTAATCTATATCACAATGTCAAAAGAGAGGGGGCTCAGGGAGATAACATCAAGCTCCTGGGGGCCACCTTACAGTCCAGTGAGAGGGGGGTATTCCCAATATTATAGCATATTTACTGCCCTACATGTCTCCCTACACCCCACCCAGACTCCTCCGCTCTGCCTCCTCTGGCAAACTGACTGCCCCATCCCTCCGGGCGCCTGGCAGCCGCTCCTCGCGGTCTCGCCTCTTCTCTGTCCTGGTTCCTCGCTGGTGGAACGACCTCCCGCAATTGGTCAGGACTGCGGAATCACTTCCAATCTTCCGCAAGAGACTCAAAACCCACCTCTTCAGACTCCACTACCACTGAACACTCTCCATCCAGTCTATCTGTTGTCACCACTATTTACCTGTTGTACACTATTTACAAAAAAAACAAACAAAAAAACCTAACTTTTTCCTTCCTGGTGTTACAGGTGTTACAGGTGTGGTATGCTGATGCCTGCAATGATGTCTATTGCTGTATTCCTGCACTGATCTCGTGCGCTAACTATGATTGTTCCTACCATGTATTAATGCACATCTTGTAAGTCGCTCTGGATAAGAGCGTCTGCTAAATGCTTAAAATGTAAATGTAAATGTAATGTAGCTGGGAGGAAGCCCTCCACCCCATCCAAGGAAAAATTAGACCTGGAGCACACGGCCTCTCACAATGAGGGGTGAGATTCTGGTCCTGAATGCAATAGTCATCCCCATCCTGCTTTACATCTGTTTCCCCCAGACAGAATCACCAGTAAAGAAAGTACTAGGATGGCTTCCGTTTCATCTGAGGGAGCAACATAGAGAGGCTGGGGAGGACAACCCTTCTGAAGGAGCAGGACAAAGGGGGTAGGGGGGTCCCAGACATAACGAACATAATCTTGGCTCAGGGTCTGGCCACACTGCTCAAGAACACAAAAAGAGGGGAGAAGGCCTCTAGTATGCTAGCCAAGTACTATGCCACTCCCTTCCTGAGGAATATGGGCCTGATTGGGCTAGACCTTATAACGCCATATAGCTGGGACCCCCCTTATGTCTATAAAACCCTGAGGAATTTCACCTTCAGGAAGGGATTGTCCAGAGTTGGGCTGCCCTCTTGGTCATACAAGAACATAATGCCTATTTAAGGACAAAACAGACTATTTATTTCCCAAGGGGTAGCCTGACCCTGGACCTGCAATTTATCTGGAATAATGTCACCCACAAATCCTTCAGTAACAGACAAAAGATCTTGGCATGGATGTCTGCTCAAATGTGTCTCCCCACCAGGTCATTTATGTTTAGATGGCACCTGACCCATACAGAGAGCTGCCTGCATGGATGCACTGACTCAGAACATGTATTCCATCTGTTCTGGAAATGCTCTGTGGCCAGATGGGTCTGGGGCCTTGTTGTTTCCTCTGTCTCCCTGAACAAGCCCTTGCTGAGATCCTCCCTGATGGCTGAGAGCATCCTCTACAGTCCATCCGGAGGCTGCAACACCCCAGAGCTCCAGGACCAGTGGAGGATTATTAACACCATAAAGCAGGTCCTGTGGGAGACAAGGAACATGTCAACAGGATGAAGGATGGACATTTGCGTCCTATTGGGAAAAAAAATGGCTTTGAAACAGATATGTCCCTCACTTGAAGTTACTCGTCTTCAATTTCCACTTTCCCAGCATATTGGCACAGGGCATTGTTGACTGTCACCTGACTTTACTCATTTTTGGGGACAAGTGCTGGTACAGGACTTAATGCAGGGGTGTCCAGTCATATCCAAAACAAATGTCTGTGTGGGTGCAGGTTTTTATTCTAGCCCCAGCTGATTTCTGATTTGATTTAAGACCATGATGTGTTGACTAGTTCATGTGTTTTAGTGCTGGGCTAGAACAAAAGCCTGCACCCACACCGGCCCATTCAGATCAAATTGGACACCCCTGACTTAATGCAATGCAATGCAATGGATTCTTAGTTTTTTTAAACATTATAACAATGCTTTTTGCTATGTCCCTAACAAATAAAATAAAATAAATACATTT
Source organism: Aldrovandia affinis (assembly GCA_029706075.1). Taxonomy (NCBI): domain Eukaryota; kingdom Metazoa; phylum Chordata; class Actinopteri; order Notacanthiformes; family Halosauridae; genus Aldrovandia; species Aldrovandia affinis. The sequence continues at coordinate 1,640,378 of JAINUG010000126.1, read as the reverse complement.
CAGTGCACAGAAAATATGAATGTATCTATACTGTTGGAAAATTCAACAGACAGCTTTATTCAGGACAATTTACAGTTTTTACATTTCTTACAGTTGGTTTTCTCTCCGTCTTTTGAAATGTGACCATTGTTTCTCTCCGTCTTTTGAAACTGTACCAAATTAGTCAAGGCAAATTTGTTTCTCTCCGTCTTTTGAAATGCTACCAAATTAGCCAGCGCAAAATGGTTATGAGGCCAACGACACCCAACCATTTATTTGTAATCTGTCAAGCGCATAATCTAAATTACAAACACATATTCTTTGAGCTGTTTACCCCCCAGCATCACCCCTTGAAGATAACAAAAACATCTTTAAGGTGAACGGAGGTACTTTGGGGCAATAACAGGTCTCGTAAAAACATTAGCTTAGAATAATGCAAACACATCACAGCTATGACAGACAAGTTATAAAACACTTAAATGTTATTTTATTGTTTTTTTACAATTATTTTCAGATTTAAAATTAATTTCATTTAAAAGTTGCATTCCAACTAAAGAAAAACAAAAAGGTATTCGGATAACAATGGGTTCAAACATACATTTTACAAAGACAGGGGCACAACATAACAGATTTAGACTATATATCAAAAGGACAGGACTGGAGATACATATAAGCTTAAATCAGGAAAAAAGCTCAAAATTTTCAAAAACCTGAAAGAAATGTTCCTGCTCGGGGGTTGGCTGACTAGAGCGCACCTCCTTTGGGGGGGTGAGCTATATAATGAGTTCTTGACAGTGACTCACCCCCCATTTCCTCCTCGCCCCTCTCTCGTCCTTCAAAAAGTCCACCAAAACGCCATCCTGGAGGAGGTTTTGAATCCTCCTATGGAGAGTGACCAGGTCCACTGTTTGTTGTTGGTAGACCTTGATGTTCCTTGTCTCCCACAGGACCTGCTTAATGGTGTTAATGATCCTCCACTGGCACTGGAGCTCCGGGGTCCTACATCCCTCACGAGAGCCAAACAGGACCCTCTCAGCCATCAGGGAGGATCTCAGCAGGAGCCTGTTCTGGGGGACAGAGGACACAACAAGGCCCCAAACCCGTCTGGCCACAGAGCACTCCCAGAACAGATGGTGTACATGTTCTGAGTCAGTGCATCCGTGGGGGCAGTTCTCAGTCAGGGCTAAGCGGCGTCTAAACATGACTGGCCTGGTGGGGAGACAGCCATGAGCAGACATCCATGTTATGTCCTTTTAGTGTTTGTTTGTTTAGTGTTTTATGGTTTGCATTTTTCCATACAATTTCGAGGTTCAGGGTCGGGTTGCCCCTCGGGAGCATCATGGTCTCTCCTGATCTCAAAAAGGACATTATATTTTTGTATGCCCATGAGGGCAACCCAGCCCTGACTAATCCTGTCCTGAAGGCAAAATCCCTCAGGGCTCTGTAGACATATGGGGGGTCCCAGCTGTATGGCACAGTAAGGTCCAGCCCAAACAGGCCCATAGATCTGAGGAAGGGAGTGGCATAGTACTTAGCAAAGTTACCAGGGGCCGACTCCCCCCCACGGTGTTCTGGACCAGTGCGGCCAGACCCTGATGTTATATCTGGGACACCCCTGCACCCTTTCTCCTTCTCCTTCATCAGGGTTGTTCTCCCCAGCCTCTCAATTTGCTCCCCCAGACAAAGCGAAAGGCCATTCTAGCAACAAGTTTGCTAGTGGCCCTGTCTGGAGGAAACACGCTAATATAAAGAAGGCTGGGAAGGACTATTGCCTTCAGGACCAGGATCTTACCTGTCATTGTCAGGGGCCATGCGCTCCAGCTCCCGATTTTTTCTGGATGTGGTGGAGGGTCTTCTCCCAGCTCTACAGGGTCTAGGGTCCCGGCACGTGCTCTCGTGCTCTCCTCCACAACCTTTGCACTTGACCACTGTGCAGGCTGCGGCTAAGTGGCCTAACTTGCCACATTGCCTGCACAGCTTCAGCATGCTGTAGTAGAACACTGCGCCTCAGTTGTTCCCCAGCGTGATGGTGCTGGGGATGTGTCTCACCCCTCCAACCGACGTTAGATCTAGTTGTAATTGAACCAGCCACTTTCTGGCCCCAGTCCACACCCCGTCCTCATCGAGGACCCTCCTTGCCTCGGACTTGATGGAGCCATACCTGCCCAACCACTTTGCAACATTGTGGTCCTGTACAGCTTCGTTGTAAAACTGCACAGTCACCACTTTGTTTTTGGTGTTGGACAGAGGCTCAACGACAACGTTTTTCTGGGGGCTCCTATCCTTCCCCTCTCTAAAGTGGTTCCAGAACCTCTCCAGGACATTGGCATTCTTAAAGCTAATCTCAAAAACATCAACAGCATTAGGGACCTTGACCAGGCAGTTCAGGTCATTCGGCGCAAAGCCCATACCTTTCTGTAGAACTGCCCTGTAGAACTGTCATGCTGGTCACTCTCGTCCCGGAGGTAGTTGGGTTGGATGCGGCACAGGGGTTGTTCTCTCCACCAGTCTGTCCGGCGGTTGCTGGTCTGGTGGCGCCCCGGTTAGCTGCACCTCCGGGCCCCGATCCCACCATGGTGCCAGTGGTGGTGCCGCTTCCTTCTCCTTCCCCTGGGTTCTACGTCATCCGGACGGCATAATGGCGGTGCGTCCCTGGGAGCTGATTGGGACACCATCTCCCTCCCTTCTCTGGTGTTAGGACCCCACCCAGGAATGGTGTTCCTTCCGGGAGGACCGAAACAAAACAGAAGTCTTGGATGAGCAGGCCTCCTCCAGGGCCACTGATGGGGAACTTCCCTGCAGTCCGGAGCAACGATCACAGTAGGTCCAAAGGATCCCAGGTAGAAGTCCGGGGCTGAGTCCCGGCATTGTCGTTCGGGTGGCAGGTGGCTCCGCCAGCAGGTGCTTCCTCCGGTCCGGTCCTCCGCATGGCCGCTCCTGGCACCTCGTCCTCCGGGATCCGCCTGTTGGTCCTGCTGCAGGGTGGAGAAGGAGAGCTGGGGAGTGTAGGCCTTGGTGGAGGTCGGCTAGGAGAAGCCCGATGAGAAAACCCTTTGTGGCATCCTCGCTGGGCACCTCTGCACTCCCCTCTGGTCTCCGGTCCTTGGCGTCCTGCAGCAGTGGTCTGGATCCTGGATGGCACCTGGTGTCTTCTGGCAGGGGTCTCCTGGGGTGCTATCCCGGTTTCTGCACTTCGGGGTTGGGCAGGCCATGGTCAAGCCATTGCTACTCTGGTCTCACCACCAAGTCCTCAAGGTTCGACCTTGTCCACCGACCTGCAGTTGAACCAAAGCCACGGTCAAGCCACTGCTACTCCAGTATCATCACCAGGCCTTCAAGTGCGCCTTGTCCACCGGCCTGGGGTTTGGTCAAAGCCGCGGCCAAGCCACTGGTACTTCAACCTCACCACCAGGCCCTCAAGTGCAGTCAGAAGGGAGATTTAGGGAGAGAGAAAGTAAAAGAATAGAAAATGAAGGGGAGGAGGAAATGCGCCCCGGGCAACCAACTAATGCACAGCTATTCGTCTTTAGTAAAAGGCGAAAGGCATGTACGAAATGAAGAGAAACCCGAGCACATTTACCTGAGCACATGATCTGAAGAGAAACCAGAGTGTATAACGTTAACACTAGGCTACTCGTGCATGTTTGCAACTTCCTGTTCAGGTGGGACAGAAGATTACATCGGGGGTACGTTGACTTTTGTCATGTCTCAATTTAGAGTCAAAAGTGATGTTTCTTTAACTCTATTCAATGTTATTTTTTCCAACCCCTCCCTGACATAAACGTCACCTTTGACTCTAAATTGAGACATGACAAAAGTCAAGGTACCCCCGATGTAATCTTCTGCCCCATCTGAATAGGAAGTTGCAATCATGCATGAGTAGCCTAGTGTTAACGTTGGTTCTATATTTCACATAAGGTTGTTTTTTGGTTCAGAGTAGATTGCAGGTCCTTCTACAAAAATTTTTGAAAAAAATCCATCTCTTTTCTTTTCTTGTTCTGTTTTTGGAAAATACAATGTATTTTTCTCAATACTGTACATTTGTAAAAGTGTCGGGGTTTGTATCTTGTAACGACACACATAACCTATTCAAATCAATTCAATTCTAGGTAGCAGATGATATTCAACAGACGGCATGATAAAATGGCACACGTTTAAGTCTGTATGTGGAAGTTGGTAAAAAACTTAAAATAAAGATGTAGACCTCCACATGTTTATTGAAAAAGCACTATCGTACGCTACACTCCTTCCTCCTCCTTGTCAACAAAGCGTTGTCATTTTGAACTGTGGAGACACATTTCCAAAATGAGTCACGCCACGTGACAATCCCTGGACTGGAGCAGAGCAGCTGATGGTAAGAACTGGCAGAGGAGTGGGGTTTGCCGGTCTACAGACCAGGGCCCGTATTCACAAAGCATTTTAAGGGTAAAAGTTGGTCGTAACTCCGCAGTTTAGGAGCAACTCCGAAAAATAATGGGCGTGTCACTCATAAATGTAGGACTCCTACATTTTTGGGATAAGAGTATTTCACAAAGGGTTTGAGAGCTAAAAACAGTTCCTAGGTCCAGGAGAAGTTAGAAGCAGCCAAGAGGACTTCTAATTCGCTAAAGACCTACTGACAGCGATCCGAAAATCTGCTGCTGTCACAATCGTGTCAACACTGGAGATATTGAATGATACAGAGCTCATAAAAAGGTACCGCCTCAATCGCGAGGGTATTATATATATAATATTATATATATTATATATAGATACCCGCTGATTGTTTACGAGATGCAGACATGTAACCAATTGACTAGTCAGTATTCTTGGTTTCATGTTAAATCAGTGACATGTAGCCTACATTTGTATTTTAGAATCTTTATTAGAATATAATAGGGGTGCATCGGATCATTTTTCGGATCAGCAAAAAAATAAAATAACGGGGAGCAAAGGCGCGTTTCCACCAAAAATTACCAGGAACGATTCTCAAGGAATTGAATGAATGATAATTTCAGTTTTTCAATTTCACGAAATCTTTATTCAAAAATTTCACAAAATACATTTTTAGATTCAGTACGCCTTAGGCGATTTAACTAGGGTGGTCTTATGCCTGAATTAATTTAATAAAAAATTAAAAGATCGCTAATGTTTAAATTTTATTTAATTTGGTCGCGTTTCTAAAAACCTGCCTCCCAGAAAGGCATTTAGTATGAAAAACAAAGCAAACCAAAACATACATGGTTGTCTATCTCTTCACTGTAACTCTGCATCGAGATTTAGGGAATTGTTAGGCTACTTTAAAATGTAACAGCAGCAGAAAAACTGTATTTCTCTATGATGGTTCAATTTAGCTATTAATCAGCGGATCATATGCGTGCCGGACCGTGGGGGTTGATCCGTACGGATCACGGATCAACTGCCATCCGTTACACCACTAGAATATAACAGGAACAGGTAGGCCTACATACCCCTTTACAGTAGCATATAATTTATTTTCTAGGTTGAAATCGCGGGCAGAGACCCATCCCCTATATCAGCCAATCGCTGTGGGCATTCTGAGTAAGCTCGTTCATGAGACACAACGTCATCCATAGCAACGACGTCAACCCCGTCCTCACTCTTAGCTTGAAAATTCTAGGACTTCTTTAGTATGAGTTTGTCTTTGCAGCTTTGTGAATAGGTTTTAAGAGGGGACTCCTAGCTAAAATGTTTTAGTGCGATTTAGGAGTACTCCTAGTGGTAAGATAAAATTATTTGTGAATACCGGCCCTGGTAACCATATAGGCTAACCACTGTCAGTAACTCTGGGCAAGAGAAACTCAAGACTGAGCACAGATCTATGAAAACAGACAACTTAAATAATGAATGTAAACGAGACACAGGTGAAAACACTGAGACAATAATCCACTTAAACAATCAAGACAATAAAACCATTTTGACAAAATCAAGTGTCCAATGCCCCCCTCTGGCGGCGAACAGTGGGACGTGCCGTCACATTAATGTTTTAACTGGCCTAAATTATAGAAAACATTCAATTGTAAAATACATTTTGTCTTTACAAACTAAACACTCTGGTGACAACTGTAGTAATATGTTGATCAATTATGAGACAATTCCTGTCTCTACAACATCTAATGATGACTACTTTAGATCATTATGCAGAATAGCGCTCCCAATTTCCTAGAGTCTATTACTTAAACCCTGCACGTGAGGCCTCTCATACTTAACAGATATAAATAATCTTCTCGTGTACGTTTATGTTCTAAACATTTAAAAACTTAAACAAATACTTTCTGATGGGCAAATAAATATGTTAGTTTTATGTTATTTAAAGAATAACAATTGGCTTGTCAGTGATGTATCAGAAAGACACATTTAATGTTTTAACTTGTATAATAAACTAACTCTATCACCTTTAGATAAGGTTTTATTTACATACCTGTAAACGTTTTTATGTTTATGTTTCCAGAGCAACTTACATTCTTATTTCCATTGCTTACAAAAATGTGTTGTGATATCCATTCTCAATTTTGCAAGATTTTTTAATAGAGAAGGAAAATGTTTGTAAGGTTAAACCTAAACATTTCAACATTAGTGTTAAAAGTTAAAGAATGAAGTCAAAGGCTTAACATTTAGAGGGATTAACATGTTGAGGGATTTCCAGTAGCCTATATATGCTGTATAGAGTTAACATTTTCAAATGACTGATTTTATACCAATACATGTCAGGACAATGATCATGAAATGCGTAGGTTCATGGCTTTCTTGTTTTGTTTCATTACATAAAATAAATATGGTTGCTGTTATTGAGATTTAATTTAAGGTAATTCCTCTCTTTAACTTCAGGGAAGACAAAATGCGTGTTCCAAAATGTACGTGAAACGTGGCCTAAATTATAGAAAACATTCAATTGTAAAAGACTATTTGTCTTTACAAACTAAATCATCTGGCAAAAACTGTGCATTGTGTTGATAAAGGTTAGTACAGATCTTTTATGTTGCAAGATTTCAAGTCTTTTACTTAAGCAAAGATATTCCGTGGAAACATATTTCTATGTTCTAAACATTTCAAAACATATAAAAATTACTTTCTGAAGGGGACATACTGTATATATTGTAGCGGTGGACACCACAGAATCAAGATAGCTACTTTGCTTTTCCATTTTCAGTACCACTTCTTTATTACAATAAAGTGTGTAGCAGAGAAGTACAAACCACAAAAACAGATTCACACGGGGCACACTCACAACCCATTCACACACAACGATAGTTGGTCGGCACATATGTACACATTTACACATCATTCTCAGTAGGGTAAAGGCGGCTATCATTCCAGACATACACTACCGTTCAAAAGTTTGGGGTCACCTGCTGGAAACTATTTTTATCTCATAATTGACAATGCTTTACACCGTATACATTTCTATAAATACTTTAAAATGACAAAAAACACATGTAACAATGAACAAAATGAACATCAAAGAAATGTTCAAGAAAATTATATTGAAAATTGAATCTTGGATTCCTCAAAATAGTCACCCTTTGTCGTGAGAATAGCCTCACAAACAGTGGCCATTCGGTTAATAAGTTTTAGCAGGAAATCACCCGACATGTTTTCCCAGCTATCCTGCAGCAATTCCCAGAGAAACTTGTGGGTTGCTTTGCTTTGACTCTTCCTTTCCAGTTTGTCCCATACAAGTTCTATGGGATTGAGGTCTGGACACTGGGCAGGCCAGGTCTTTAGTTTGAGTTGTTGTTCACATTCCTCCTTCACCAGATAGTTCTTGCACAACTTCAAGGTGTGTTTCGGGTCATTATCTTGCTGAAGAATGAAGGAGTGCCCGATTAGCCATAGTCCAGATGGAAGGTGACCCCAAACTTTTGAACGGTAGTGTATGTGGTGCTTTACATCAGAACGTGTACACATTTATTAACATAGCTAGCTAGTAATCTTACGCTTAGCTGGCTGCAAAGGGCCTCTGGGACATGTTACAGTTTCCTCGGTTACTATTAGCCACCTAGCATGCTTCGTATAATGGAGGTCAGCTAGCATTTCCATAGCTAGGCTAGCTGATCCCCGTTACAATATTTTAACTCTACCAATGCAACCCTTGCTCTGTTTATTCAGCTTTAGCACACACCCCACCCCCCTCTGCCTTTTGCTAATGACCTTAAAACATGTGGCATTATCCTTTGAAGGATCTAATTTGAGACCTGTTATTGCCCCAAAGTACCTCTGTTCACCTTAAAGATGCTTTTATATCTTCAAGTGGTGATGCTGGGGGGTAAACAGCTCAAAGAATATGTGTTTGTAATTTAGATTATGCGTTTGACAGATTACAAACAAATGGTTAGTCGTCAACGATGGTAACATTTCAAACAGATGTCACTCATCTGTGTTGGGATGACACAGATCGGACCCAAATGCAGACACAGGCACTGAGGATTCGGTAAAGTGAAGTATTTATTATGAACAGAGACTGGGGTAGGGAAGCGATGGTGAGGGCAGATGAGGGAGGCAGGCAGGATAGGTAAGCGGGCAGGCAGGTGAGGAGTGAACCTGGACACTGAGAGGACAAATAAACATAAAAAAGACAGATAATAAAGCGGAAAAAAATCACGGTTTAGGAAAGGTCTGATGCATGTAGCTACCACTGAAGTGGAGACAACGATCTGACAGTGAGAGAAACCGGGGTAGATATGCACTGCAGGGCTGATGATGATTGATGACAGGTGTGCAGGTAGAGCAGATCAGGAGGGAGCCGGAGAATGCCGAGGAGGAAAACCGCACCCACAACACGCAAACACAAAACTGACAAGGAGAACAGGAACACAGGGGACAGGGAAAAGGGAAAACACACAAAAGAATCCCAGATGAGGGAGGGATCTAGGATGAGGCGACGGGACACCCAGCTGCGTTCCTCCGGACCATAAACCTCCCAGTTCACCAGGTACTGAAACCCCCGGCCTTGGTGGTGCACATCCAGCAGCCACCGGATGGTGTAAGCTGGGTGGCCGGGTGGAGGGGGAACAGTTGGAGGGCACAGTGGACTGGAGGAAACAGGTTTGAACAGTGAGACATGGAAAGTGGGGTGAATTTTCATGTGGGGTGGAAGTTTAAGTTTGATAGCAGAAGGGTTGATGACCAAGTCTATTTTGAATGGACCGTTGTATCGGGGTGTGAGCTTCTTGGATTCCGTTTCCAAGGGGAGATCTTTGGAGGAGAGCCAAACCTTTTGACCAGGTTGGTAGTCGGGTGCTGGAGTTCGGTTGCGGCCAGCTCTGGTCAGCGTAACGGAGCAGGGCGGAGCGGGCAGTCTTCCAAGTCCTGCGGCAATGACGGAGATGGGCCTGGACCGAGGGCACTGCAAGTTCCTCCTCCTGGGCTGGAAACAGAGGTGGTTGATAACCCAGGGAACACTCGAAAGGAGATAATCCTGTGGCTGCGCTGGACAGAGAGTTGCGCGCTCCAGGTGGAGGGGTTGCTGGCGGCGACGCAATGGAGCGCCGCTCCTAGGTCCTGGTTGGCCCGTTCGTCTGAGGGTGGTAACCGGAGGAGAGACTCACCGAGGCTCCGAGGGCTCGACAGAATGCCTTCCAGACCTGGGAGATGAACTGGGGGCCCCGGTCGGATATCACATCGGAGGGAATTCCATGCAGTCGGAAGACGTGAAGAACCAGGAGGCCGGCCATTTCAGAGGCTGTGGGGAGTTTGGGGAGAGCAACGAAATGCACAGCCTTGGAGAATCTGTCCACAATGGTGAGAACAATGGTGCTGTCTTGTGATGGAGGGAGTGCAGTGACAAAGTCCAGCGCAATATGAGACCAGGGTCGACCAGGAACGGGTAGGGGGCGGAGCAGACCAGCAGACGGTTGGTGGGACAGCTTTGCTCGGGGACACGCTGTGCAGGCGAGCATGAAGTCGTGGGTGTCGACGCTCATGGTCGGCCATCAGAAGTGTCGCTTGAGGAGAACCTGCAGTCCCTTCCCCTGCTTGCTTTAGTGGACTCCGGGACTGACAAAAATGTCATGGACGTGTAACCTCGTCTCCCAGGCTGGCATAGCAGTGGAGCCCTTAGCCACTCCCCTCGACGGAGAGAAACGATGGTCACATTTCAAAAGACGGAGAGAAAACCGTCTCTGCTCACTTGCTCACAATTTTTAAGGCTAACAATATAAAGCCTTAGCTAGGGCTTACGGTAAAATGGGTTTATTGTTTGGTTACAAAAAAACTTTTTAAAAAAGCTTCTATTTCCTTTTAACTAAAGGTTTGGGGAACATATGGCATTGTGATATGATAATCATATATCATATATCATAACAATGCACGTTTGTGAAGAACATAACTGTCTGCAGACACTCTTTTTATATTTGTATTATTTTATTTATTTATATATATAGTACCTTTCCAGCAATACAGCACAAAGTGCTTCACAAAAAAGGGATTAAAATAAAAGACAAAAATAGACAGAGCATAAAACACACAAGAATATAAAAATAATAAAAACTCATTAAAAAACAAAGGTTAAAAGGTTGTAAAAGTCTGTAAAATTATGTTTTTTTAAAGGGTTTGAAAAGAGGACACTGAAACAGCTGTTCTAATATCTACTGGAAGGCTGTTCCCGAGTCTAGGAGTTTTGATAGAGAAAGCTTGGTCACCTTTAGTTTTCAACCTAGACTCCGGAACAGCCAGCAATGCCTTATCAGATGATCTGAGTGGCTGTCTGGTATGGTAAGGTGAAAATAGCTCAGTGATATATTCTGGAGCCAAACCATGCCTTGCTTTGTATGTGATTCATAATTTTTTTACTTACAGTAACATTTTCACTTAATTTTCTCAGTGTCTTTAGACGACAAGAATTACCTGATTTTTGAAATAGTTCTTAGCTGGTGATAGTTACTGAACTAACTTTTTCGTATGTTGGTTAAAACATACAATGTACATTTCAAGTGGCGATGAATAAGGATGATTTGGAGTGTGGCAGGTCTGTCTTTTTAATTTTTCACATAAAATGTTTTTTAAAAACACAAGAAATCGTGACGTAGAACACAGTAAATTACAATGAGGGGAACTGTTTCAGGAACTTATTTTTCATTACACCAGCGACAGGGGGCGGCAAACCTGTTGCTAAGATACAGTCTGTGGGAGGCAGGATGATGGAGGAAAAGGATGCTAGAGGGTTTTTTCCTATGCCCTGGAAATAAATGAAATGATTTATATAATGTTTTTAAAAACCCTCTTCTTCGAAAGTACTCGGCCTTTTCATCAACAGAACCCATCGCTTACATTATAGCTAGGGCTCGCCAGAGTTAGGATATCCGATTAAATAACCCATAGCTAATAATACATGGATTTGGAGCTGGTCGTGCAGGCGAGTGAAGGCCGACATTGCTGCAGCACTCCATCCCGTACATTGAACGTGTTTTCCGGGTGAGGGTCAGCTACGGTTCCGCTGAGTCAAACTGCGGCAGCCTCGGCATCAGTGTGAATATCGAGGAGGACGAGGGAGGTGACTGCTCAAATTCAAAAGTAAGAACTTTCCACTTGCTCGAATTGAGCTTTATTAGCAAACGTGTGAGTCGTGATAGCTATCTAGCATTAGCTAGCTAGCTGTAGCTAACCTTATAGTGCAACCATAATGACGCTTTTAGCTAGCTAGCGTTAGCTTGGATGTCGTATATCAACGTTTTTCCTGACTGCAACAACCACCATACTCATATGTTAGCTAGCATATAGCTATTAAACGAGCGAACTGTTTTTAAATAATCTAGATAGCTAAATAGATTTCATTGTTTTTTAAATTTAAACCTTTCTAGTGCTAGCTAACGAAAGGTTTTAGCCTGCTAGGCGAACTACTACTAATATTAGATGGCTAGCTAACACGCAACGCCAGCTGCGTCTATACTATAGCAACTAGCTTAGCAAACAAAGTTAGTGCTAGCTTTGCCAACAAGGTAGTTTCAACAGCTATTAATCTACCTGGCTTGATAATTAGCGATAGTCAGTGGAATTGAAAACGGACGACTAGCTAATGAAAACATCCTTCTATCTGATATATCTCAAACGTTAAATTCAAATGGCAAGAAGTAGACGTTGTGTTTACCTTTTGGCTAGCTTGCTAGATATCATTAACGTTAAGTTGCTAGCGCAACACCAATGACAGGCAACAAGTTACAATGATGACAGCTGTACGGTTAGCTACACATTAGCCAACGTTAACTCGCTCTATTATATCGCTAGCATTTTCCAAGTTGAAAAGGCCAGTTCACAATGCAGGAGCTAGCATAACGCTGTTCTGAAAAAGGAAGGCTGGTATCTAGCCAGCTAATGCACATAGCTAACGTTAACATTACATGGCAATGCTTTGAGCTTTCAGATTTGTACATCATATAACGTTAGCTAAACATTGAATCGAAAATCTTATCTGACTCGATGTTCAAATTTAAGGGATCTAAATTGGTGACCCATCTTAAGAAATTAATGGGATAATGATGTGGCCACAAGTTCCCTGAATGATGCACGTGTATATTTGGATCTTATATTGAAACGTTTAGTGGTATTCAAACTGTATCCAAACAAATGTAATTTGCACAGCTCTGTAAATATGTTTGTCTTAAAAGGGAGATAAAGATAATTGTTAAATTTCTGAAAAAATATAGCATGTTTATCTGTCTCCGAACCAGGATTCTTTACATTTGATTTACTGTGCTGTGCTTTTACTGTCCGCTCAGTAAAAATTGGGTTTTGCTTTAACTTGAGCAGAAACAAAATTCAGTGGCGTCAACAATATTATTTTGAACTCCTGAAATGTAGCGTTTTAGGAAGATGCTGATGAACCCAGTTTTAGTGGGAATTAAGAGAGCAACAGATGAGATCGTAATGTAATATGGGCCCAGGCCCTAGGTAATTCTGAGGATGTTGTCTTTGCCAACAACTATGTATTGTTATGATATTATGTAATAATAAGAATGACAATAATTTGCAGTTTAATGTTTTGCATCTGTTGAGTCAGTATAGAATTCCAATGCATATGATCGGTTTCAGTTAATGGATATTATGCTCACCTTGCACTTATTTATGTATTAACGCAAGTATTGCATAGCTTTTGATGGACTTGTCTATGTATTAACGCAAGTATTGCAGTGTTTGAATGTATTCCAAGTCCGGAGCAAAGTGGCCCTGTGGAGCATCAGCAGTGTACAGGGAGAGAATATGAGAACATCAGATAAGAGGCAATGGCACAGCACTCAAATCTGCTTCTCTTTTCCTCTGCGCCTCACACAGCGGGGTATTCCAGCCTTTGGCCTCGAATGAAACGCCCCACAGGCCTTTTAATGTTTTCCTTGGGAGCACACATTGAAAAAACGATCTTGGGTGCTGCTGCAGACACTGTACAACACACAAACTTTGACTAGTAACAGTGTGTCTTTGAGATTGAGTTGATCTGTTACAGATTTTGATTTGTTGTGTGTCAAATTATGTGGTGAGCTCTTTACAAATCCCAAAATATCCACTGAAACATGCATGGTTAACCTATGTGTGGTGTGGTGCAGCCATAATTGAGAAAATGTAAAGATAATGAAGAGAAAAAATATGATACAAAGATAAATTGTTCTATTGAAATGTAATATTAACTCCACATCAACAAGTCTCATTTAGAGCCACCAAGGCTGACATAGATTTGGACTGGTCTATCTTTTAAGATATATTATAAAAATAAAAAGGCAATTATCTGATTTGAAATTACCTGGGAAATGAAATCCGTAAGTTTTGTCCCATGAAACACGCTACGAAAAAATGATGGCTCCCGTAATCAGTGATGCTCTAGTAGCAGTTAAACCGTTAACCCATTTGCAGCCATTTTCATCATTAGTAAATTAGTAAAAACAAGTGGCCTAAATATTTATGTAGTGGCTTTGTTGCTCTTGCATTGCCTCGTTGTATTTTGTGAATAATGAGTCCTGGGTCCCATGGGTCATAAAGCATTACTCGTTGGTCTGTGTGCAGAGGCGTTGGATGTGTGCATATCTCTCAATACCTTTAGCTCATAATTCCTCTGACATCATCTAGGTAATTTTGCAATGTTGCCTGCCTGAATGGGTTCTCGCTGGCTTCTTGTATGGCGAGCTTCAGCCCAATCTGGCCGCTCTCACTCAGATCAACTTTTGTTGTTGTTTTTGTTATTATTTTTGCGGAGGTGTAGGCCCGAACCTTTTCAATTTTGCAGAGCGAAGCGGCTTATGACCGGTTATCTGTAGTTCTGCTCACGCCCACTGTTTGACATTTAAAAACTGCCTCTGGAGTCACTGAAACTAGGAGCTCATGAAGGATCTGCAGTTTCCACATCTGAGCTGTGAGTGTTCTGATCGTTTGTATTTCTCCCTGCATTGCTTGATGGTGTCGGAGATGGGCAGATGCTACTATCTATCAGTTCCTTTTTAATAGAAGTTGTTTGGAGCTCATTTTATGCAGGTTGGGGTGTCTGTGGGAAAATGCAAATAAGAATAGTTATTGCTTTTTTTCTTAAATGCAAACAATGCAGTTTCCTCAAGGGATTGCCCTATAATCCACAATACGTTTATTCACGATACTGGTATATTTGAACATAAAGTCATATTCTTTAGACTTTGGTTGCTGTATTTTATGGTCGGTAGGGGTGCTTTAAATGTAGTTTCCTAATGGTAATGGTTTCTGTTTCTGAAAAGTACATGAAGCCACTTTAGTTTTAAATATTTTTGTTGTGACATGTTATAATGAAGCAGACAGAGTAAACAACTGCAGTTGGATAGACTACATGGCAAAGCAGTTTGAGCACCAAGGTCATTAATGCTGCATAATCAGGCCTCCCCTGGGAAATTTTAATCACACACCTTATCACTTCAGCTGCATTTTTATGGCAGCCAACACCCCACAGGTAACTTTCCATGTGTCATTTTCACAACCTGGAAAACTGCTTCTCTGAAAATCAAAGGGAAAGCATTTGGTTGCTTTTTTTTTTTTTTTTTTGTGTTACAATTAATTTTACGATCCAGCTAGATAGCTATTGTTAGTTTTGGTTGTTAACTGGTTGGACGAGGCAGCCATAGTGCCTGAGTGCTGATTTTACTGCAGAGTATTTGCAATAGTGCAGTACATAGTTGATGGTAATTCCTGCTATTTTGCATCCATTAAGTTGGTCACTCAGGACTGCAGCATGCTCCAGCACACGTTTTACGGGCCATATAACGTATGAATGCAGGCATCCTGCAACACAACACGCCTGTGTGTCACATCACACTGCCCTAAAGAGCCCGTTCACCGGTCCCACAGGATTGTTTTTTAATTCACACAAGGATCTGGTCTGGCGGGTCGGGTTATGCAGCAACATCGATTGTCACGATCTCAAGTTTCACTGTCTCAGCCGTTTTTCGGGCTCCTGCGCCACCTTGAAATTTCATCTGGGGAAATTAATATTAATATAGCCTGGTTATTGCACCATTTGAGCATTTTGAGCATTTTTTGAGCATTTTCCTGCCACTCACCGGATTTAACTTTATACATTTATAACGGCGCGCGCACACAGCTGTACTGTCACATCGTGTGTGTGTGTCTCTGTGTGTGCGTGTGTGAAAAGAATGCACTAAAGATCGAACCGATTCTGGAGGAAAATCTCTTGTGCGTTTGATTTATCTCGTTATCTGTCTTGATGCGGTCTTTGTAGTCCAAGTCAGTCATGTCGGAAACGTTGCACTAAACCCCAGATGCCTCCCGTCCTCCATGTTGACAGCGATTATGATGTTTCCCGCCCTCTTTTTCTGCGCTGTAGCCCTGTTTTGGCAGAAGTCGTGACTCCGCTAAAACGCCGCTTGCAGATGACAAGGCTCGGTTGCTTGGCAACGCGTGTCACGAGCAACGGAATCCGAGCTGTAGCGTCTTTTCCACAATGGGACGAGTCTGTGCCAGTATGCACCAGCCACACACTTTCAGGTGGCTTTTATTGCGGTATACCTTTTCACGAACCAAAATAAATCTGTTGTAAACGACTCAACCGGCCTCAATACAAATTCCATGGTGTAGCTTGCTGTGCATTTACGGAAACCACATAGTTTTCACCTTCATGACAATAGCAATTTCCCAGTTTTCCGATTTCACACGTTTTGGCGAAACACTGCGAAAAAACAACTAAAAAAGTTAAATATTAATTCACCTCTTGTTTAGGCAATTTGAAACTTTGTATTGTGTAACTCTATGACAGATCGATTGTTCATATGATTACTGTACAGAAACGTTTCTTTTGTTACATTTTATTGTTGGTAAGGTTCTTGGTGGCTGCAGGCATGTTGTGATAGTGTAATTGTGTTTGGCTTGATTGACTAATACTAACTGTACAGTGGCTGAAACATTACAGCAACTTCGAACAGAGAAATGCTGCATAGTGGCTGAGACCTTACAGTAACTTTAAACAGCAACAGGCCACTAAGCAGTGTGCATACAGCATATAGTATAGCTTTCAGAACAATTTTTACAAGTGCTTGCCCGTGCACTTGTCTCAGAAAACAATTTTGTGACCAGTTTCATGAATACACACACATATTCATGTACATATGAAATCGCCCGTTCTCTGACAATGTAATGTACTCTGTACATCTGTATATCAGTTGCCAGAAGCAGTTGTGAGGCTTGTTTCTCATGGTGACTCTCCCGTTTCTCCCTCTTTCTCTCCCAGTCTTCTCCCTCTCCTTACCCCCTCTCTCTCTCACACTCTCTCTCTCTCAGGATCAGTGTCTGTGCTCTCTCTCTCTGCACAGCTGGGACAGGGGACTGACTGCTGTCTCTCTCTGCGCAGCTGGGACAGGGGACTGCTCTCTCTGCACAGCTGGGACAAGGGACTGCTCTTTCTGCGCAGCTGGGACAGGGGACTGCTCTCTCTCTGCGTAGCTGGGACAGGGGACTGCTCTCTCTCTGCGCAGCTGGGACAGGGGACTGATCTCTCTGCGCAGCTGGGACAGGGGACTGCTGTGTGACGTCGGGCCTGCGCAGGCGTCAGGGACGCAGGGTGGTGGGGGGGCATGCGGACCAGCGGGGCGGGGCGGAGGTGAGGGGGCTCGCGGCGGGGGGGCCCGGAATGACCTGGTCCATGGTGGAGGAGCTGACCATGGACACACGGTCCTCCAGGGATCGGGAGCGGGAGGGGGGGAGCGGGGCCAGTGCAGACTCTGGCGGGGAGGAGGGCTCCAGCTCGGAGAGCGAGACGGAGCAGGAGGCAGAGCTGGGGGCGGAGCAGGCCGGGCGTGGCCGCAGGCGGGAGGGGCTGATCTCCTCCAAGCCACACCGGCAGCTTTGCCGCTCACCCTGCCTGGACCGGCCCAGCTTCTCCCAGAGCAGCACGCTGCAGGAGCTGCGTGCCGACGATGCCCGCGGATACCAGGCCAAGATGGACTTCGCTCTGAAGCTGGGCTATGCAGGCGAGCAGGTGGAGGCGGTGCTGGGCAAGCTGGGGGCGGGTGCCCTGATCAACGACGTGCTGGCCGAACTCGTGCGGCTTGGGAACAAGGCTGAGGCCGAGGGGGGGGCTGGGGGCGGGTCAGGGGGCACGGCCGGGCCGGGGCTACCCAGGGACCCCTGCGCCAAGGAGATCAGCAGCCCCGAGGTGTCACTGGAGGACGAGTCCGTGGAAACCACCGATAACCTACGGCCCATCGTCATCGATGGCTCCAACGTGGCCATGAGGTAGCCTTACAGTGCAGCAGGACTTCCTGTAGCTGCTTACTTCCGCACTCTCCCCACCTCTCTCCTTCACCTCCTCTCTTCCTCCCCCTTTCTCTCTGTCTTGCTAATAATAATAATAACTTCATAATATTCACATATAATGTTGATGGGGAGCTGCTGTTTTTACTATTGTTTTTGTTGCGTCTCATAGCCATGGAAACAAAGAGGTGTTCTCCTGCCGTGGCATCCAGCTGGCGGTGGATTGGTTCCTGGAGAAGGGGCACAAGGACATCACGGTGTTTGTCCCAGCCTGGAGAAAAGAGCAGTCCAGGCCCGATGCCCCCATCACAGGTACCATCCAGCTCTAAACCAATTACAATCCAGCTCTGAGGCATCTCAGCCAATCACCATCCATCTCTCAGGCATCTCGACCAATCACCATCCAGCGCTCAGACATCTAAGCCAATAACCCTCCAACTCTCAAGCATCTCAACCAATCACCATGCAATCACTTTCTCTGCCAGTGGTGTACAGCTCCATTCTTGCAGGGCCTGCTAATCCTGTCTTTCCTGGAGTATGTTATTTTTGTTCCAACCAATTATGCTTAATTTTCTGAACAACTTTATACATCAATGCTGGTTCACTTTTATATCAGTCCAGAGTAAAAACTTTTGAGAGGATGCTCGAAAGAATGCAGTGCTTGAAAGTAAATATCAGGGCCCATATTCATAAAGCTTGTGTGCTGATGTAAGATTTCCTGAATATGAAATGAGAATGAGAGTGCTCAGTTTATTCCTGTAGATGTTGTTAATGGATAAAATATGAATGAATGAATAAATAAACATAAGCTGCTGATTTCTGATGTTTTTTTTGTTCTTTACTGGTTGCCAGATCAGGAAATCTTGCGAAAGCTGGAGAAGGAGAAGATCCTTGTGTTCACTCCGTCTCGGAGGGTCCAGGGAAGGAGGGTGGTGTGCTACGACGACCGCTTCATCGTCAAGCTAGCCTGCGACTCGGACGGCATCATCGTGTCCAATGACAACTACAGGGACCTCCAGAACGAGAAGCCCGAGTGGAAGAAGTTCATCGAGGAGAGACTGCTCATGTATTCCTATGTGAACGACAAGTGAGTCATCCTTCCCTGTCCTGGACCCTGTCTCAAACACGGGTCCTGTAGGACACTTAACCGTGACCTGATCTCCTTAAAGCTCTCCTTTAAAGATCTTCTTTTACCCTAGTACAGGGTTTCCCGCAGAAATAAATCTTAGTCAGGATGATGGGCTCAACAGGGTGGGGCCAGAGGTGCGCTTGTTTTGGAAAATGTAAATTAGATTGCCTTTTATTGAGAGGTGAATAATGGTATGGCCAAAACGGGTATTGTGTATGAATGAACCCATTTACGGACATTTTTCGGATTTTCAACGGATTGTTAGTTTAGACGGCTACGTTGTTTTTTCAGGCTGTGTAGCTCTTTTTGTAGAAAAGTTGTGCCTGACTATTTGTGATATGCTGTCTCACCCCCCAGCACAATGCACTCATTGTAAGTCACTCTGAATTTGAGCATCTGCTAAATTTACTGAATTTTAATTGTAATTAATTGCACAGCGTTCTTCACAAAGCACTGTTTTGGATTAAAATGTGAAATCAATATATTAATTAGAAAATTGGTATTTAAGAAGGTTTGAGGAATTCTAACAATGTGCCAAAAGCATAACACATTTTTACATATTTGTGATTGTGGGTTTCCTTTTTCCCCCCTTTTCTCCCAATGTGGGAATGCACAATCGTACTTTCAGGCTGCGCTCACTGCTACCTACACTGCCAATTTGGGAGAGTGTAGACAAGCACTCTCTGAAATGTGTTATGTCAGTCACTGCTTCTTTTCACACTGCAGTTCACAACTTATACTTGCATAGACGTGAATTGGAGGAAGACACTTCATACGCAGCTTTATACCAGGAGACAGTGGGTGCCCGATTGACCAACAAGACACAGGCAACCCGGCCGCCAGTCAGCACTCTTTGGGTCTGGGTTTGATACCAGACTGTGGGGCTCATCCACACACTAGAACAGTGCCTTAACAGGATGCAGACCGTGGGGCTCATCCACACACTAGAACAGTGCCTTAACAGGATGCAGACCGTGGGGCTCATCCACACACTAGAACAGTGCCTTAACAGGATGCAGACTGTGGGGCTCATCCACACACTAGAACAGTGCCTTAACAGGATGCAGACCGTGGGGCTCATCCACACACTAGAACAGTGCCTTAACAGGATGCAGACCGTGGGGCTCATCCACACACTAGAACAGTGCCTTAACAGGATGCAGACTGTGGGGCTCATCCACACACTAGAACAGTACCTTAACAGGATGCAGACCGTGGGGCTCATCCACACACTAGAACAGTGCCTTAACAGGATGCAGACCGTGGGGCTCATCCACACACTAGAACAGTGCCTTAACAGGATGCAGACTGTGGGGCTCATCCACACACTAGAATAGTGCCTTAACAGGATGCAGACCGTGGGGCTCATCCACACACTAGAACAGTGCCTTAACAGGATGCAGACCGTGGGGCTCATCCACACACTAGAACAGTGCCTTAACAGGATGCAGACCGTGGGGCTCATCCACACACTAGAACAGTGTCTTAACAGGATGCAGACCATGGGGCTCATCCACACACTAGAACAGTGCCTTAACAGGATGCAGACCATGGGGCTCATCCACACAATGGAACAATATTTCCTTTTTAAATGGTCCAGAGTGTTCAAAGCCATCAAAACAAGTGGCATTTTTCATCAGAAATCATCCTCAGCTGTGCTGTGATTTACTGCAGAGTGGGAGTTTTGGGTGAAAATGGAGAGAAGGGGAAATGATTGTAAATCCAGAATTTCCTTTTCTTTAGATTCATGCCTCCAGATGATCCTTTGGGACGCCACGGCCCGAGTTTGGAGAATTTCCTCCGAAAACGCCCGGTCGTCCCAGAGCACAAGAAGCAGCCCTGTCCTTATGGTCAGTGGAGTTTAAAACACTGCAGCTGCGTTTTTCAGCAACTCTATAAAGAAAAATTGTTTGTAATCTGCAGAACTTTTGTCTAAACGGCTGAAGTATGTCTGCCCCCAGGTCTGGTGAGCTACACGGGCACTGCTTTCCTTGTTTCATAATTTTTCTACATGATCATGTGCATGCTGGGATGTCATTTTCATCAATGCTTAATCTGCTTTGCATAATACCTATTGTCCCTCATTCCCCAGGTGTTTCTGTGTTTTGGTTCACTAGCTGTATCTACTTGTATCTATGTGCACCCCCAGCGCTTGTTTTGTTTCTTAATTATTTCCCCCTGTGGGCTTCTGCAGGAAAGAAGTGCACCTACGGCCACAAGTGTAAATACTACCACCCCGAGAGAGCCAATCAGCCGCAGCGTTCGGTGGCGGACGAGCTGCGGGCGTTCGCCAAGCTGTCAGCGGTGAAGACCATGAGCGAGGGGGCGCTGGCCAAGTGCAGCTCGGGCCCCGGGGCTGGCGGGAAGGGGGGCCCCGGCTCGGAGGCCAAGCGCGTGGCCCCCAAACGACAGTCGGATCCCAGCATCCGCGCAGTGCCCTGTGAGCCGGACGAGCGGCTGGCCGCCCGCAAGCCGGAAGCGGGCTCCATGCCCTCGCTGGTGACGGCGCTCAGCGTGCCCACCCTGACCCCCAAGATCCACCCCCCGGGGGCCCTGAACACGCGCTCGGCCAGCAGCCCCGTGCCAGGCTCCTCCCACTTCTCCTGCAGCTCCCTGGAGCACGCCCCCAGCGTGCAGTACCCCCCCATCCTGGTCACCAACACGCACGGCACCCCAGTGCGCTACAGCGAGCCCTTCCCCAAGTACGACTCGCTGGGCGACCGCGGGTACTACTCCATGCTGAGCGACTTCTCCAGCGTCAGCCTGGGCAGCATGCACACAGAAAGCTTCTACAGCATGGAGGCTGAGCCCCCCCCGTACCCCAAGAGCCAGCCCGGCATCGTGGGGTACGGGGGGGCGCCCTACATGGGCTCCTGGACAGCGGGCTGGAGGAGAACGCCAAGGGGCAGCACCCACCCCCGCAGACCCAGCGCAGCCTCCCGGCCTTCGCCCACGGCTTCCACCACGACGGGCTCACCCGCGTGCAGAGCTACGGCTCCGAGGAGCCCAAGCAGGGCCCCCGAAACCTGGCCCACCTGGCCCCCCACGTCCAACACCCACTGGTGGGGGCCCGCTCCAGCTGCCCCGGGGACTACCCCACGCCCCAGACCGCGCACCCGTCCCCCTCCCCGTCCTCCTCCTCCCCCTCAGCCGCCCCGCCCGGCCGGACCCTGGGCATGACGCGCATGGACAGCGTGTCCGACTCGCGGCTGTACGAGAGCAACCCCATGCGGCAGAGGCGGCCGCCGCTATGCAGGGAGCAGCACGCCAGCTGGGACCCGCTGCCTGTAGGGGGCGCCGGCGAGCTGTGCGCCTGCCACCCATACCCGCTGGTGCAGCCCTGCTGCGAGCGCGTCATGGTGCGCAGCATGCCCGACAAGATGGAGCAGACCTGGCGCTGCCCGTCGCCGTGGGAGGACCCCCCGGCCCCGCCCAGCGACCCCCTGAGCGCCAGGTCCCCCCGGCCGACCAGCAGTACCAGACCTACCGCAACCTCTGCAACATCTTCCCCCTACGTGGTGCACTCCGTCATGGAGCACAACCCCCACGTCACCGACCCCCAGCAGCTGGCCGCTGTCATCGTCAGCAGGCTCCGCTCAGGCCGCTAGCGCTCATCCCCCCCGTGTCCTTTCTCCCTGCCCTGTCCCCCGTTCTGAAGGAAAGAAGAAAACGAAATATATAGTATAATATTATATATTTACTGGACAGAAAACCACTGTTGTTTTTAGCAAAAAATGTGTAAATGAATAAAGCCGCAAAGCGTTCGGTGTACTGACTGTGTTCAGCCGCACGCGAGCGCTTGTGTTAACGTGCGTCTCCCGACTCGACTCTCCGCTTTTCCCTCGTGAGATTTTAGGGAAAAGATGAATGAGATTTGGGGGCGTTTCTTAAGTGCGTACCTCAGTGCGCACGAGAGAGCTTGCACAAGGCTTTATATTTAAATGGCCTCACATCATTGTCGACCACTATTCATTTTGAGTATCGAGTGTTGCAGCTGAAGAGGTCCTTTTCAGTTCCTAAAGTGTTAAGCACTGTCAGTGTGTAGAAATATTTTCTCGATAATTTTCCTTGCATAAACTGCCTTTTTTCGCGCGCAGGAAATGGCAAAATGCGGAAAAAAAACACGGTCAGTTTGCCTTTTGGCAGATACTGCAGTTAAATTGGAGCTAACTTTCATTTAAAATTGCATCAAAGGCTGCCATGGCTAATGGGTGTTTCAAAGCTGCTGAAATATTGCCAATAATGATAATCAGCTGTGTCATATTGAGACCGGCGCTCTTATTTGTATTATTTTTGATGTTGATATTGGCTGTGGGGGTTGAATGTTAAAAGTAGACTTTTCCTTAGGTGTGTGTCTGGTAGTGTCCCGTGTACTTCTGTTTACACCATGCTCTAAACACGTCTTCTGTCTTTATCATTTATAATAATTGAAGAAGAAGAAAAAAACTTTGCAGGCGTGGACGCTCACCTGGGATCACCCATGGGCGAAACAGCCTCGCAGCCGTGACGGGATGACTATTTTGAATGTTGATTTGATTGCCGCGTTCGCTTATTTAAATCTATGAAGGTCTGTAACGCGCCAAGGAGGAGGTTTGATCTTTGAGCTGTCGACCTAGGCCTCGATTCTTAACTGCTGTTAACTTCTTCCTTAACTTTGGATTGAAAAAAAATATTACCACATGATTTCCATGATATTTGCTGAAATCTGTGACTCGAAGCTAAGGGTGAAGCACATTCCGCTGAAATGCATAAGAGGCCTAACGTGTGCGATTCAGTTTCGTGGAAGAGGGAGGACCACGTGCAGCCTGCTGGTTCTTCGTGCAAAGGTGTGACGCTGCCTGAATGTTTCCTCCAATGAAACAGGGTTCGGGCGGGGCTGCTGTCATGGTTGTTTCTGGCATTTGGTGAAAGGCATTTGCGATGCTGTCGTCTTTCTCTCCTCAGTTTCCCTCTCTCTCTCTCTCTCTCTCCAGCACTTCCCCCACCCACTACTAAAGCCAGTTTCTTTTAGTCGAGCTTCCGCAAAGGAACCACAAGCAGAATGTTTAAGGAGCTTATTCTATTTGAGTGTAGTGTTGCAGGAAAGTGTTGGATAATATTTTTAATGAAAACACATGGTTTTTGTATAGACCTATTTGTGTTTTCTGAGCAGTACTACCGTAAAGTGTTTTTTTTTTTTTTTTTTTTTTTTTACTGTATTCATTTTAATATTTATGACTTGCGATCATATGGCTTACACTGCATGATGCAATTTGTTGTGAATTTTCCCACTAAGATTTTAATAAAAGCAGGAATTATTCTTAGACTAATCCTTCCCCTGTCCCTTGCAGCGCACAGCAAAGCCTCAAATGTCCAGAAACGACCTTTGTTTGTTGATACAAATTGTATCTATTTCTTGATTGTAAAATATATATATATATATATTTATGAAATGTACAGCATCATCTATAAAACACCTTTATCCAAAAAAACGAAACAAACAAAAAAACAACAACAATGTTTGTGACACTGTGTGTCACTGGGAGTAGCCCAAAGGCGCTGTGTTTGTACACCTGAGTCCTTTTTAAGCTGCGACACGGACTCTGTGGCATGTGGCCAATGGCGTCATTGTATTCACACTGGACGTTTGGCTGGAAAAAATGAACATTTTTTTCCAGTTGTAAAATTACAGTGCGAATCGATGTGTGTAGTTGCCTTCAACATATCCAGATGTCAGCGTGGTAACTCGTAGCAACATTAACATTTTCCACCAATCGCAGCTTGTTTCCTTCTTTTCCCTCAGCTGTATAATTATTTTCATCTTAATAACCCCCCCTAAACAAACACACACACACACATACATACATACATGTCCACATGTACTGAAAGTGATTCTGGGTTACCACACTCCGAGGGAGCAGAATGATCATTATTTAAAGTAGTTCTTTAAAGTCCAATCTCATGAGTTTTTTTAATCAAGTTTGATAAATGCATTATTTAAAGGAAAAATATCACATGGAGTAAACAGCCTAAAATCTGACAATCCTGTATTATCTTGAAATGTTATTTTCAAGTGAAATTAGTGCTAAACTAGATTTTTTTTTTTCTTACATTTATTTGAAAGTCTTGGAAGCATGGCTTGTTTGATGAGACTTGGACTTTAATGTTTGTCACTCTCCGCTCTCCTTTGACACATTTTCGCTTTAACTATTATAAAATGAGTGACAGAATTTTGTTTCAAATTGTTGTAATATGTGAGAATCTATTCTCGTGAAGTGTGTGGCTGAAAGCCTGGGTAATTTGTACAACTGACAAAAGAGCATACGCCTATTTTGTCATAATTCTGAGTTGATCTTTGTCTAGAATTGTTTATTTGACGTTATTGAACTGTCATAGTAGACGCATGTCATGGTAAATAATCTATTTTTGGAGGTGTTAAACATGTAAATCTAATTGAGAGAATTATCATATTGTATAGGCCTAATTTTTTCTTTATCTGCACTATTTGAACTCCAAATCAATGGTATTTCACCCTGGTCGCAACAGAGCAACATTGAAGTTTGCTGTTTTATTGCACTCTTTATATAAAGACGTGCATCCAGTTTAAGCAATTCTCAGGTGTTATATGAGATTTGTGACAAACTTGTAAACTTAGCAGATTTGTGTTCTTGACGTTAGCTGTTTTGAATGAACATTAATTTGGATTTGCGAGGCTTCAGTGCAGATCTATTGCGTGTCGTGACTTATGCTTAGTGGTCCTGTAACGTGCTTAACTACACAGTGCTTTAAGCATCACACTGGTGAGTTGACTATATTTTAGTCTTGTGTTGTACAGCTTAATTAGTTTGTTTTATTCTTTGTTGAATGAAACACAAAGCTTTTTGAAATTGTTTTAATGGAACGACAAAACGAAAAACAGCCGTTAAAAAAATAAAATAAAATAAAAAAATAAAAAATTATAGAAACTCTTTGGGTCTGTGGACTCAAACGCAGTGTAAGTCTCATTGACAAAGCGGTTCTGCTTCTGAACATTAAGACAAGTGAAGGGGGTGTTTGTACAGTCAACCCATACAGCAGTACCAGGGACTGTCTTCTCTGCTATACAGCTGTTATGCAAACATGGATACCCTAACCCTAACCCATCTACTTATTGCAAGAGCAGTTAACTTGATTGGTTTGATTATAGTCAAGTAACATTCAAACCAGGGGCAATTATCGGTTACAAGTTTGTCCAGTTGCTGCAAGAGCAGGATATTGACATGTTCTTTAGTGTATAGTGTTGGTGTGATTATAGCCAAGTTACAAGGAACTTGATCTGGTCTGGTTTTTGCCAAGTAACATCCAAACAGGAGCAATCATTGGTTACTAGGGACCCTGTCAGGACAATGACACTAGTCCCTTACAAGTAATCTGATCTGATTATAGCTCAGTAACATCCAAACCAGGGCAAGTTATCATGACCAAGACCAGTATTTGACAATACCTTGGGGGCCCTGGAGGGATTAACCAGTAAAAGCACTTGCCCAGAGTGCAGGTTCCCTACTGCAGCCAGGGTTCTATCCCTGGGAGTCCTGCTTGGGGGTGCCGATTGGCTGCTGGCACGAGCTCGCCGCTGGTATTGGAAAGCTTCCCTGCATGTATCAGATTCACGGTCGATGGCTATCAGGAACCCGAAGCAGAGCTTTGTTAAGCTTCCAGAGTACATGCATCTACACTGGCAATGCATGGCAGACAAGGAGCCATGAATCTAGGAGTAATTGTTAGCGTGACATGGCAGCCAATCATGGTCCATGAAACTGTAGGTGTAATTGTTAGCATGACATGACAACCAATTACAGTCCATCAAATTGTAGGTGTAATCGCTAGCATGACATGACAGCCAATCACGGTCTATGAATCTGTAGGAGTAATCGCTAGCATGACAGACCGTAACTTAAATAAAAAAATGTCCTGGATACAGTCATGCACAAACCGTATTGTAAAAACATCAATGATGTGGAAGGCTGTAGTGACCATTGCCAACACGTGTCATTTAGTCATTTAGTAATTTACTCACTAAGCTTTTTTCATTTTTAGTTTATATTCTTCTCACCTCATGCGAACATCCTCTGGCCATCTACATTCTCCTGCATTGGATCCTTGTTTTCCTCAGCCAGTTTTTAACTTCATTCTATTTTTAATTTGTGTTCGATGCTTTTTTTCTTCTTATTTCCACACAACAGTAACAGATATTACACTTACAAACAAGTAAAATATAACCATATACACATCTAAGTGGGACTCGTGTTTGTATGCGCTGAATTCATCGTTTGCATTGCACTTGTATGGTTTTTGAGATATTTGTGAGCTGTTTGTTATATTTTCACCCTTGCAAAGATGTCCCCCTGGATTCAGTTGTCAGGGAGTTATACAGTTGCAGGTGAGTTAGCCACGCTCGCTAAGCTAGCTCTCACACTCGTTCTTTATGTGTTCGCTGAATTGGGCTGTGGATGTGTTCTTAAAATCGCAAAGTTGTCACAAACAAGCATATATTTATATTCTTTGTTCAGGGCAGTATCTTATCTTGCGTCCCCCTCAAAAATGGCTTACTACTTTAAACATTGAATCATTTATGACAGGGGTCCCCAACCCTGGTCCTGGAGGGCCACAGATCCTACTGGTTTTTGTTTTCACCTTAAAATCAACAACCAATTCAGAGCCAGGAAACCAGATAAGGTGAGTTAACTGTGTACTCTACTGCTTTAATTGATCAATTAAGTTCTGAGTAACAAAGAAAACCAGCAAACCCTGTGGCTCTCCAGGACCAGGATTAGGGACCCCGGATTTTTGGAATGCATGCATTATTTTAGTGACAACTGCACTTTTGTTTAATTACAGTATTTTGAAAGTAATATTGTATGTGCATTATTTGAACTGAAGTATTTGATGCCTTTTTCCCCCATTTGATACTTTGCCCACTTTAGCTTTTTGCTGAATGCCCTTGAATTGCAGTGTGAAGTGACTTCATTGTAATGGACAGTGGAGATGTTTTCTTTTCTGTGTTTGCAATAAAGGAGCAGTTTACATTTGAATTTGAGCCTTATTTAGCTGTGCATTTACTGTATTAAATCATTTTTCCCAAGGTACCGTAAAAAATGTTCTCACAAGAAATGAAATTCTATCTCTTTTATAATTTCACTTTACTTTAAATGCCTAAGAAAATGGAACTCATATCCTTTGAAATATTATTTTCACCCATAAGTTTTGAACTGTATTTTGTTCCTAACTGTTTGAAAATGTTGAGCTTATCTGAAAAGTATTCCCATTGATTCCTGAGGTTGGAGGGTCCTAGTGGATGTCGTGAGTGTGCCTATGAGCACTGGCTCATGATGGGCCCCTTGGGGACTGGTGTGAAATCACCCATCAGTCTCCTGGCAACATGTCAATCAAAACCTGCCTGTGATGACAAGGCAGGGCTATTTTTATTCCACACATCCAGTGGAAATAACTTATTTTGGAGTGATGTTGTCATAAGGACATAAGAATGCATATTGAAGATAACAGGCCATTTGGCCCATCTAGACTTGTCATTTGCCTACACTCTAAAATATTCAGCACTGCATCAAGCCTGTACTTGAATACACCAAGTGTCTCTGCCTCCACTACATGACCTGGTAAGCTGTACCATGTATTGACAGCTCTCTGTGTAAACAAATACTAACTGATGTCAGTTCTGAACTTACTGAAGTAATTTATTACTTCAACTAATTTCCACCTGTGCCTTGGTTGTTCACTTTGCTAATCCATTTTACGAATTAAAAACCTTAATCAAGTCCCCCTTTAGTCTCCTTTTGCTAAACTTGAATAGATTAACTGTCTTAAGTCTTTCCTCATAACTTACCTTTCATACCAGGTACAGACTTAGTTGTACTTGTAACTATTTTGCCACTAACATCCCTGTCAAAATTGTTTATGTAAAGCACCAATACCTGTGGGAATCCACTACCAACAGCACCTAGATCAGATACGCCCCCTCCTACAGTTACTCTGTATTCGACCATGCAGCCAATTATGAACCCATTCTGAAATAACTCCTGTAATTCCTATGGAATTAATTTTTACAATGAGCCTCTAGTGTAGTACCCTGTCAAATCATTTTTGAAAGTCCATATTTATAATATAAGCCTGGTTCAAGTTAAAACACTTTGTAGCTTCCTCTAAAAAGTCCAGGTTTGTTAGGCATGACCTCTCCATAAAAACCCAGGTTGACTCTCCCTTAATTGAATGAATCCCTAATTTATAAAGGGCAAATGCTAACCACTTCGGGGAAGAAGAGTAAACTATTTCTCTAATTTAGTCAATAATATTCGCTGATAATATTACCTGTGATTGAACATTGTGTGATGGATGTGTGAGAACTAATTTCTTGCACTTGGATTTAGTGATCTGCAGAAGAAAAGTGTACCAACTGCTTCCATCCACAATGTGGCGCCAGTTTGTCACACAGACCTTTTTTGGGTGGTTCAGCTGCTGCCTAAATGAAAAATATGGTGCAATCAGAAAAGACACAGGAAATCTGTTTTGTCTGGCTTTCTTATTGGCTCAGACATTGAGTTTAAAGTGTAGTTTAAATGCAACGTACCATGCATTTGTGAAATCTGCAATTCGGCTGCAAATACAACTTACTTATTGTGTGTTTACAGCCACATTTAAAAGTAGCCAGCACATTATTAAACAGCCCCTCCTCTTTCTCTCTCCTTCTCCTTTGATTCACTCTGTCCTATCCCTATCAAACCTGCTCACCTGTTCCCTCCCACCTCCTGGCTTACTAACTGCATTTGTGCATACAGAACCAAGCTCCATGTGGCTGAAAAGAAATGGAGGAAATCAAAAGCTCCAGTGGACATAACTTCTTTTCACTCCCTCCTGGTCTCCTTCTCTGCTGTGCTTTCCTCTGCTAAATCTTCATCATGCCTACAGAAATACAGCCGTGAGGAGTTGCTGAACGTCAGGAGGACTACATTTGGCGATTTGGGACTGTCTGCCAACATTCCAGTGGATATACTGGATGTAAATAACACTGGATCGTCACCCTGGGGAAATACACCCAGCACAGGGAGACGGAGAACTGGGGTGCTCTCCAGGTTCAGGAGACGGCCCTATCGGCCCCCACTACCGGCACTGATTTTATCCAACGTGCGATCCCTCAAAAATAAAATGGATGAACTTTTGCTTTTAATACAAACCGACAGAGACTACGGAGATTGCTCAGCCTTACCGAGACATGGCTGGATCAATCGGTTCCTGATCAGGCGGTAACCCCCCCTGGCTTCACTATCTTCAGAGCCAACAGGTCAGTCAAACTATCCCACAAATCAAAAGGTGGGGGTATTTGTCTCATGGTCAATCAGCGCTGGTGTAACAACTCAACAGTCCTTCATCGCTACTGCTCTCCTGATCTTGAATTCATCAGTTTGAAATGCAGACCATATTACCTCCCGAGAGAACTCGCTTCAATTGTATTAGTTGGCGTTTACATTCCACCACAAGTGAATGCTAATACAGCCATTAGTGAACTCTCGCAAAATATCTCCTCTGTTGAAAACTCTAACCCTGACACATCTGTCATCATGTTAGGTGATTTTAACCATACGAACCTGTCCCTCAAACTTCCCAACTACAAGCAACAAGTCACTTGCCATACAAGAGAAAACAAAACATTGGATCACTGCTACATCTCAATTCCGGATGCTTACCGTGCGTTCCCGAGGGCTCCACTCACGCTGTGTTACTCCTCATACCAAAATACAGACAAAAGCTTAAATCCATTCAGAAAACATCCAATTCTGTCAGGTCCTGGTCCATGGATGCCATTGAAATGCTACGAGGGTGCTTCGAATGCACTAATTGGAATATATTTAGTGCATCTTGCGACTCCCTTGATGAACTCACTGACACAGTGACGTCATATATGAAGTTCTGCGAGGAAATGTGCATCCCTACCAAAACAGTGACATTCTATGGCAATAATAAACCCTGGTTCTCCAAAGAATTACACTTCCTATGCAAAGAAAAGAACTGTGCGTACAATATAAGTTGCGTGCTGCAATAAGGAAAGCTAAGTCCAGCTATGCAACGAAATTGGAACAACAATTCTCATCCAGTAACACCAGATCAATATGGAAAAGTCTTAAGGACATGACAGATTACAAAAAACACCCCTGCTCCCCTCCAGATAATGACCCTAACCTCCCAGATAAATTAAATTAGTTTTATGCAAGGTTTGAAAAACCTATTCCACCAGCCATCCCTCCTACTCCCCCTCCAATGCCACCCTTCTGCATCCAGGAGGATGAGGTGAGAGCTACGATCAAGAAGCTGAACATCAGGAAAGCAGCAGGGCCAGACAGGATCAGTCCTGCTCTGCTGAGCCACTGTGCAGCTCAATTGGCCCCGGTGTTTTCTAACATATTTAACACCTCTCTAAGCCAATGTACAGTCCCACAGTGCTTCAAACTCTCTACCATCATTCCTGTGCCAAAGTCCTCAAAGATCACCTCCAATCCATGACTTCAGACCAGTTGCCCTAACATCTGTGGCCATGGAAGCATTTGAGCGCATCATTCTGTCATACTTGAAATCCTGCACCTCCCCACTGATAGACTTGTATCAATTTGCCTACCAAGCCAACTAGTCTGTTGCACTCCACCATGCCCTGCAACATCTGGAATCACCAAACACCTACACACGCAGTTCTGTGAAAACAATCAAATACGCAGACCATACAACCATTGTAGGCCTCATCTCTAACAATGATGAAACCTAGTACCGCATTGAGGTGGCTCAAGCTATCACTTGGTGCGCAAACAATGACTGCTTAATGCAGCCAAAACCCAGGAACCCATTATTGACTTCCGACACATGCCGAATCCCAAAACACCCATACAAATAAATGGAGACCCCATCACCACCACTGAGTCTTTTAAATTCCTTCGAACATACATTAGCAATAACCTGAAGTGGAAAACTAACACTGAGCACATCATTGCAAAAGCTCGACAACAACTTTACTTCCTTAGACAGCTTAAGAAATACTGAATCAAGCATCAACTTCTCGTTCTGTTCTACTCAGCCATCATCGAATCCATCATCACATCCTCTATTACAGTATGGTACGGCAGCACAGACAGTCACCCATGGAAAAAACGACAGCGGATTGTCAACAAGGCATCCAAAATCATAGGCAACCCACTCCCCTCAGTTGAATCTCTACATACTCACCGAACTGTAAAGCGAGCAAAGAAGATCATCTCCGACCCCTCACATCCTGCTTATCAGCTCTTCGCTCAGGGAGGCGCCACAGGTCATTGTCCACTAGGACAAAAACACTTCACAAACAGCTTTTTTCCCTTAGCTATCAGGACTCTGAACTGCTTCCTCTAGCCCCCTCACATACTACTGACATGCATTACCATGCACCTATTGTATATGGTTGTGTGTATTATGTTTTAGTGATGATATGTTGACTGTATCCCTGTATTGTGTCATGTTAATATGTGGATTGTCTGCTAAATATCCATTTATGTATTTGTGCTGCAGAGTATAACATACTGTACCGAAAACAAATTCCACCGGCCTTGTCCGTGTGGATAATAAACAATCTATCTATCTATCTATCTATCTGCCTTCTTTCAGCCAATCTGCTGCTTCTAACCCACATAAGCCATTTTCCACAGGACATCCTTCCTTTTACCTCCACTCTTATTAAGGGCTCTCTATCAACCAGCATGATCACCTCTGCTCTCAACTGTTACTCTCACTTTAAGAAAGCCTCTCTCAACCCTGCTGATGTCAAAAACTACTAACTGGTCTTACTCCTCCCTTTTCTTTCTAGAACTCTTGAGTGTGCTGTGTCCAACCAGCTACGTATCTCTATCTGCAACATAATAACTTTCTGCATCCCAACCAGTCAGGCTTCAAGGCAGGACATTCCACTGAGTGACTGCCCTTCCCAGAGTCACAGAGGCTCTTCACCTGGCGACAGCCAAGTCACTCATCTCCATCTTTCTACACATGTCTGCAGTGTTCAACACTGTGAATCCTACCTTACCAACCGCACCTACCAACTTGCACAGAGATAGCTGTTTCTCCTCCAAACACTCTCATGACTGGTGTCCCACAGGGCTCAGTTCTTGACCCTCTCCTTTTCTCTTGCTATACTAAGTTGCTCGGTCAGCTCACCTCAAAACTCACCTTTTCCGATTTCACCTTAATTAATATATATATATTTGAGCTAAGCAAAAAAGGCTGTACAAACTAAACAATACAGGTAATGAGCTATATTACATGCTCAAAGATTATACTAATACAGTTGCTCAGAGAAAAATATATTTTCCCAAAAAGATGTCAATTATGATCAATGACAATTATGTGAGTAATTTTGGAGTTGACCATATGTGCTTGTGTGCTTGTTCTATTCGAACATCTGTGGTCTCAATTGCTATATGTTGCCTGAGATGTCAGCCTTTATAAAACAATTATTAATCTCCAGATCAAAATAAGCAATAGAGTTATCTGCTTCAACCTAAAACTTATTCATACATAAAATATAAACACATTGTATTAATAAAATATTAACCATTGTATGCAATTGTAATTTAAAATGCAGACTAAGTGTAAAACATCTACTTTCAGTTAATTATTTATTATGTATTCAAATGTTCCACGCCTAAAATGTGATTTCATATTCCCTTTAGGAAAGTAAATAATAACAAAATATTTTTCAATCTTTTTTGTTTGGTAGGAAAACTAGTTCTAGGTTAGTTTTGAGCCAGACAAACTCATAGCAGAGCCTAAACAATAGACGGCAGCATTGAAAAAGAGTCACATTTGAAGGATTAAAAAGGAATTGTCCATTTCTCTCGGAGTGTGGACTCACCCTGACGTCACGGCACATTTAGAGTTACAATAACAGGAAATGTTGAAGTATTTACTCTGGCTCGCTGCGTCTCTGGGGGGGTTTTCCTCTTCTTTTCCAACTTCCTGCCTAATATCTGCTTCCCCTGATAATAATAATACAAAAAGAACAGTGAGGAGATGATGGTTGATTTAAAGAACTTCATCGGTGAAGGGAAGGTATAGAAGCAAATGTATATATATAAGCACAGATAGGGCCCAAGGGGGGATTGAGCCCCTGCCCTTTTGCCAGTCAAAAAGTGCCCTTTTTTTTGATTGGTGTTAATTGTATTTAATTTTTTATTTATTTGTTATTGAAATTCTCAAATATAAAGAGGGAAATGTATAGTAGTATCCACGAAAAAATACACCTTTTCAATGTAAAAAGTACTCCACTCGGTGAGCCTCCCGCGTGGCTTACAACGTGGTTACAACGTCAGACGCTGGCCACGGAGACCGGGGTTCAATTCCCCGTCTCGCCAGAATCGGCTCTGGCCGGGAGCGCCACCGGGGGCGGCGATTGGCTGTCCGCCCCAGGGAGGGGGGAGGGAAGCCGACATGAGATTCGCTGTGCATCGCTGTGCATAAGAGCCCTGCAGTATACCGGGTTACGGTTGATATTTGGGCGAGTGCCGTCTCGGAAGAGGCGTCAGGTCACGTGTCTACCGGTTGCAGGACTACGGCAGCGAACTCAAATGACTAGGGGGGATTGACTTAAATAGCGGGTCTAATTGGCTACCAAATTGGGAGAAAATGGGATAAAAATCTGAAACAAAAATTATAAAGAAAAAAGAAAAAAGTACTCCGCTCTCCAACCCCCCCCCCCTTCCAAATGGTTTTGTCTCAATCAATCAATCAATCAACATCGCATCTTCCGACATTCCAAATACAACTTGTTATGAAAAGCACCGCATCCCCAGCCCCAGTTCGGTTACGGTGAATAATATCACTATGAAACCACGATTAAACAACACTTAGGCTACTTACTTTTTCTGTTATATATCCGTTAAAAAACTATGAAGTAGGTCAGTAGGACTTGCCACCTTCACACTGTAATTTCGTCATTACTAGCCTCGGTACTCGTGAGCAAGTAAGCTAGTCTAATTATCATTAAAACGACGTTATCTCCGTCATGCAGGACAACTTATAAATATGCAATTCATTTCTGAAGCAGGTAGTTATGTTTTGCATAGTTTTGCTAGTTTAGTGTAGTCACCCCCTTTTCTTTATAGCCAGTTTTCTAAAAACGTGATGTTTAAAAGTGTATTATTGTTTGGGCATGTAGCAGTGTGTTTCACTGTTAAAATAAAAGTTTTTTGTTTGTATATATATCAAATATATATATATATATATACACTACCGGTCAAAGGTTTTAGACAGTGGTGGGCCGTCAGGGCCTGCAAGGCCTTCTCTGCTGGCCTAAAAAATATCTGAATCACAGACTGATGTTAATTATATTTTGTCCATGAATACTTATTAAATAATTCCAAATGGTCTGTCCGCTTCCTTTCATAGCTTTTCCCCTGGTTGCGCTGCGTCCAGACGTGTATTTTCATATTAAAGCATTTAACCAATCACATTTCAGCCATCATTTGTTGCCACGGTAAAATAAATCTGCCTGGAGGCCTTCACAATCAATTCTGAAGGCCCTGTAGCATAAAATAAGTGTTGATCAAACTGTTGCTTCAACCAATCAAATTTTGAGTTGGAGACACCAAGGCCTTCTAGAAGGCCTAGGTACGTCAGCGTATTCACACCCTTTGATTGGATAGTCAGAGAGTGTCTGACTATGATGCAATGTGATTGGTTAAATGCTTTAATATGAAAATACACGTCTGGAAGGAGCGCAGGCAGGGGAAAAGCTATGAAAGGAAGCGGACAGACCATTTGGAATTATTTAATAAGTATTCATGGACAAAATATAATTAACATCAGTCTGTGATTCAGACATTTGAGTGGACATTTTCAGCCCTAAAGCGAATTAAAACCCCCATTTTCCAGTTTTTACTAAAATTATAGCCCAGTGAATAACCTGAAATGGTACAAAGGTAAGCGATAAACTGCCAGAGGTTCAGGTTACCAAAAACTAAAAAATAATGTACATTTCAGAGTTATTAAAAAAGGCCCTTTTCAGGGAACAAGTAATGGGTTAAGAGTCACTCTGTGCAAGTCGCCAACTTTGAATCCAGCAAAAGAGTCCCAGACCATCACGCTTCCTCCTCCATGTTTGACAGTTGGTGTCACACACTGAGGAACTATCCTTTCGCCTACTCAACGGCCTATAAAAACCCTGCGTGATGAACCGAAGATTTCAAATGTTTATTAATCAGTCCATAAGACCTTCTTCCAGTCTTCAGTAGTCCACTGGCGGTGGTTCATAGCCCAGGCAAGCCTCTTTTTTTTATTTTGCCATCTTGCTTTATTACTGCCACTCGACCTGTCAAACCTGCAGCTCAAAGTCTTCTCTTCACAGTTGAAACTGAGACTTCCTAACTTCGACCAGTGTTAAGCTGTGCTTGAAGCTGTTGTCCTGTGAGCCACCTATCACGCAAGCTGTTGACTCTCAGAAACTTGTCTTCTGATTTTGTTGTGGCTTTGTGTCTGCCAGACCTCTTCCTGTCAGAGTTTCCTCCAGTTTCCTAGTGCCCTTTGATGGTGTAGGAAACTACTCACTGCCAAAAAAATTACATTATTTTTCAGTTTTTGGTAACCTAAACTTTTTTTTTTTACAGCTTACCTTTGTACCATTTCAAGTTATTCACTGGACTTGAACTGCTTAAATTTAAGTAAAAACTGGAAAATGGGGGTGTTCTAAAACTTTTGACCGGTAGTGTATATATATATACATGTGTCTGTGTGTGTTGTCGGAGAGCTCAAATACACACATGTATCACTTTAAAATAAAACTGCCAGAATCTGCAAGATTTAGTTTGATTACAAAATGTGGAATACTTAAATGAGAATGAAAAATATGTAATACCGTAATAATCATTCAGTTGTCATCTTTATTATTGACATCATCCTTGGTATTGATGTTGCTGTATTTGTTATTAGTATTTGTATTATTTCAATGTAATATTTATGAGTGACAGAACTGGCAGAACCCTTTGTCTGATCTATTACATTTAATCCCTGAAGGTATCCATGGGCCTTTTAACCTCTGCCCACCGTAACTGCAGCGGAGAGTGTGGTTGTGCCCTTCCCTGCTCTCGCAGGGAGAAATTAAAAGTAGGACAACAGCTGTGGGTAGCATAGGAATGCCCAGAGGTTGCAATGACGTTACTGTAGTGACGTAAATTATGGTGTACAATCAAATCAATGTAAATGCATTACGGGTTATTGTGCGCATTTGTATTGGGCAGTGCGCAACAGGTCCTAATTTCGCGGTTGTGTGAAGTGGAACGCTCCGTTCCCGTCTCGCGGCCGGCTGACTCACTCGGGAAGGGTGTGGTCTGGTTATGATGTCATCGGAAAAGAAACAGGGGACCACTAGATGGCGGAGAGGCGCGACATGTCAAGAGTTTGACTCCACAACGGGATGCTAATTACTTCGCTTCTTAAAATAGATATGATGTAGTGCGCTATTTCGGGGAAGTTTTCTTTGTATGTGATGCAGTGATCAAGCAAAACTGAGGCACACAAACATGATTTCCATTTTGTCATTTCATTCAGCACAGCAAGCCTATTATTGGGTCAGTGTATCCTCACCTGGATAGAGTCATTTTCAAGGTGGGACAACTAAATTTCACCGTGTATCACCGTGATAATTACAAGATACATTTTCTAAGATTCACACATGGTCAAATACATGATATAGCTTATCCTGATAACAGACAAAATATATTCAAGGAAGTAGCCTACTTCATTTCCAATGCAGTGGTAGGCCTCTGAAATGTAGCATTTGATCAAAAGT
This sequence comes from Aldrovandia affinis, assembly GCA_029706075.1. NCBI lineage: Eukaryota > Metazoa > Chordata > Actinopteri > Notacanthiformes > Halosauridae > Aldrovandia > Aldrovandia affinis. Next base: position 1,602,735 of record JAINUG010000126.1, on the reverse strand, counting down.
GTAAATATAGCCTAAGTAATTGCATTCGACCAAAAAGCATTTGATCTTTCACACACACACACACACACACACACACACACACACACACACACACACACACACACACACACACACACACACACACACACACACACACACACACACATTTATATATAAGCTAAAATATACAAACTAAATATTGGCTGTAGGAATATGAGATTATTCAATTTTGTCATTTCTGAACAGAAATCCGGGAAACTACACATTCTCTTAGACAGGCGGACCATCGCAGACAGGGATATCCCACTGTAGCTCGAGACAGCAGCGGAAACCCTGAACGACTCGCTCGTCATCGCGGAGTTTGACACTGGCGGCGGGTTCATTGAAATAACAGGCGGAGTCTGTAGGCTCGCAACTTTTCAGCATGCTTGCACGTTGCCTGGGTGTGGCTTTTCAGACAGTTCCGTTGGCAGGAAATCGACCCTAGGACCCCCCGCTCATCGCCGGTCACGACATATATCGGAGGAATCTAAAGTGCTCAGAAGAGTCCCGTAGCTTTGTCGTGCAGGATCCGTGGCTGTCCGGGCTGTCCCTGCCGCCTGCGCTATAGCTACTGGCTGATGGGAGAAAAGTTTTAACAGTTGAGAAGTTTCCGACTATCGTCCGATTCCTGAAATCTGTAAGGAAATATTAGTAGGACTGGTAAAATGCCGAAAACGGTGAGTACGTGGTGCACAAACCCTTCATTATTTTTGCTCAACATGTTTTCGTCCACACGCAATTATCTGAAACACAGACATTGCAGCCAATGATGCGGTCTTGCTAAATGCTCAGCAATCTCCTGTGTGCAGATGTTCGCATTTATGAACTTGATGATGATTAGTCTCGAGTGTGATGATTTGTCCACGCCTAATGAAGAAAACTTAATGCAAGCATGCTGTCACTCATTACAAGTTTAGGATATAATGATACATAGGCTATATCTCCTCCAAATGTAAAGGTTTGGTCAGGGACAATGCTTGGATCTGATTAAAAATATTCGTAGTCGTTTGAAAAAAGTATTATTATTGTTTTATCAATATCCGTATAATCATTATTATTGTTAATTAATGCATATATTATTTATTGTTACCACAAACTTACTCACTCCTGTTTTCAAAGAAGAAAATGCACCGAATCTAATGCCACCGGGGAGGCATGGGTTTGCTTCCATGCTTAATTAAGTTATCTGAGTTATAGTCTCAGATTATTGTAATGACGGTTATATTGTTGCGTATGATGGACGCACAGGCTATTATGTGTCGACCTAGTCGCAACAATGAGAAAACGCCGAGCTGATACGTGATTGGCCACACAGGGTGCGCCTTGACTTGAACGATAGTCAATTTATCCTAGTAAACTCAGAACAGGGACTGGCTCCTTGGCTTTCAAACTAAGATTACTGTGCGTTTGAAGAATGTTTAAACTGCTTAATTTCTTATGGGCCATGAAAACCTTGTGCACCACTGAAAATGTCAGACACTAACATCTTTTATTCGATTGTGTAGTGATTTAAAAACGATTTTGTAATTTTGTAGCCGAATCTTTAGCAGTGTCATATGTTTTTTGTATCAAACAAAGTGAATTAATCATTTTATTTTATTTAGTCGTTTATTTGTCAGGGCAATGGAAGCTGTCCCATAAGAGAATAAGAGCAAGGCAAAAACACAACAATAGAGAAGATTATGTAACAATATTTTATTGATTGCATTTTTGTTTCAAATCGAAATACATTCAGAAGTGGCAGGAAAACAGTCATTATTAAAGTCTCTTCATTATTAAAGCATATTATATTGACTGTACGATTGATCAAGAAAAATGTCAAAAATTACAAAGAAATCATGAATTGGCTGACAGTCACAGATCCAACAAAGATATTGATTTTAAAACAAACAAAATTGTTCAAAACATTTATGGCATGAAGCGGCACAGGCTCATTGCATGAAGCAGCACAGGTTTATAGAGAAAAGCAGCACAGGTTCCATCTAACATGGCATTGTGTCTAAGATGTTCAGGTAAAGTGTTGTGGTAATCTTTGCCATTTTTTGTGAAAAAGTTACGGAACAACGGATTAAGAATCTGAGCAATCTCAGCACATTGGCACAACCTCCTTGCAGACTAACTTCTAACTAGACACACTGCAGCCATGTCATGTCAGAACAGTGAAAATCTTTGCTGAGATTTGAAGAAAAAACACCCACTATGTGGTTCTCACAGCACAAACAGCGATGTTTCCTCTTTGGCCTTCATGGAACGGGTTTTCCAGGAAGGTGGCGTGGAGTGACTCAAGTCTCCTGGGGTTACGTCAGCTCCCTGCGGCCTCTTTCCTGGCCTCAGGTCACCTGACTTACCACCTCCGGCCTTATTTGGCTCTTAGTGTGGGGCTTACCGCTAAATAAACTTTTACCACTATCAAGACGTTGACACACGTTTCCTCCAAAGCTTGGATATACATGGAACTTGCGAACAAACACATTCCCTCAAGCGCAAAAAACACAGAGCAGAGACGGGTCAGACACAGCTGACCGCTCAGGCTGCAGCTCTGGTCGCACACCACGAATTTGCCTTTAAAGCAAATGTTTCTTAGAAATGTCGTACTTTCACTGTAATTCCTTTGTTTTTATTACATTATCATGTTTCCCATTTTGTATCAAACATTATTATTACACTCAGCTCCTGGTAATGCTTCGGATGTTTGTGGCCATCTGCACTTAACCAGAGTCACATACCAGTAACGATAATGGGATTAAAACTACAACCAGCTGCATAATATGCAAATAAATACTGTATTAGAGGAACTAATGACACAGTCCAGTCCAGTATTACCACTACTATAGTCCTACCACTAATAATAATAGTTATAGTAATAATATACCACATATATATACTGTATATATATATATATTACATTTTTATATCAAGAAAAGTAGTCCCAGCTAAAGTATGCAATGGCATGCATTAGAATTTAATTATGTAAGTGCCAATATGCTACTGGCCTTGGTCAATTCTAATGATCAACGAAATACATATTTGTAACACAACAGCTGACCAGCATATTTATCTCACTGAAGTTAATCCACACATGTTTATTTTGAAGTTTTTATATATAAAATAATTGGGAATATGTAAAATCAGTAAACTCCTTGCACAGATTTGCATGTAAAGATGAAAGGCATGCTGGCTGAAATTACACTATTCAAACAGCGCACAGCTCAACTGAATCAAGAACGCATTTTCTACACTGTAAGTTTTCTCCAAATATTGCTGTATTTTTTTAAAGGGTGGAATTCATACCTTCTGGAGGCCCCCACTACTTTAGCCAATGGCAGACTGATTAAATAATGAATTCAGACTGTGTGTGGTCTTCAGCATTGCTACATCAGGTCCCAGCAGTGGGAACGATTATTTAAAGCCACAAACATCATGAATTAGTATCCACACAGTTAAACTCTGTGCAAAGTTATTGTTTGTAAAAGTAAAGATGTGAAATCTACTATAGACTACTATCTTTACTGTAGTTGTAGTAAAGATGTGAAATCTAAAATGCAAAACTTGAGACCACAACAGGAGCAAAAAAACAACATGGTTGTGATTTGTCAGGAGAACACCTAAGGGAGAAAGTGGAGGGGACAGAAGAAACAATAGTGTGCGTTGTGGAGAGGCAGTGGAATGTGAGCAGGGGTTTAGTCCTGTGACAGAATGCACAGCAAAGCAGAGATTATCAGGATGCAGGCACCCTAAGCTCCAGACAGGGCCCTGTGTTAAAAACCTTCCCAGTCCTACACCAATCAGGAGCATGATGTGGGGAAAGAAAGCTATTCTGCCGCCCTGTGAGTGTGTGTGTGTGTGTGTGTGTGTGCGGGTTTGTGAGTGTATGCGTGTTTGTGCAGGTCTATGAGTGTGTGTATGTGTGTCTGTGTGTGTGTGTGTGTGTGTGTGTGTGTCTGTGTGAGTGTTTGTGTGAGTATCTGCATGTATGAGTTTGTCTGTGTGCAGGTCTGTGAGTATGTGTATGTGTGCGTGTGTGTGTGCGGGTCTGTGAGTGTGTGTGTGTATGTGTGTATGTGTGTGAGTATCTGCATGTATGAGTTTGTCTATGTGTGGGTCTGTGAGTGTGTGTATGTGTGTGTGTGAATATCTGAGACTGCCTGTACATGTACAGTACCCTCCAAAATTATTCACAGCCTTGGTAAAGATGAGCAAAGATGAATTATATTTTTGTTCCCCCAAAGTATGTCACAATTATTCACTCCCCTAATCATTAATTTAAATAAATCTGCATTAACATGCTACCTTTTAAAATTAATCTCAAACTTAGGAAACTGTATTGCGGCCTCCCTTTGCCTCCTGTTTCACTGGGGTATAAGAATGACGTAACACACATGTAAAATCCATTTGTCATCCATCACCATGGGGGTAGGCAGAGAATCCTCAGAAGAAACAAGAGAAAGTGCATCTTGCCCCCACACACAGTGAGGCAGAGGGTTTGGGAGGCAAAGTAAAATCTAAGGGCCACAGTTGTAGATCTTAAAACTTGGTTGCGTCTTGTGGATGCCAAGTCTCTACATTGAGGGAAATCAACAAAAACAAGCATCTGGAGTTTGAAAATGGTATTGGAACTCATATTGGAACTGGATGTTAAAAAAAGCTTTTTGGCCATGCACACCAGCTTGGGTTTGGTGTCAGGATGCTTATATTGAAAATAACATCATACCCAAGGTGAAATATAGTGGTGGATCATTGATGTTATGGAGTTGTTTTGCTTGTTAAGTTGAATGGAATCATAAACTCCAGCAAGATCCTAGACATTTTCACCAAAGCCTGGTTCCCTCTTCCAGGAAGCTGACACTTGGCCACAAATGGATCTTGTGTGTGTATGTGTGGTGAGGTGTGGGTGGGGGTTTGTCTCTGCTTGTCTCTGTGTGAGCAGCAGTCTGACATGTTGTTCCCCAGCTTCTTGTTCTCAGTAGGGGTGTACTGTATTGCAGAATGAAACAGCTGGTTTTGCTTACCACAGCTGTGGTGAAAATCCAAGGGGAAGCTTGTTTTACAACATGTAGGGGGCAATCACTGATATTCAGAGTGCCAGATCTCTGTGAGCAGTCTCACAGTGAGATCCCTATGTTTGGATTTAGTTTTTATATTTTGACTCAGTATGAATTTATGTGTTTTTGGAGCCATATCCATATGGAAAGTATACGTAACTGTATAGATAGTATAGGTATAGATGGTTACTTATGGTGCTGTATGATATTTCTTATTGTTTAGCCTGCTACCTCAGAGGAAAGAAAGCAGATTCATTATTCCAACTGAATTTTACTATGAAGCAAGATCAAGATCCCTTGTATGTACTCTTGATTAATGCATAGTGCCAGCTATAGCGAAATATATATACATATATATAAATATACAAAACATATATGCTATACAGGTAAATGTGAAAATAAATGAAACACTTGACTGTTATATATATATATATATGTACATATGAAATTAATTTTAAGCATCAGCATCCTCCATGACTGAATGGAAGGTAACTGCTGAAAAGCAGCAGCAGACCTCTTTTTGGGCTGTTTGTCATGACCCTCCCCAGTTCTAGACTGTTCTGAATCAGTATTGTCCCGGCAGTTGTGCTATTAATAGGGTGCACAGAGTGGCTCCAGAGCCACGCCCTGAGAGAGACACGCCCATGTGCTGGGCAGGGCGCCTCGCTGTTATTCTCCTGTCGCCTGTGGAGAGGAACTATTTTTACCAGTAACGGTCATTCTGAGCTCACCCTGCAGGCCAGCAGCGTGACTGTGTGTGTGTGTGTGTGTATGAGAGAACATGAGTCTATATATATAAACCACATACACATAGAGAACAGCAGTTAAACCATGTTAATAGGGGAGGACAGTGTTAGAAGTCTTAAGGGACCCTGGGCTGCAAGGTTAACCCTGTCACCTTCTTTTTCTGAAGGCTGGCCTTGACAGGAAGTGTTATTATTACAGCAAGTGGCTATTATGATAGGAAGTGGCTTTGCCACTTGGCAGGGACATCGCTGTGCCGATGTCATGGTGAAAAATCTCATAGACCCTGAGCAAACCCCCCCCACACACACCCCCTACCCTCACGACAGTCAGTGCTGATGTTTCATATTTCATAACATTTTTAATAATGATTTATTCAGGCCTGTTTGGCAATTCACAGCCCAGTGGTCATATACCTTGGCTCTGCTGCATAGTGAACGTTGCACAGACTGTAATATGAGGAGTTTCAGCACAGAGCTCCATTCAGAGAGCTCCCCCTCCCGAACAGCAGAGTAACCTGTTACTTACTATACCTATGTCAGGGGCTTAATTTCCACCAGGGACACAGGGGACATGTCCCCAGCACTATTTGTAAAGATGGATTTTGTCCCCACCACATTTTATAAGTGGACTAGCATTTCATTTCAAATGAAAGCAAGGTGACTTTTATGCCTAATATGTTATGAAAGGAAACGAGCACCCCCAGGCTCAGCAATTTGTCCATGGGAACCCCCCCCCCACCCTTTGACTGATGTCATCAAGGTTTATGAATATCTTAATATCTCATCCCATCGCTCATTGAACTCCCATCATTTATTTATCATAAGCTGAAGACTGGGAGGAGCCACAAGCCCAACAACATAAATTTCACAGCGAATGATGCTATTTCACGCTGATCATGGACCACATGCTCCACAGACTAGAGGCAAAGAATGTCATATTAAATATTCATATTTACCTGTATGTGTCACCTCACAGGGAGGGTGGTTTATATAAAGCTGTAGCAGATTGTCCTTACCAGCAAACAAAAGAAGGTTGCGAAATTTCGATTTTTACCATTAAACTTAGACTGCCAAACTTGTGATTACGGTAAAGACAAAGATATAAAGATATTATCTTCTCATTTAAATTCATTGACTCAAAATTAAGGACAACATACGCTGGTAGTTAGATTTAATTCCCACCCAGCCATGAGAGTTTGTGGCATTAACCTGCCCGTCGCTTCTGCCACTTGATTGCAGGAGCTTAGATATCACAGTGTGGGGTTACCTGCGGAAGGGGTTTGCTCGGAACCTCAGTTCTAGATTTGGGGTCAAGGTGCAGTTTCAGGGGACTGGTCCCAGCGAGTGCCCTGAGCTGCCATTGGCTGGGGAGGAATGAGAGGACATTAAGCTGTGGCGTTTAGGGGGCGTTTAGAGTAATCTGGGGAAAAATCACAAGCACTTTCATGTGACCTGGTGCTGCCGTGGGACCTCTATGAGACTGTTAAGAAGCCAAACTCATACAAATGTTTGTGAGTATGCATTTTATTCACTTAAACTCATACTGTATGGTTTTGTTTAAGATTGTGTGTGTGTGTGTGTGTGTGTGTGTGTGTGTGTGTGTGTGCTTATGTCTATGTCTCTGTAAATACATGGTGTCTGGGTAGACTTTTGACAAATAAGAGCAAAATATATGAAGTCCCTCTTTGTTCTGAATGACCTTGGACTCTGTTGATACTGAAAACTGGCCAAGGGCTTCAGAAGTGGTGTGGTGAATAGTGATTGTGTTGAAAATGTAATAATATAAATGAACAATAACTGTTTTAAAATGAAATGGTCAAAATGAAAGGTAACTCTGTTAAAACGTAATGGCGGAAATGGACGGTAACTTTTTTATAATTTAACAGGAAAAGCTAACAGTAACTGTGTTGAAAACTAACGGCTGATATGTAACTGTGCTAGAATGGAAAGGCAGACTTAGTGCTCCATTAAACCATGACAACTTATGATACCAGAGTCTAGACTTACAGTGTTCTATCTGAGATGTAGTGTTGGAAGTGTTTTCTTCATGGCAACAGACACTTCTTTAAAATGGTGTCTAAAACAAAAGGATGATGATTGAGTACCATCTTCTGTAATAAGCACCAGTGCTGTAACGATGCAGATAAAACCATTTTTATTATTTAATTCACTGCTTGCTTATTCGAGAGCTTAGAATTATAGGGTTCTAGCTGCAGATAGATTTGAGATATTAAGCTTTGGAGATTTCGAGTTCCTTAACATAGGATTGATTTGTATGACCTCTATGTAAGTTTTAATGTGTTTAAAAAAAAGGAATTACAGGAGTTGAATTTTGTGTATAAGAAAAAAGACAACAAATAGCATTAACCCGTTAATAACAAATGTTTTAACATTTTTGAATGCCAGATACAAGTCTAGACTCTGTTATTGTAAGTTTGTGATTCACTGTAATCTAGACTCTGGTGTTGTGGTTTAGTGGAGCTAACGCTGATTTCAGGTGATGGGGTGGAACTGCTCTTGCTCTTAGTGAGGCATTGGCTCGATCTGAGTGCCCTCGGTCTGAGGCAGGGTCATAAGAGCCCAGGGCCCGCATTCATAAAGCGTCTCAGAGTAGGAGTGCTGGTCTAGGATCAGTTTGGACTTTAGCTCATAATGGATAAGGTTGGGATATGGACATTGAAACCTGATCCTAGATCAGGGCTCCCCATTCATAAAGTGTCTCAGAATAGGAGTGCTGATTTAGTATAAGGTTTCGCCTGTCCATATCCTAACCTTATCCATTATGAGCTAAAAGGCCAAACTGATCCTAGATCAGCACTTCTACTCTGAGACACTTTATGAATATGGAGCCCTGAACTAGGATCAGTTTCACCTTTTCAGCACTCCCACTCTGAGATACCCATACCCTCGGACTGCTTCAGTGATGTGTGCCTTTCCCAGTCCGTTTGTGTCAGTGGAGATTCAGGAAGTCATAACTCACTCTGCCGCTGTGGGCCACAGGAGGAAACCCCCCCAGAGCTGAATACAGCCTCTATTTCCTAAAGATATTTTCACCCCTCTCTCATCCCTCTCTCAGAATGCCAGCAGTTCCCCAAAATATCTGAAGTCATTTCAATTCCTGTGTGCTTGGGCCATCTGCTTTGTTTCTATTTTATACCCCCATTTTCCTTTCATTACCCAGTTCAATGCTCAATAGCAATTGTACACCCGTCCCGTTGTGTTAACGTCCTCTGTTGATTTTGGAGGGTGCACATTAGTGCCCGCATCCTCCAAAACGCCTCTTAACTGCTTCAGTTTCAGTATCTGTAATCTGTAAGGGATGGCAATTTCAATCAAGAATTTGAATGAAGAATTTCGCTTTACTGTGAGATCAATAATCTCGAAAAGGTCTATTTATTTTTGTCTTATTTCAAATATGTGTCCTATGTGCTATTTCTTTTTTTCACAAAGAAATTACAGAAAAAAAATGTAAACAAGCAAGAGGCCTCAAATCCAGATCAGTGCGAGGTTAAGAGCTCAAAGAGTTTTGCTTGCAACAACAACAACAAAAGTAGGATGTGAAGAAAAGTGCATTCTGTGTGTGTCTGGAGAATAACAACATCATTACAAACACAGTTATTCAAGGGATGTCTTTAAAAATCTCTGGACTTAAATGTTAAAGAGTTTGGGACTGAAAAAAGATAGCTATCCTGTTCAATGCATTGTAGTGTTGTGTCATTACCGATACATAATGATTGCACGTTCTTAGTGTTGTTGACTCCCTTAAGAACCTTACTATCCCGGGTTTAAGTGGAGCTTTTGCAGTTTCTTGGGTTCATGGTCTCTTTGTTTCCTGTTCGTGGTTTAATGGAGATTAATTAAACAGAGAGTGAGAGTATAACTTGTGACCCAAATGATATGCAGTATTTTGAGGGGTCTGAGAAGGAGACCAGGCCAACTGATATGCATGGAGCCCACTGATAGATTCTTCTTCCTGTCATTTCAATGTGTGAAAATAAAATGTAAAACATATAAAGGGTTTAACAAGGAATAAATTCAACCAGGAGTGAAGAGAATGACTCTCTGGAGCCGTGCATTGAACCAGCTCACAAAGTAGATCAGAAATAACACATTGGAATGATGAATGCTTGTCAGAGGAGTAATACACACCAAACAAACTGTTATAAAAAGCATATAGATGATGTATAAAGCATTTTTAGTTTTACACTGCACAAAGCACACACTTTACACATGAATGATCCAATCACTTGTATGATGAATACACTCTATGAAATTACAGGAAACAGAAGCGATATGTATTGGGAGTGAGGAGCCAGGTTGTTTGAATGCTGCTTTGCTGTTTCCGTTAATGGTCGTTTGTGTTGTTGTCCCTAGATCAGCGTGAGAGTCACCACTATGGACGCCGAGCTGGAGTTTGCCATTCAGCCCAGCACAACCGGCAAACAGCTCTTTGACCAGGTATGTGTTCTATATGCATGTATGTATGTGTGTGAGAGTCCCTGTGTGTGCGTGTGTGTGTGTGTGTGGATGAGTGCCTGTGTGTGTTTGAATGTGTATGTGGGGGCATGTCTGAGTGTGTGTGTGATTGTGAGTGTGTGTACGTGTGTGTGTGTGTGTGTGTGAGAGAGAGAGAGATGGAGAGAGAGATAGACAGAGAGAGTGGGTAAGCTCTGCCTTGTCCTACGAGATCATACGTGGGCGTGGCTTCTTCTCAGACAGAATGTGCTGACCACCTGGCAGGTCAGGTGGGTTATTGAGTTCAAATGTTCCTTCGTACAGTCCAAGCGATTATCTTGTTTATGAGGAATATGCTTCTATCCCTGCCCAATATGTGAATTGTAAATATGTGATCAAACTTGAGTGTGTTTACAGTAAATCAGGCGAGACAATAATCTGTGTAATTTCAGCACATTCGGTCAACAAACTGTAGAAGTGGCTTGTCCTCAAAAGATGAAGTTTAACACAGATAAACATCAGAAAGCACTGCATACCACAGTGACCAATTTGTTAGTCTTTTCACCCTCTAGTGGTTAAACATTTTTATTGCCTTTTGCTGCAGAGGGAGCTACTTACTTGTGTCAGGGAGTGAGTGAATGGGATTTTTTTCAGTCACTGCCAAAGATATAAAGATACTCCACAGGTACACTGTTCAATATTCATAAATGGGAGCATAAAGGATTGTGAATGTTCCTGTTGTTTGTTTCTGTGTAGGCAGTGTCTCCTATCTGTGGCAGTGTGAGGGAGATTGTGTGACATGCCACCCTGTTTGTGTCTGTCCTTATGGAAGGACAGGACTTTAAGAAACTGATTGGTCGAAAAGCCTTCTTGTCATGCTGACATGACAGAGACATCACAGACATACTCCGGAAAACATAAATAATCACAACAGTCGGATCGTCGATTTCTTTAGCTGTGAGGGTTGAGAAAATGTGTGCCATTGCTTGATCGCTCCATTCAATGACAAGAAATGAAGGCACATTTTCTTTTGAGTATCAATGAAACCAAGAGCTAATTGGCTAGCTGGCTTGTTATTGTTGGTTAGAAATGTGAATTCAGGCCTCCTGTGTGGTCCAGTGGTTACAAAGTTCGACACAGGCCATGGAGACCGGGGTTCGATTCCCCCTCCCGCCAGAGTCAGCTCTGAGTCCTCCCGCCAGGGAGTGCCATCGAGGCGACAATTGGCTGTCTGCCCCAGGGAGGGGGGAGGGAAGCCGACACACACAGTTCACTGCGCATAGGAGTGGTTCTGGGGTACTGGAATTACAGTCGATGGCACAATGAGTGTTGTCTCGGAGGAGGCAGCACTACGCCCTTGTCACTGCCGGTCACAGGACTACGGCAGGGTAGGGGGATTGAACTAAGCACACGGGTAATTGGCTACCAATACGGGGTAAAATCGGAAAATAAAATTATTTAAAAAAAAGTGAGTTCAGGATGTTGTTGGGTGTTGATGTCTTTGGTCCCTGAGAATCCTGAGAATGTAATGTTTAATTACACTCCATGATTGCATGAATCATTTAATTTAAACACAGAGTTGATGATGGATTTGTTGCTAGTGTAATTCTAGTATTGTTACTTTTTCTTATTTATGAACATGCTGTTTGGTGAACCTGAGAGAGTGCTGCTTTTTCCAGATTAGCTTTTTGCTTTTTCAGGACTTTTTCCATCTCAATAAATAATGAATTATTGAAAAAGAACAACAGTAACTATGTTGAAAATCAAAGTGATGACAAATCATGTGTGTGTTTAATGGCCAGTGGAGAGTGAAGTGAAGGAAGGGAAAGTTGTGTAAACGCCTGACTCTACGTGTGTGACCAACTTTGTTTTTTTAATGTTGCAGCTGTTTACCCTGCCCTCAGCCCCTAATCTCACCCTAAATTCTGGCAGCTGATGATAAATAGCTATTTATAGAAACCAGGAAAGGGGGCGAGAATTTTGAAACCAGCTGCTTCTTGTTTCCATGGTAACATAAGAACATAAGAATACATAATGATGAGAACGGGACATTTGGCCCATCTAGGCTCATCATGTCCTAATCTAAAGAGTATCTAGTACTACATCTAGCCTGGACTTGAATAGCCCAAGTGTTTCTGCCTCTACTACCCGACCTGGCAAGCTGTTCCAGGCATTGACAACTCTCTGTGTAAAGAAAAACGTCCTAATATCTGTGCAGAATTTCTAATTTCCACCTGTGACCTCTTGTTCTGCTGACCCCACTTATCTCAAAAAATCTTTGGTATTTTACTTTGTTAATCCCTTTTAGGAATTTAAAAACCTCAATCAAATCCCCCCTAAGTCTCCGTTTGCTAAGCTTAAATAGATTGAGTGCCTTAAGTCTATCATCATAACTTTCACACCATATCAGTTTAGTTGCCCTTCTTTTGACTTTTTCAAGAGCTTCTATATCTTTCTTGTAGTGCGGTGCCCAGAACTGCACACAGAATTCTAAGTGAGGTCTGACAAAGGCATTATATAACATTAATATAACCTCCTTTGATTTATACTCAATACTTTTTGCTATGTATCCCAGCATCCTGTTGGCGATTGGCTTTGATCAATTACAATTCCTAAGTCTTTTTCAAATTGAACACCTACTAACTTTTATCCTCCCATAAAATACTCCTGTCTAATGTTTTTATTTCCCACATGCATAACTTTACATTTAGCAATATTGAATGTCATCTGCCATGTATCTGCCCATTTTTGGATTTTGTTTAAATCATCTTGGATTGCTTTAGTCGATTCCAAACTGTTTGCCAAACCCCCAAGTTTAGTATCATCTGCAAATGTAACTATTTTGCTACTAACGTCCATATCAAGATCATTTATGTAAATAAGGAAGAGCAGAGGTCCCAGCACCGATCCCTGCGGGACACCACTAACTACAGCACCAAGGTCAGATACGGCCCCACCTACTGTTACTCTTTGTATTCACCCTTGCAGCCAATTATGAACCCACTCTGAAACTACTCCTGCAATTCCTACTGAATTCATTTTAGCAATGAGCCTCTCATGTGGTACCTTGTCAAATGCTTTCTGAAAGTCCAAATATATAATATCTTAAGCCTGGTTCAGGTCAACACACTTTGTAGCCTCTTCAAAAAAGTCCAGGAGGTTTGTTAGACATGACCTCGCTTTGAGAAAACCATGTTGGCTCTCCCTTAAAATGCTATTATTTTTTAAGAATGATTCCAACTTATCCCTAATAATACATTCCAGCATTTTACATGTGATGCAAGTTAAACTGTCAGGCCTATAGTTCCCTGGGTCAGTATGGTCCCCCTTCTTATATATTGGAATTATACTACCCTGCTTCCAGTCATCTGGTATTTTTCCAGTGATTATGGATTGAATTAAAATATCTGTCAATGGTTTATATATAATTTCCCCAAGTAATTTTAGTACTCTGGGATATATGCCATCTGGGCCTGCTGCCTTATTTGTCCTAAGTTTTTGTAGTTTTTGTAGTACTTCTACGTCCCTTATCTCAAAGTCCTCCAAACCATTCTGTACCTTGTCTATACATTTAGGCATATTTATAACCTCTTCTCTAGTAAAGCTCTCAACAAAGTAACTGTTTAGTGTGTTAGCAATATCCTTATTATTATAAACCAAAGTTCCTTCCTTATTCTTAATGCACTTAACCTCATCCTTAACTTTCCTTTTTCTACTACAATATTGAAAAAACTTCTTAGGATTACTATTTGCATCTTGGGAAAAAAATAATTTAAACCACCTTTTAGCTGATCTTATTTCCTTTTTAGCCTTAGCCTGCATATTACAATAATCTAACTTGTTTCTCTCTGAGTTATCCTTTTTATATATTCTGTACAGTTGCTTCTTTTGCCTCAAAATCTCCCGTAAAGATTTAGTCATCCACTGCGGAGACAGTTTTTTCATCCTATTTTTCCTTACTTTGGGGATGAATTTACACTGTACATCTACAATAACCCTTTTAAATATAGTCCATTTTTCATTCACAGTTCTGCAATCTAGAAGTTTTACCCAATCTATATTACTTAAATTCTCTCTCATTTTATTAAGGTCAGCTCGTCTAAAATAAAAAATTCTAGAGTTAGAGGAGTCTGTCTTAACTTGGCAAAAAATATCAAAATTAACTGTACTGTGGTCACTTGGTTCTCCTACCTCTGTGCTGCAAATTCTATCAGGATAGGCTGAGTAACAGACTGTACCAAAAAGCAGTCATTGACCATATCTAAAAACTCCTCTTCACATTTGCCTTGACCTGTCACTATCTCCTAATTAATAGAGGGGTAATTGAAGTCGCCCATTATTATTGTCCCTCCTTCAGCACAGGTTTGTTTTATGTTACCAAAGAGCGTACTATTTATGTTACTGTCTGAAGCTGGAGGTCTATAGCATACTCCTATATTAAGGCCCTTCTCATGATCTCCCAGTAATCTAATCCAGATGTACTCACAAGAAACGAATGAGTTTATACCTGGAATTTCCTGCACATTAAGATTGTCTTTCACATAAAGGGCCACTCCCCCTCCTCTTTTATTAGTTCTATCCTTCCTAAACAATTTGTACCCCTCTACATTTTATTCATCCCCATCCGCTGTGCCAAGCCATGTCTCAGTAATCCCAACAATGTCATAACCCCCATTCAACATGACAGCCTCCAGTTCCAAAAATCTATTTTTTATGCTTCTCGCATTTAAACACATGAACTTCAGAGCCTTACTCACACTTACGTTGTCCTTCCCCTCCACACATATCTGTGCCGAACCACCTCTATTCACATTATGATCCAAAAAAATCTTTATTAATTATATCCTCAGATTTATTATACTCTGCCCTGGTATCTTCCATCTAGGCAGTCTGTACCTCCCTATCCATAATACTACTACTACTAATTTCCCTCCCTGCCCCCCCATTCCCTAGTTTAAATATTCCTCTGCTACCCTGAGCATACGCTGGCCCAATGCATCTGCATCCCTCCGGTTCAAGTGTAGCCCGTCCCACTTGTACAGGTCACCCCTGTTCCAAAAGGAGTCCCAGTGCCCCATAAACCTGTACCCCTCTTTCCTGCACCAGGTTTGTAGCCACGTGCTAAATCTCCTTATAAAATTCTGCTTGCATTTGCTAGCACATTGTACTGGCAGAATTCCAAAGAAGACCACCGTGGAGGTTCTGCCCCTTAACTTTGATCCTAATTCTATTCTATACACATATTATAAATTTGTCCTGCAGAACCTCAAACCTACCCTTACCTATGTCATTGGTTCCAACATGGACCATGACCACTGGATCCACCCCTGCTCTGGCCAGGAGCTTGTCCGCATGTTCGAGGAGGTCTCCAACCTGAGCACCAGGCAGGCAACATGCCATGCGAGATTTCTTTTCCCGTGAACAGACTATACTGTCTTACCTCTAATTATAGAATCCCCCACTACAATTAACTCCCTTTTCCTGGGTGGCATGGCTGCCAGGGTGCCACTCACAGAAGGCTGGGCCAGATCATCTTCCTGCAAGGGCTGGAATCGGTTGGACACCACAATCTCTGGAGATGCCGCCCCTGTATGTGCGCGCCCTTTTCTATGCTGGCGCCCTACCGTCACCCAACTTTCTCTCCCTACCTTCTCTAGAGGCTCCCCCCTACCCCACTTCGGCGTGCAGACTAACTCTCTAAAGGGCGTACTAATTAGTTCCTGGAACTCTACAAATTCTGCAAGGCAGTTGAGACCAGCAAGTTGGGCTTCGAGATCAAGAATCTTGCTCTCGAGATGCTTCACAAGCTGGCAACGGTTGCAGACAAAACCCTCCTGGAAGTCTTCTTCCAGAAGCGCAATCATCCTGCAACACTCGCACTGCACTGCCGATGGCCACATTTTCACCTCTAAATATATCTATTGCTCTCCCTGCACTGAACGAATTACTGCCAAAACAGAGACACCAAGTCGATAAAAATACTATACACCGAAGTGGTCCCGAACAGTCAGGTGCAGAAATGTCTAAATGGAAATAACACTTAAAGCTAATTAGAAAACTTTACGTTAAACTGTACAATCCCCTGGATTCAATCAAAATGGCTGCGTAATGTAAATAGAAAAGTGCTATGCAATAGTAACAAAACCCTTCCCAGATTAATCCAACTATATAACAATAAAGTGACTTTTGTCCTCAAGTTGGCTTGGCAGTTTTTGATTGAATCTGAGGGTGAATTCATTGTATACCATATTTTTCAGAGGAGAGTTCTTTTTGAATTGAATGCCTTTTGATTGAGTCCAAAGGAATGCCTATGATCTGTTTTTGGTTATGCATAAAATCACATGACAAGGTGATCTGAGAACGTGTAGAGTGCCCATTCAACACTCCTGGGAATCTCTGCCCAGTGGTTCTCCTCTGTACCTCCAAACTGTTCCACTTTAATACCACGAATCTGCTCCAGCCTCAGTTGGGCTGAGATGTGTTGCCTAGTTTACCACTGTGTGTGTATGCAGGATTTGTCTTTCGACTTTCAGCTTTTTTATGTTTTGTGTGAATTGCTCTCACATTTGTGGATATTTTCTGCATATCGAAAGTCTTTTTGTTAAGATGAACAGCTTATCAATCATCTGTAGACATAATCTGTTTCCCACGTAGTGATTTGGGTTTGTGTATGCAAATGGAGGGCCACCCAACCCTGGCCCTGGAGGGCACAGTACCTGCAGGGCTCTTCAGTCCTGATTCTGGAGGGCCACAGTGCCTGCAGGCCACAATGCCAGCCAGACACCAAACCTCCCGATACATCATCATCATCACCATGTTTGGAGCAGTTTAGCTTTACTCTCCAGCCTTGGGTGTGTTAGGGGTTTAAAGTTGGGGAACATGCTGGGATCACAGCCAAGAACTGAGTGTTCACTGACGCAGCCCAGGGGCATCCACCTCCGTCACCAGCCCCTGAACCACAGCACAGATACTGGGCCCTGAATCACAGACACTGGGCCCTGAATCACAGCACAGACACTGGGCCCTGAATCACAGCACAGACCACAGCCCTGAATCACAGCACAGACCACAGCCCTGAATCACAGCACTGACACTGGGCCCTGAATCACAGACAGCAGGCCTCAGGCCTTTATACCCACATAATAACCACAATTACCCAATTAAGAGGAGAGCTGTAATGGCAAGCAGCTGATCTCGTGCCTCTTGAGGAGTTGAGCTGGCTGACATGAACAACTCTGCCTCTTGCCCTGAAATGAAACCAGCTTTCAGTCATTTGGAGTACCTTTAATATTCATAAGATACAATGTAAAATTGCTTTCAGCTGGAGTTTTTTTCCATTAAAAAAGCTAAACTGGACAGATACTATATCTCCACATATACAGTACTTCCAAAAAGCTTTAAACCTTTACACTTTTGGACTTATTTAGAAACATAGGAGTTCGGTGCAGAAGCAACATTATGCAACAGGTGGAGAAACTAAAACACATTTTTCAGCTGGTCATCAGCATTAGCTACGTAAATAAAATGTGGCGTTGCCAGTTTGTTAGAAGTTCATTAAAGTTTAATCCTCCATGCCTGTCTTGAAAGGGCATATATTATAGTGAAGTGGTAGTGAATTTTTTCTGTATCCCTCTGTTTATACTGTAGTCCTTATTATCACAGTGCCAACATCATCATTGGACTGTAATTATATGTATTAATATGAATAATCATATCTTTGTTGCCTGAGACAGTGTAGAGCCGCTTTTCAGAGCTGAACAGATTTACCAGAGCAGGAACATCAGGCGAGACGGGACAGGCCGGGGGTGTGGGGGAGTGGCTCCAGCTGTTTCAGGGTGATTGCATCATCCAGTCTGGTTGTGATCCTGCAGGGGCCCCATCCAATCCCCCCCCCTATGCCCACTGGCAGGCTGGTCCCTCTCCCAGACAATAACGACTCTGTTCTGTGGCCTCCATGATGTCATTCTCTCCTCATCCTGCCAATCACCACGTTTAGCCAATGGGAATCACTGCACACAACCAAGGGGGGGGGGGTGTGTCCTCATCTCAGTTGCAGGCTCGTTGTAGTTTAACGGTGCAATTGTGCACGATTTCATTTTGTGGTCAAATCTGGAAGTACTGTAAAACTAAAGTCTGAGTCATGATGAAAGAAAGGGACGCTATGTTAAAAAATGAGTGCTGTCAATCTCGCCTTTTCAGAATGGAATCAGATTATTCAGACAAATAGCTAGAAAATAGAAAAGTGGTTGATGTTGTGGTGTTGTGTATGCTCTATCTCTCTTTTTGTCTCTCTCTCTGACAGACCCCAATGTCCCAACATGATTTTCTTCCTACTAGGCGATGGCTGAACTTACACTACCGGTCAAAAGTTTTAGAACACCCCCATTTTTCAGTTTCAGTTCTTGGTAACCTAAACTTTTTTTTAAACCTCTGGCAGTTTACCGCTTAACGTTGTACCATTTCAGGTTTCACTGGACTTGAACTGCTTAAATTTCAGTAAAAACTGGAAAAATGGGGGATGTTCTAAAACTTTTGACCGGTAGTGTACATTGAATTGGGGTTGGTGTTGGAGCTAAAAGAAGCAGAAAGTGGTGTGTGGGTGTGAGAGGCTAGTGACTCAGATTATGTAATGCTTATCTAAGCTCTGAGGGCACAGTGTTCATGCCCAGCCATCCCTGTACTCGCCATGGCTGCTTTTGACCTGCTTCTTCTGAAAGCATTGACCTGGTTCTTCTGAAAGCATTGACCTGGTTATACTGCGATCTCCATTGCAAGCAGAGCTTCCACTCTCCCCTGCTGAACTTCAGTCACATAAACAAGCTTCCAATCACTACTGCAGGACAGTTTGACCAGCATTTATACAGGTAACTGCAAAAATCAAGGAAACACTTTATTAAATTAAAGCTTCTGGCAGTTCTGCTATGGTGCATTTTCCTAACATGGTTTAAGTCCACTCAACCTGTTAGTGATTAAGGTAAACACCAATAAATACAAAGCCATTCTGAGTGATCACCTTCATTCTATGGTGAAGCATTTCTCTCCTGATGGGAGTGGTCTCTTCCAGGATTACAATGCCCCCAACCACAGGGCACAAGGCCTTAGCCAAGGGCCTGGGGATGTGTGTGTCCCTCCCTTCTGATGGAAGGATGTAGTTTCTTTAATGTGTATGGACAGATGAAAACACAAAACAAACATGGATGTGTCACAATCGAGTCCAAGGCTCTTCATAAGGGACTCCCCTGACTCCCTGACAAGACGAGGGCCTTTGCCCATCAAGCCACTCTTTCATTCTGGGGGGGTGAAATCTATCTGACACATCATAGGGTGCCTTTAAGTTTTAAGGCTATGTGTAACTGACAAAGTGTGAACAGTTTATCACTGCCCTTGAGCAGAGAATAATTTTTGACCTAAGAGCATAAGAAGGGGATAACATGAGGATACATAATAACGAGAACAGGCCATTCAGCCCTTCCAGGCTCGACATTTATAGAGATGTCAATGAGCTAAGTGCTTTTATTCTGAAGCTGTTGGAGACCATGTGTAGCGATATATACAAAGTGGAGAGACTTTAAAAGCGAGTACGGTAGACATATCTCAGCAGCGTCCCTTGACCACAGACAGGTCTGTATTGCAGTAATGGATGGCTCTCACATTAGGGATCTGGATGTGATCTATTACATTAGGGATCTGGATGTGATCTATTATGTTAGGGATCTGAATGTAATCTATTATGTTAGGGATCTGGTTCTAAACAGCCATGCTCAGCAGCCCTCACCGTCAGACGTAAATCCCATACACTCAAGTCCAGTGTCACACAGCCCAGGGCCTGGGGACCCACTGGTTCTGATGGATTTCATTTCCAGCAGGGTTATACTTTTTAGGTCTGATTGAGCTGCTGTGGATTTGACATCAACTTACTGTAGTTTGCCTGGTGCCCCTCAACAAGCTGGCACTACACATAAGTAGAATCGGTGACTAGTTTTGATAAATGAGTTGTTCAATTAATTTACCTATAGAACAGTTAGTGAAACAATTATTTAAACTTCAACATAAAGGCTGTCACCTTAAAGTTGCACAAGGTGTAAATGACAAAAATAATTTGCAGAAAAAAACCTTCACTTTATTACCTTTTTAAGTATTACTATAAATTATTATAAGTTACTGCTCTCAAGCTTCAAGGTTGCAGCAAATATGAATCCATGTAAATGGGTAATGTGTAAAATATGAGTTATGGAATCTGCTCTGGAGAGGAGCGACTGCTGGCTACTTGAATAATGACCTGCCATTATGAAAAATTAGCTTAAACAGTGCAGTGTCTTAAATGAGCATTGGACATAAAGCCATTGTTAAGAGTTTTCTCTTCACAAAGCTGCTTTATGAGAGAGGGGTGTTAGGGTGCACCACAGCCACCGAACAGCATTCCACTTCACCCGAACCTCCCAATCGCCGCAGTCTGGGACACATACCGCTTGTTTCCCCTGGGGCATCAGGCCCACCCTCCATCTGACCCCCTCTTTCTGTAGGGTACCTCCTGCACCCCCCACACACCACAGAGGGCCTGGGGCTGAATTGTTATTTTTCATCAGCGCTTCTGTAATGAACCCAGCCTCACATTGTGTGATCCATTCCCTGGTCAGCCAGACAATGCAGTTTTTTAAAGCTCAATAATGACCATGTTTGTGTCAGAATTCTTCCTTTGTTTTCTTAAGTTGGGAATAAATATTATTGGGAAACTTGAGGGGTGGGGGAAACCCCACAAAGCACCGGAACTGGCTTTTGTGCCAGCTAAGAAAATAAATCCCTTTGGAGAGGAAAATGTCCAGAAAAGTTATCAATTTCTTTATGTTTTCTCCTGGATTTAAACCCCCTGTCTGTAATTTTTCTGCTTGCAGATTGTGAAGACAATCGGACTCCGGGAGGTCTGGTTCTTCGGACTTCAGTACCAGGACAGCAAGGGCTTCTCCACGTGGCTCAAACTCAATAAGAAGGTGGGCGTGTCTTCAGTGTCATGACAGGTAGTCTGGTCACATGACCTGCAGGTAAAATTAGAAAGGGGGTGGTTCTATCAGTGTTAGCTGTTGAGCAGGACATTACTGGTGTTGTGTTGGTGATCCACTTGATCTGCCAGCTGTAGCATCTTACTTCAGTACTGCTGATTTGATCACCATTCACCTTTAACCTTTCACCCTTTAGGCTTATCCTTCACCTTAACCTTTCGTCGTTCACCCCTGGTTCCTCCATTGCCTAGGTGACGGCCCAGGATGTGCGTAAGGAGAACCCGTTGCTGTTTAAGTTCCGGGCGAAGTTCTACCCGGAGGACGTGTCCGAGGAGCTGATCCAGGAAGCCACACAGAGGCTGTTCTTCCTGCAGGTGAAGGAGGGGATCCTCAACGACGACATCTACTGCCCCCCCGAAACCGCCGTGCTGCTGGGCTCCTACGCAGTCCAGGCCAAATACGGCGACTACAAGAAGGACGTTCACTCCTCCGGATACCTGTCCAATGACAAGCTCCTCCCCCAGAGGTAGAGTATGGACACTTGGACTAGGTGGAATACCTTCAGCTTTCTGTGCTCTATTATCTGCCCTCTCTCATGATTGTAATCCTTTTTTATTTCTCTACCAGAAAAAGCTCAATACAGTGTGAAATTATTGACCTTTAGTTATAATAAGTATCATGATCTGTAGATAATTAATGGTAGTATTTCCAAAATGATAGTTATGGAATTAAGATCACATATCCAGACTCTTTTGAAGTGCATTTGTGTGGCTGTACTGTGTGTGACAGCGCCCTCTGTTGGCAGGGTACTAGAACAGCACAAGCTGAATAAGGAGGAGTGGGAGGAGAGGATTCAGGTGTGGCACGAGGAACACAAGGGGATGCTGAGGTAAGCCACTGTCACACACACACACACACACACCTAACACACACACACACACACACATACACACCTGCCTAACACACACACACACATGCACACCTGCCTAACACACATACACACACACACACATACACACCTGCCTAACACACATACACACACACACACACATACCCACATACACACCTGCCAAACACACAAACATACACACACACATGCACACCTGCCTAACACACACACACACACACACACACACACACACACACACATACACACCTCCCTCACACAAACTCACGCACACACACACAAAAACACACACACCCACGCCATGGTGGAGTTTCTGAAGAAACGATTGACTGATTGACTGACTTGATTGATTGATTGATTGACTGATTGATTGATTGATTGATTGATTGATTGATTGATTGATTGATTGATTTACTATGGTAACAGGGAGGATTCCATGGTAGAGTACCTGAAGATTGCGCAGGACCTGGAGATGTATGGGGTGAACTACTTCAGCATCAAGAACAAGAAAGGCTCGGAGCTGTGGCTGGGCGTCGATGCACTTGGGCTCAACATCTACGAGCAGTCTGACAAGTGAGCCCTCCGCCATATTTCTGTCAACATACCTCCCTCCCCCCTACCTGGCTCATATAGTCATACACTTTCTGTCGCCTTCTTGAAACAGGATGACACCCAAAATTGGATTCCCCTGGAGTGAAATTAGAAACATTTCCTTCAATGACAAGAAGTTTGTGATCAAACCAATCGACAAGAAATCTCCGGTAGGTAAATGGTCATGTCCCCTGCGCTGTCATCTACTCTGTGCTGATTGGTCCGCAGTATAGCGTAGTTGTTAGGGGACTCCACTGATTGGTCCACAGTTTAGTGTAATGGTTAGGGGACTCTACTGACTGTTGGTCCACAGTTTAGATTGAATGACCCCTTTTTTAGGAGTCATTAGAATCAGAAATATTTCCTTTGTTTTTCGGGCCATGGTGTCGGCTTAGTAGAGATTAGGTGGTTAGCTGTTAGCAACGCATGGGCCATGGTGCCACATCCTGCTGCCCTGGGACGGAGCAGATAAGCAGAGAGAGGGAGAGAGAGAGAGAGAGACAGAGAGAGAGAGAGAGAGAGAGAGAGAGAGAGAGAGAGAGAGAGAGAGAGAGAGAGAGAGAGAGAGAGAGAGAGAGAGAGAGAGAGAGAGAGAGAGAGAGAGAGAGAGAGAGAGAGAGAGAGAGAGAGAGAGAGAGAGAGAGAGAGAGAGAGAGAGAGAGAGAGACCTCTTTGTGCCTCTCTGTGCTTGCAGGACTTTGTGTTCTATGCACCACGTTTGCGCATCAACAAGCGCATCCTGGCCCTGTGCATGGGGAACCATGAGCTGTACATGCGCCGCCGCAAACCCGACACCATCGAGGTGCAGCAGATGAAGGCGCAGGCCCGCGAGGAGAAGCACCACAAGCAGATGGGGAAGTGAGTTTCAGTTTTCATTTTTATTATGTTATGTTATGTTTCATTATGTCTTATTTGACGTCATATTTGCTCATATTGTTTTCACAGTTTTCTGCTGAGTTTGGTTCAGTTTGAGAGATTCCGAGATTATGGCTAGGAATTGCGTGTCAACATTAACTTTTTGACCTATAGTTCAATATGAGGGCTATATGTAGCGTTTACCTGGGGGGGTTGTGTGGGGTATTTTTTTGGTTCTTCAGCATTTAAAGTTTCCTCTTGAGTATCCTCTTATTGTTACTGAAGTTCTGATATTCTACCTTGGAGTCCAAGCATCTCCTTAACTTTTGAGGATGAATTTTGATTGGCTCCTGGCCTATGTGTAACACTGAAGTACCCCACAGCCAGGGCAGCAGCACCAGATGTTTTTTCTCAGGAAGAACAGGGTTTCAATGTATTCCTCCATCTACTTTTGTTCATCGCCTCCTCCTCTCCTCTGCAGGGCACTGCTGGAGAATGAGAAGAAGAAACGAGAGATCGCGGAGAAGGAGAAAGAGAAGATTGAGCGTGAGAAGGAGGAGCTGATGGAGAAGCTGAGGCAGATCGAAGAGCAGACCCAGAATGCACAGAAAGGTTAGCGATGGGGATGAGCTTCAGCCTGAGACATGTTCATGACAGTGCACAATATTTACATCAACCAGATACATGAATCATTAGAGTGAAGAGTGTATGTGTATGTGTCTGAATGCATTTGAATGTGACTGTATGTGTGCGAATGTGTGTGTGTGTGTGTGTGTGTGTGTGTGTGTTTGTACATGTGTGCGTGAGTGTGTTGGTGTGCATACGTGAACGTGTGTACATATGTGCATGAGTGTGTGTGTGTATACGTGAATGTGTGTGTGTGTGTGTGTGCATTTGTAAATGTGTGTGTATGTGTGTGTGTGTGTGTGCGTATGTGAATGTGTGTGTGTTTGTATGTGTGTGCGTGAATGTGTTGGTGTGCGTACGTGAATGTGTGTGTGTGTACGTATGTGCATGAGTGTGTGTGTGTGCATACGTGAATGTGTGAGTGTGTAATTTGGAGCTGAGTGTATGTGTTATTTAGAGCTGATTCTGTGTGTGTGTGTGTATGTGTGTGTAATGTGGAGATGAGTGTGTGTGTTAATCAGAGCTGATTGTGTGTGTGTGTGTGTGTGTGTGTGTGTGTGTGATTGTGTGCGTAAATGTGAAAGTGGTGCGATGTAATCCTGGGTGTGTGTGTGTGTGTGTGTGTGTGTGTGCAGAGCTGGAGGAGCAGACACGCAGGGCGTTGGAGCTGGAGGAGGAGAGGAGGTGCGCTCAGCAGGAGGCTGAGCGGCTGGAGAGGGAGCGACAGACGGTGGAGGAGGCCAAGAGTGCCCTGCTGCACCAGGCTGAGAACCAGATGAAGAACCAGGAGCACCTGGTACAGAACGCATCGCTCCAACTAACACACACAATTAGCTTTGAATAACGCACACACTCAGCTCTGACTAACACACACACACACACACACACACACACACACACACACACACACACACACACACACACACACACACACACACACACAATTAGCTTTGAATAACACACACACCCAGCTCTGAATTACACACACTCAGCTCCGCATTACACACACAAGCACACACACTCTGTTCCGAATAACAAATTACACACACACACACACACACACACACACACACACACACACACCAGGATTACATCGCACCACTTTCACATTTACGCACACAATCACACACACACACACACACACAATCAGCTCTGATTAACACACACACTCATCTCCACATTACACACACACACACACACACACACACACACACACACACACACACAATTAGCTTTGAATAACACACACACCCAGCTCTGAATTACACACACTCAGCTCCGCATTACACACACAAGCACACACACTCAGCTCTGACTAACACACACACACAAACACACAATCAGCTTCTGATAACACACACACTCAGCTCTGAATTACACACACAAGCACACGCACTCTGTTCCGAATAACAAATTACACACACACACACACACACACACACACACACAATCATCTCTGAATAACACACACACTCATCTCCGCATTACACACACATACACACACACACACACAGAATCAGCTCTGAATAACACATACACTCAGCTCCAAATTACACACACAAGCACACACACTCTGCTCCGAATAACGCATACACTCAGCTCCAAATTACACACACACACACACACACACACACACACACACAATCATCTCTGAATAACACACACACTCAGCTCCAAATTACACACACACACACACACACACAATCATCTCTGAATAACACATACACTCAGCTCCAAATTACACACACACACACACACACACACACACACACACACACACACACACACACAATCATCTCTGAATAACACACACACTCATCCCCGCATTACACACACACACACACACACACACACACACACACACACACACACACAGAGAGAGAATCAGCTCTAAATAACACATACACTCAGCTCCAAATTACACACACACACACACACACACACACACACACACACACACACACACACACACACACACACACACACACACACACACACACACACACACACACACACACAATCAGCTCTGAATAACACACACTCAGCTCCAAATTACACACACACACACACACACACACACACACACACACAATCAGCTCTGAATTACACACACACTCAGCTCTGGATCACATACACAATCAGTCTGATCGCTTAGCTTTCAGTGACCTGTTTCAGCAAGCCTTCGTCTTTGAGTTAGGACAGAGGCTTACCAACTGCTTGATGTTTTTGAATCCAAGGAATTCAACACTCAATAAATTAATTACTCAAAGTTCAAGTCAAAACACCACAGACTGAAAACTGTTTGTGGGAAGTGGGGATTAGCTGGAAATAACAACATTGGGGCTCCCAGCCAATGTGTTTTTTTTGGGGGGTGGTTTTTGGGTTAAGTTTCTGTTCTCCAGACAGACAGTGTGAAACACTTGCCATGTGCTGATCTGCGATAATCGTGTCCCATATCATCAGTGTTTTGGGTCTTTTGTATCCCGTTTTATCCATCACTGCCCACATAGGCCACAGAGCTGGCTGAGCTGACCTCCAAGATATCCCTGCTGGAGGACGCCAAGAAGAAGAAGGAGGATGAGGCCACCCAGTGGCAGAGGAAGGTAATGACACTCCCATTTTCCTTCCCTCAAAGGGGGCAGAGTCATGGTGGAGCCTTACAGTAGTCATCGGTGAATGAGGTATCATGACACCCATTTGATTACTATTTGGGTGGAGCTACCAAATGCTACCAGTAACTTACTGATTTGAATCAATCCCTGTGTTTAGTTTTTTGATGCCACTGGATGACAGAGCATTGACCTGCTCTTAACCTGTGTTGCTGCAGTACCTACACACACATACACTACCGGTCAAACATTTTAGAACACCCCCATTTTCCAGTTTTTACTTAAATTTAAGCAGTACACGTCCAGTGAATAACCAGAAATGGTACAAAGGTAAGCGGTAAACTGCCAGAGGTTACCAAAAACTGAAAAATAATGTAAATTTCTGAGTTATTAAAAAAAGGCCCTTTTCAGGGATCAAGTAATGGGTTAAAGTGGGTTAACAGTCACTCTGTGCAAGTCGCCGACTCGGGATCCAGCAAAAGAGCCCCAGACCATCACGCTTCCTCCTCCATGTTTGACAGTTGGTGTCACACACTGAGGAACCATCCTTTTGCCTACTCGATGGCCTACAAAAACCTTTCAAAATGTAAAGATTTTGATTAATCGGTCCATAAGACCTTCTTCCAGTCTTCAGTAGTCCACTGGCGGTGCTTCATGGCCCAGGCAAGCCTCTTTTTCTTATTTTGCCATCTTAGCAATGGCTTTCTTACTGCCACTCGACTTGTCAAACCTGCAGCTCGAAGTCTTCTCTTCACAGTTGAAACTGAGACTTCCTTACTTCGACCAGTGTTAAGCTGTGCTTGAAGCTGTTGTCCTGTGAGCCACCTATCACGCAAGCTGTTGACTCTCAGAAACTTGTCTTCTGATTTTGTTGTGGCTTTGTGTCTGCCAGACCTCTTCCTGTCAGAGTTTCCTCCAGTTTCCAAGTGCCTTTTGGTGGTGTAGGAAACTACTCACTGCCAAAACATTGACATTATTTTTCAGTTTTTGGTAACCTAAACATTTGTTTTAACCTCTGGCAGTTTACTGCTTACCTTTGTAACATTTCAAGTTATTCACTGGACTTGAACTGCTTAAATTTCTGTAAAAATTTGATAATGGGGGTGTTCTAAAATGTTTGATCGGTAGTGTATATCACACACTTGTGTGTAAGTGCTGAGCTCACACACACAGTGCACAGCAGGAGCAGGTGTTTTGTTTTTCTTACTTATTAAGAATGAAGAATTCTGATTAATTTGGCTCTTATCTGGTGGATATCTGCTGGTTTATTTTATATGACTGGTATTATATATCCTGGTGATTGCAGTGGGTTTGGCCTGTCCCCATGGTGACTGGTGTCGAGGTGGTCTATCTCCCTGGTGACGGTTGTGGGTGTGGTCTGTCTCCATGGTGACTTATGTGGGTGCGGCCTGTCTCCATGGTGATTCATGTGGGTTTGGTTTTCTGCAGGCAACCCTGGTGCAGGAGGACCTAGAGAAGACGAAGCAGGAGCTGAAGAACAAGGTGATGGCAGCTCACGTCACGGAGCCCGTCCACGGCGAGAACGAGCAGGACGAGGACGACGAGGGCGGTGCCGAGGCCAGCGCTGAGCTCACCTCCGCCGGAACCTCGCGAGACCGCAGCGAGGAGGAGCGCATGACCGAGGCTGAGAAGAACGAACGCGTTCAGAAACACCTGCTGGTGAGGGTGGCCGCATGGGCTTGACCAATCACAGCTGTGCTGGGCTGAGCCCGACCAATTACAGTTGCACTGAGCTAAGCCAAACCTTTAAAAAACATTGAATCAGTTACCTTTTAGAACACGTACCACACTGGACCAAATGTACATACGATACACACGATGATGTATTTCTCAGTCTGTCCCCCTTCCCGAGGTACGATATCTGACCATCATAACTCATCTCTGTAATAAACACTTCTAAGTACCGAAGAGTTATTATAACTGATTGTTCGGACCAATGGCATCTCTGATTCTGACTTTTAATCTAATGTTTGGCACTGAGTCTCCCTCCGCCGGACAAAGAAATAAATCTGCTGCCCTTAAATTGAAAATAAGATTGTGAAATGATAATCAAATACAAAATGGCACATCTACTTTCCAAACCAGCTTGGCTGCTTCGTTAAAATTCCATTAGCAGTGTCGCAATTTCTGAAATGAACTTTGATTTAAAACCAGCATTGAGCAGTTACAGAGAATTATTCCTTTAAGTTTATGTGCTGTGAAATCATTATTACAGAATCATCAGAAGTATGACCAATGCTGTGCATTCCAGAGACATTTATGTGTATATTCCAGCTCCAGTGCCATTATTTCCATATCCATCATAAATCATTACAACTCAGAGGTGCATGGAAAGATATGTAAGAAGGGTAAAAGGACATTATTTATTTATATTAAAAAAAGAGCAGTATAATCTGTGAAATTCCTCTGCCAAGGCGTATATGATTGAGTGATGAATTATTAGCCACCATATTACGGGTCACCTGACCTTACCTTCATACCCCATCGGTGGTGAACTTTACAATGGGATCTTTCCTGTTGAACATTCCCAACCTTTTACACCAGGTTCTGTCTGTGAGGCCCAGGTTACAGTTTACATGCAGTCAAACTTCATATACAGATTGTGTGTGATTGACGTGGTGCACGATTCAGTCCACGGGATGCAGGAGATGCAGGTTGTGTGCATTGGGTTTTGTGTGATGTGGCCTTGAGGACTGAATCTTATTTTGTCACGTGATCTTGCACTTGTCTCTGACTTAATCGGTTTTCATGGTCTAGCTGTGTTCTTCAAACCTTGTTATGTGTACTAACTTGTAAGTCGCTCTGGATTAGAGGCTCTGCTAAATGTCTGTATGTAAATGTAGATGTTGGTGTCGAGAACTTAAGCACAATCCCATCTCCCGTTTCCCCTCTCAGGCCTTGAGCTGCGAGCTGGCCAATGCCCGAGACGAGACCAAGAAGACGCACAACGACCTGCTCCACGCCGAGAACGTGAAGGCCGGCCGGGACAAGTACAAGACCCTGCGGCAGATCCGGCAGGGCAACACCAAGCAACGTATCGACGAGTTTGAGTCCATGTGATCCGCAAGGACCAATCAGGGGAGAGGGGACGAGGGCGGGGCGTGCTCCATGCCCCAACGTGGGCTCCCCCCTGTCTCACGCACGCCTGATGCAGGAATCTGCACAGCAAGCCTGTATACCTTTTATTTCTCTCCTCTTTTGTAATTTCTGCTGTCTCATCCTGTTTGTAAAGGTGGGACGCAGATTTTTAAAACCATATTCCTTCTGGTAATGCCTGTTCTTAACACCTGTCTGGAAAAGCTAAAACAAAACTGCACCTTGTGACAAGCAAACTCAATTATTATATTCCTTTGTACATAAATTATGCAAACAGTCATTATTTCTTCGGCCATGCGATAGGACAGCACAGGCCTGTTATTGTTCATCTTATGCTATCAGAAGGAAACAGTTACCTTTAATAATTTAGGATGCTCAGCATTTTGGCAGTTATAGAACGGGAACGAAACCTTATCCTTTTGCAGGTCAGGAATGTTTTTCATGTTGTTACTGGAAACAATGCAAAAATGCAGCAGTTAACTAGCTGTGGTGAAATGAGGTAGTTAAATGTTTCATCCCATTTATGGAAAAAGAGATCACTCCCATTGGATGGTTTTTGTTGTCGTCGTAGAAGTGTTGATTTAATTGAACCACAGTTTTCATGATGTGAAATTCCAATAAGGAGGTTTTAAATGTTAAATGTGGTATTATTATTATGACAGTTGTTATGAATTAAGCATATGTCATCAAACTTGTGACTCTTGTGATGAGGTGAAAGGTCACTGCATTTAGACTGCATGAATGCCTTAGTGTAGCTCTGAAACATCTCTGTGCAGTCCAGGGGCCTTTCTAGGATTGGACCTTTAGGGGGGCTCAGCCCCCAATGAGAATGTGAGATGTACACATGCAAAGCACAAGCCTACATTTTAAAATGAATTTACTGTTACATTCCCCAAAACGAAAACACTGGTCGCTCTCAAAATTGAAATACCACTCTCTATCTGTGGTATTTTTAAAAATAGATATTAAGTAAAAATGTTTTTTAGAAAAGAATGACTAAACATTTTTAGAGGCTAAAGCCCCCCTAAATAGGGTCTAAAATCGCCACTGGCGCAGTCCTTACCTGTGCAGTCTATACCTGCCTTTAGTGGCCATACTTTATAATGTGTATTTCCACAACAGAAGAGCAGATTTGTGGAGGACTCCCCACCCCCTCAATTTGAATCATTTCAGGAAATACATTTTATAGTTTGTATTTTACCTATTTTTGTGTCCTGTTTATAAGCAAACACTTATTTTTTCCTTGAAAAGGCCCACAATTGTAGGGTTGATATTTTGAGAAGAAACCAATTATCGGCAATTTCAGTATTGGCAGCAGACAGTATTAGGAGCAAATGACCTTAATCCAGCATTGTATGTTCAAACAATCACCCTCTCCTATTCTCTTTGCGTTCAATTCAATACCAGGGTATTTTCACAGATTCTTACATTCTCTGTTCATCAGCTCATTTACATGTGTACTGACAATTATAAAGGACATTTTTGTCTGTACGTAGATATATATACATACAGTATATATACATACATATTTGTCCACATATTATGTTTCCTTAGGTTTCCAGTAGGTTTTTTATTTATTATTCAGGAAAAGGTTATGATTTAGTGAAGAAAGATGCACGCTAGAACCAATGTTCACCTGGAGCTTTCTGTTCATTACAATGCATGCAATGTATTTAAAAAACAAAAACAGAAAAAGAAAAAAACACACCCATCTGGAGAATGTTTTAAAGTTTATTAAACTGTTAATAAAATGTAAGAAAAGCCAGATGTTTAATCGAGTGATTTATTGTGTCCACTATAAGACAGTAGTAATTGCTGCTCTGTCATCAGGGTTTGTTTTATTATCTGTGATGCCTTGTACTGCCACTAGATGGCAATACTGCCTCAATTGTGGTTACTTGTTTTTCTTCCTTGACCAGTTCCAGGTTTTTGTTTTGTTTGGTTCACACAATCTGCTGAAAATACAGTAACAGATGTATTCTTATTTGACCTTGATATTTAGTGCCGCTTATATAAGAAATGTCTACCCCCCCCTCCCCCTTAACTGTTCTGTTACCATGATACAAAAGTGTAGTGTAGTCCGAGGAAATGTGAATTCTGGCCTGTTTTTGTTGGTGCTGTGTGCCAGCCAGTGGAAAATGCAGTGTCCACATCTAATACAGTCCAGATATCACCAGTTATAGACCTAGAGAAAGGGGGTTTGTTCATGAACAGCCTGGTTGTTTGCCAGATATTATTTTGGAAAAGTTTTTTATAGAGAGGGAAAAAAAACATGTTCACTTTTTCCTAACAGGAAGAAAAGTAAAAAAACAAAAACGTGGGGTAACAAAAACAGATGGATTTTCCTCAGCCGCCTGAACGCTGTGAAAAAGAACATTTAATCGATGGAAACGCAGCTCCTATTCCAACATAGAGTTTCATTTCAGAACATTCCTGTACATATTGACAAATAGACTCATAACTCATCTAGTCCTGGGCCCTAAAGCAACCTTAGCTTAATCACATATGGACCAATAAGCTGCTCAAAGTTGTTAGACAGAAATATATCACATGACATCCTATCTGGGCTCCTAATAGATATTGCACAAATTCAGTTGCATGGAAGAGGATTGCGGTGTTCTTTGTGATTGGTTGGAATAAAGTTGTGCGAGGAAGCAAAACTGACTGTTTTCTTCCCTGAATGCTATGTGTTCTGTACAGTATACATCGTACAAATCTGGTAATAAATTAACATTTTTCATGAAGCTGACAATTCAACGATGTGTGGTGAATGTAGCTGTTCAGTGATAAGCATTAAGGCACTGGAGTAGAGTATATATTAATCCGTTTTAATATCAGCTGAACTTGATGACAGAGAGAAAAAGCATATCCACTGGACAGCCCATTCCCACTCACACATTGCCGTAGTCCTCAGATATAAGACTGAACTATGGTGGTCATCACCGATCAAACTTAAGGTAAGCATTGCACAACGTGAATGCTCTAGTGCCCTGAATCAGGCTCACATGTGAAATTCATGCGAAAATGTGGTTCATGGCTGATGTCAGCACTGACCAATGGCGGTCATACAAACAGAGGAGAAGCACAGTTGACCTTTAAACTGACAAAAGATCTGAACCTGTTTTCATGATTAAAAGGTGATTTTAGTTTCATATTCAGCTTCATATTTTATTTGACTGCAGCCACTGTGTCAGTGGTACAGTATGTCTGTACACTTCAGAGAGAAACAAAGAGACGGGCTTAGGTAAAATCATTCTGATCATGACAAAGAGATTAGAGATCGATATTTAAAATAATACTGATTGTTGTTGTTTTTGTGTGTGGTACAGTGAATGAGATTTCATGCGACGTGCACCACTGCGTTAATAACGTGCCGTAAAATAAAGAGGAACTTGCAGACTCATCAGACAGAAGGTGTGCTCCCTATGCTGCTCACATCATCACAGGTAGAAGTTATTTAAACGTTCCGCTATTTTGGTTTTGTTACTGTGAAGAGCGTTTACTGATGGTTCAGGTGCGCTGCAAGGTGCTTTAGATGAGGGTATGTGTGTGTGTTTGTGTCTGTGTGGTATGTGTGGTGGTCTGTGTGGGTGGTATGTGTGTGTGTGTGCATGAGCATATGTGTGTGTGTGTGTTTGCAAGTGTATGTGTGCATGTGTGCATGCTTCTGTGTGAGTGTATGTGTTTACTATGCATGTGTATGTGTGTGTGTGTGTGTGTGTGTGTGTGTGTGTGTGTGTTTGTGTGTGTGTGTGTGTGTGTGGTGCGTGTGTGTATGTAAACAGCACCTGTGCTATAATTGTAGTGAAATTGATACAGGGAGATGGAGGGATAAAAAGGTGGAGGATGGTGAGGAGAGGTGGAGGTTGGTGTGGAGAAGTGGAGGATGGAGAGAAAAGGGGGAGGTGGTGAAGAGAGGTGGAGAATGGAGAGGTGGGAGTTGGAGAGGAGAGGGGGAGGATGGTGAAGAGAGGTGGAGGGTGGTGTGGAGAGGTGGAGGTGGTGAGGAGAGGGGGATGAATGGAGAGGAGAAGTTGGTGTGGAGAGGTGGAGATTTATGAGAAGAGGATGGTTTTTATGGCGGTCTCCAACCAGGTCTTGGTTCATCACATCTCCTCCCCTCCCACGTCTTCGTTTCAACCCAAATCACTGTAATTGCTTTCAGACGACCTCTGAACGCGAGTCACGTAGCTGCATTAATGATGCTGTTCAGATAATTTCCCCTGTGAGTGGGAGGTAATTGAGAGCGACCTCTTTTCATTGATGAATTTATCTCGCCTCGCCGATAACATGGGGTACACTTTTTGCCATGGGCAGGAATAGGCACGAGGAGTTGGTTTGCCACACAACAATGTGAAATAACAGGGACAAACGAAAGCCTTCTGAATGTCCGTGGAAAGGTCAGAAATGTCCACAGTGCATAAACCCTCCTCTGGCACCATGAAACACTTTTATTTCCTTTTTCCCCTTTTTCTCCCAGTGCGGAATGCCGAATAGTATTCTAAACCGCACTCATTTTAACCTTCGCTGTCAATTTGGGAGAGTGTAGACGAGCATGTGCTCTCCCCCGAAACACGTGATGTCAGATTTTTTCCCTTTCTTTTCACACCACAGTCTACAAGTTAAACTCACACAGGCACGAACTGGAGTAAAACCCTTTGTGCGCAGCCTTATACCGGCAGACTGTGGGTGCCAGAATAACCAGTGCTGGTGTGCGACGAGACACGGACAACCCAGCCGACTACATCCTTCCCTCCTGGGCAATGCTACCACCAATTATCACCCTGCTGGGTTGCTGGCTAGCATGGTATGAACCCTTTATCCTCAAAGAGGATAAACCCATTCGCCTAGCAGGATATGAACTCATTAGCCCAGCAGGATATTAACCCATTACCATTGCAGGGTATTAAACCATTAGCCTAGCAGGGTATGAAAACATTAGCCTCACAGGGTATGAACCCATTACCATTGCAGGGTATGAACCCAGTAGCCTGGCAGGGTATGAAATCGTGCCCTAGTCTTGAGACACAATGGGACAGTTGGGGTCGCGATGAAGGAACTTCTGCGAGAGGAAGGCGTGTAAGCGCACAGCGTGGGCCTGCTTTCCCCCAAAGACTCTCTCCATCCAACAGCGCTCTATTTGCGGTCCAATTCCAGGCGACTGCACGTCTTCATGTGAGATAGAGATTGAGCCAAAGGAAGAGGTAATCAGAATGAGGAAGAGATACCATGACACACACACTACTGCGACACACACCTTACCACACCCTGCTGTGACACACACTCTGCTTCGACACACACACATTACCACACACTGCTGTGACACACACACACACACACACACACACACACACACAGTATCCCTTGAGACAGGAGTCTCCACTCTTATCCAAGAAGGGCCAGTGTGGGGACAGGGTTTAATTCTAGCACAAAACACATGGTTCAGCTAATTTAAAAACAACGAATTGATCTGTTGAATCAGGTGTTTTAGTTCTTGGGTGGAACAAAAGCCTGATCCCACTCTTAGAGTGTTTATCAGGGTAAATGTGCTGTGTGCAAATAAAATTCATTATCAGGGAGAAAGACAGTAGTGTGTTTTCACGGTTCGATGCAACACCTACTGGACATGCACGTGTATCTTTGATATGAAAGGCCCACATATATCATGGGATAGTGTGTTTTTAATATCATCATATTGCATTCATTTCTGTCAGATGATGACACAAAACTGGGGTTTTAAGGGGAAGGGGTGTGTGTGTGTGGTGGGGGGGGCGGGGGTGTCTTATCTGCATACCAGTGTTGTCAGACATATGCCAAACAGAGCGATATGTAATGAGGAACAGCTTTGAACAGCCACTGTGCATGCAGGCACACAGTAGGTACGGCTGTCCGTATAACAGAGGTTACCTACTCCATGCAGCTGTTAAAAAACAATCCAGGTTCAGAAGTAGATTCAACAGCTCAATAACCAAACGTGGTATGTGAAAAGATGAGATATGATATCTGAGATATGAATTGAAATAGCAGCAGTGCGCTGACACGACGTTATCTGGCAGGGCCGCTTATGCAACTTTTCTTCTCAGAACAGCTCCCAGTGCTGTGAAAGTACAACGCGTCTCACTTCTCTTTTCCTGCGGGCCTGCGTAACTGAAAGGAGCGTGTGGACACACTGACGTCTACGGCTTCTTCTGTAGATGTTTCACATTTCAATAGGCACTGCATGCGTAAAGGCTGGCAATCAATCAACGTTCGTCCATAACTTACAATGATATGAAGGTGTTTTCCCTCGCAGACAGGCTCACAGTGTGTGTTGTTGCAATTATTGGTGCGATGTGCAGCCGCAGGTCCGGGGGAAAGAAATAAAAAATACGTCTGCAAACTGTGTTTGTGAAGAAGAAATCTAAAAGTTGCATTAAAATTGTTAAAACATCAAAATTAAGCACAAAAGTTGATTGAATCCAGGCCACAGAGTCATCTCCCTGTCCCCACACTGGCCGACCTCATTGACCTGTGAACCGGATGTACACTGTACACTAAACACTGGTACCAAGCAGGGTTGGGCTTGATTCAGTTTTGATTCACTCAATGCAGGAAATGATGTAAAACATGGCCATAAGGTGCTCTGAGGATTTTTCAATGAATTAACTGAATTTCTATTTGTTTACTGAACTGAACTAGAACACGTCTGGTACCAAGGCACCACTGCTAAATGCCTTAATGTGATGATGTAACAGTGAGTGCCTGAAATGAGGTGCAACACACTGGAAGCAGAGTGCGAGACCCTGGGCTGTAACAGCCACAGCAGAAATGCTGTCTGTGAAATGGTCGCGGTGCACGTGGTGTGTTGCCTCTCTCACCATGATCGCATCGCGCACCCTTCACACGGTGCAGAAAACAGGCCACTCCTTTCCTGTATCTCTCGATCTCTGAACGTTTTTACACATTTCAAGTGCTCTCTCCCTCCCCCCAAAAAACCTGACCAATTCAATATTGTGCAAGAGGTGCTACCAAGTTGTAAATGTCAAAATTATCCAGAAGACATTATTATTATTATTATTATTATTTTATCATTATTTTAAACTGCAAATGTTACAGCTAATATCTGTGCATTATTTAGAAAAATTAAAGTAAATTAGAGTACATTTTAAATGCCAGCAGGAATTGTACTATTCAAATGTGAAGCAGCATCAGTGAAAAGCACACACACACACACACACACACACACACACACACACACACACACACACACACACAGTGAGCGAGCCCACTGCAGGGTCACACTTGTGTTACGGACACCCACAACGCCCGTTTGCAGATGAACACATCTGAATTCAAGCGGGAATGTGGCAACACTGATTGCTTTGTCACTTTGGCTCGTGGCTACTTCCTCAGTGTACCGCATGCTCAGTGTCACCAGAACTCAACTTCCTCTTTGTGAGAGAGCCTGATAACACGGCGCCTCGACGTGCTCCGAGCACTCTTTCGTCCTCCGCCCCATTGAGAGGAGAACATCGAACCTGCAACCCCCGGGATCACGGACGAGACAACTCAGGCCACGCCCGTCAGGTATGTACCATAGACCCTCTGACGCGTGAAACACAAATAAGGGTGTCGACAGGACTGACTGTACATGATAACATGCTAATACGTTCCCGAACCTGTAACCTGCCTTTCATGTTAAACGAGCTTGGCCATCTTGGATAAGGATCAAGCATCAGCAGCTGGATCTGTGTGCTTGTTCTGTTCTGTGTCTAATGCAGGAAGTCGCTTTAAAGTAACATTGTGCGTTATAATCCCTGGATAACATTTAATTGTACCAAGGTAATTGGGTTGCGTGAAATTATTTTGATTATGGCCCCTGGAGAGCCGCAGGGTCTGGCGGTTTTTGTTTTGACCTTAAAATCAGCAAACAATTCATACCCAAGAATCAGGTGTGGTGAGTTAACTGTCAAATCAATGGGTTTAAACAATCAATTAAGTTCTGAGTAACAACAAAAACCTGCACACCATGGCAAGAGTGATTATCAGTGGATTATAATAAAGTTGTCAAACTCGATTGATCACCTTTTAAAATGGGCATGCTTCTACAATTATGTAAATAACATTTTTAAATAGGCTCAGGACGATTCTCAGGTAAGAGATCAAAGGCTTTGTGGGTCATCTGCTGCCTCTGATGAGCAGGAGAGCAGATTGTGTGTCTCACAGCCTCTCCCTGGCGCTGACTCATCAGACACACAGCAGATATAGAACAGGGTTCGTTCAGGACCCTCTTCCTTTCTGAAGGTTTGGATGATTATTGAGAGAATGAGACTGTCTGAATCTCTTTCCAGTGTGTGTGCTTCTATGAGGAGTATCAGGGTTTTGGTATTAATGATGCCAAACACACAGACACACACACACACACACACACACACACACACACACGAGTCACACTCTGTCACACAATACTCTGAAGACTCTTAACATTAACGTGTGCCTAAGCTGTCAAAACCAGACTTGTGAGACTTGTGTAAGACCTATAAGAATTATGAAATTCAATTTAAAGGAGAAATGTGAAGAAAAGCATCTCAGGAGATCACTTGTGGAGCCAATCAGGTCGTCTTTACATGGTTACTGCGATCTGCCCAAGCAAACCATTAGCACTTTACACTGCCCTACTTCCACAGAGAACAAACATATAATACAAATCAACAGCAAAATCCCATCTGAGACTTAATATGAAGACTAATTACCTGGAAATACAGTATGTGGGAAAATAGGTCCAGGAGGTGAACTAATATGTGAAATCAGGTGGTGTAGTGTGTTGTTGGAACAAATACCTGCAGACACTGCGCCCCTTGATGCCTGACAGTCGCTATGCCCCAGAGGACACAGATGGGGGACAGGCCAGGGCAGGATAGTGTTTATAAAAACCGTAGCGGAAGAGGGCAGCAGGTCTGAGATCAGATAGGCTCCCAAGTGTAAATTGAGCTGATAGATGCAGACATGAGCATCTTAATATGGACCTGGTTTTCATTTTTGGTTCTGTGATGTACATGCACATTTAGTAATTAGTGCATCAGAACAATATATATATATTTAAAAAAAAAAAAAAAAACACACAGATATATATATTGCCAAAATAGAGGAAACACTTGAAGGGTTCTGGCAGCTCTGTTATGGTGTTGGGTGTATTTTCCTGCCATGCTTTAGGTCCAATCAACTCCTTAGAGAGCAAGGTAAATGCCAATGAATACAAAACCATTCTGAGTGACCACCTTCATCCGACAGTGAAGCATTTCTATCCTGATGGCAGTGGTCTCTTCCAGGATGACAATGCCCCCATCCACAGAGCAGGAGTGGTCACTGAATGGTTTGATGAGCATGAAAATGATATAAACCATATGCCATGGTTGTCTCAGTCACCATATCTCAACCCAATTGAACACTTGGCAGTTACCTGCATGTACATGTGATTCGGCTGAAAGTCACTGCTGGAATGGTTCCATCTTAATCCAAATCCAATTTATACTTTTATTTACTCTGTACAGCCAAGTATTGGAAAAACATACTGGGAATGTATTATACATCATGGAGACATGCAATTGAAAAGCACAGCTGCCTCGTTAGCCTCACACTGGCTCTGTACTAATATGTTATCCAAACTGCGGCTGCATCCTGTCGAGCCCCATCTTAATTCCTCTTACTCCCCCCCACAGAGTTTTAGGGTCCTCTGCATCTGCCGGAGCTTAGGCAACACACTGGCCCCCCACTCTGTGTATTCGACAAGCTGAGCTCGACACTCTACATGACAGGAGTGTCAGTTTGTCAAATACCCCAAGTGTGCGGCTGCTCGTCACCAAGATCCAGATCCATCGGACATGGACGAGACTGTCTGCGGCTCCATGGCGGGTCACCCCACTGATGCTGCACAGACAAAGGTCATAGGTGAAAGGTCACGTACGCTGGTGTGGCTGCAGTCTTCACTAGTCTCCTGCTTCTGTTTCTGGATGGAACTAGATTATTATAAATTAAACTGTAAGATCCAGTTTTGTGTAACACATCAATTAGTCACATAGTCATTGGTCATTATTTCAAGGGCAGATGGGGACATTAGATACTGCAGTGTAAACAGGCCCGTCAAGAAGCATGTAGCATGCAGCCATCCTGTCTAATAAAGGCACAAATCATTCAGTGTGATTCCAGTATAAATCATCACGGTGCATGTATGTGGATGTTTTTCAGGTGTTAGATGAGCCAGCATATTGTGATGGCAGGTACAGCCTGAAGTGGTGTGTGATGGAAGGTTGGTGTGTGTGTGTGTGTGTGTGTGTGCATGTGTGCACAGCCTAAGGTGTGTTTGAAGGTGGGTGAGTGTGTTTCTGCTTGAATGCTTGACTTTACATAGATTTGGTGGAGTGAAGGTTTGGGGTTTGATTGGAAAAGAAGACAACCTCACAGTGAAGACAGAGCCCTTAAATCAGTGGTCTCAAACTCAGTGCCATGGAGGGCCATGTGTATGCTGGTTTTTACTGCAGCCTCCGCTTTTGATTAGATAATTAGTTCCATTATTTGCTAAATTATCATGTTGGCTTGCACATAATGTATATAAAGTGAAATTTAACATTTTTGTTATCTAAATGATAATTGTTGAGTATATTCTGTGCTTTAACTTCAAAAATGCACAGAGGTGCATGCATATGGCTAAATGAGTAGTTGAGCCAATTAAGGCAGCAGTAATTGGTTGGAATGAAAACCTGCATACACAGTTTGAGACCACTGCCTTAAATATTCCTATTTTTAAACCCTTTAAAAGCATTTACAGGCCATGCCTGGCTCTACTCACTGGTGAGCAACACACTGTGTTTCATTACCAATTCTCAGAACCACGATTGGTAGATGTCTACGGAGGAAGGACATTGATAATCTAGTCAGTAATGAAAAGCATAGAGAGCCTGGCGGTTTACAGCATATGCTAATTATTCAGCAGGGGACACATGCAGAGGATGTGGCCTAGCTTGTGATCAGAGGGCTAAATAAGGAGACCGTCTCTGTGGACAGAGGCGTGACAACAATGATCTCATGTTTCCAGAGCTCATCTCAGGACTCTATTAGACAGCTGTGTTCTGCAAGTCCGTTAATCTTTAATTACTGCGATCTAAATTAGCACAAGCACTCACGGGCTACAGTGGGACATCTCATTGACTGTCAGAAACATTGACGCCTCTGAAGACCTGAGTTTTTTTGGTCTTTCAGGAAATCTTGAGCCCCCGTGTGTATCTGACCCAGATCCAATGAACTGCTTTGAGTAATCTGTAAATATTGTCGGAGCTTTGCTTTTGTGTACACGGCTAATGTCACATGTGATTGGCTCCTGAGGTGCAAAACAAATGAGTGGATCAAAACAACATTTATATCTTTACTGCAAGCTTGCTGGGAAAACTGAGGCGTCAAAGTGGTTCATAGTGCTTCCCACAATGCATTGCGGTTCCTCTGACTCTTTCATTGGCATACCCAATGGCGGGGCCCTGCCCCCACCAGCAGCCACCCCCCACACTCCTCAATTTATAAAGGAAATAGACCCTGTACTTTCGGCCCCCATAAAAAAAGTAATTGTATTGCCCTGCCCCATTGGCAATGCCCACTGCTTTAGGTTGAAGAAGAGCACAGCACAACTTCCATCTACATTCCTTCAAGGTCTTTCCCGCTGGACACTATGCAGGGAACCAGCATGTGTTGTCTAGTGCCTACATGACCTGCTTTGTGTGTTCAGGTCAAGCTGATTAAAAATGGAGAAAAAGGCTGTGTAAAGTGTATAAGTAGGGAAACTGAACAGTTCCTGTGCTCTCATGACCACCTCTGTTTCTTTCCACAGCTCAGACTAAATGTGTGTGTGTGTGCGTGTGTATGTGTGAGTTTTATTGTGACCAGATGTCCTGGTTTTGTTGGGACAGTCCAGCATTTAAACAAAACATCCCGGTGTCTCGTCAGTCTGCTGAAAAA
The DNA here is from genome assembly GCA_029706075.1 of Aldrovandia affinis. Taxonomy (NCBI): domain Eukaryota; kingdom Metazoa; phylum Chordata; class Actinopteri; order Notacanthiformes; family Halosauridae; genus Aldrovandia; species Aldrovandia affinis. Next base: position 1,560,786 of record JAINUG010000126.1, on the reverse strand, counting down.
CACAGAATGTCCCAGTTTTCAGCTCTTGCCACACATCAAGATATTTCAAAAACATCAAGATATTTTATCTTAGCACAGTGGTTCTCAAACATGCTCCTAGGTTTGGCTTATTGACATTTCCATTCCTCTTCATTTTCCACAAATGGTTTAGTTTCAGTAACCAGGTGTCCACACTTTCCGTATTTAGGACCAAACTGATTTTACCTTACAGTAATACAATTTTTTTTTTTTTTTTTTTTTATTTTCTTCCATTTTATTCACATATCGTCACCTTCTTAAAATAATGGCCTAAATCACAACGGCATGTTCGTAAATTGGCCTAAGTAATCTAATCCTCTTATGTTACATAATTGACAGACAGCGTTATTTGTATGTCAATAGTTATATATTGTCATAACCTTTTTGTGTGAAATGATTAATAAATGTCATATATTCTATATTTGGTTCAGTTTATTCTGTTTTTTGAAAAACTTGAAAATATGACTTTATATGACTATATATGACTTATTTTAAGAAGGTGACGATATCCAGTCTTAACAATAAGAACACAATAAGACATAAGAAGAACACAAATATATAATTTAACAGTGAGTCTGCTTGTTCTGGATTACATGGAAATGTGTTTGAGCAGCATGCACAAATGCACAAAGTGCACACATTTCAAATAAAGTTTCACCAAATTTACTACTGACTAAACTGTGCAGTGATAATCAGATAATTGTGCTCTCTGACAGGCAATTGGGACAAACTAAAGGACCCTGGTCAACCCACTGTCCCCAGTGGGGAACACGGCCAGTTGTGTCCTGCCAAAATGGACCTACTACATGTAGAAAATTTGACCATGTGATAAAACAGCCCAACCTGTACTCATGGGCAAGTCCCTTTGCCAACTGAGTGAAGTAGCACTCACAGCACATAGCACCCTGGATTCACTTTTGAAAAGCAATTTTGAAAGCTCTCTCTGGAGTTCTGTAGGTGCTGCATTATTTCTGCTTGATAATTAAGTTTCTGAACTGGCTTAAGTAATTAATAAATTAAAAAAAAGTGTATTCTTTTTTATACACACATATACATACACATATACATATATATATATATATATATATACATACACACACATTAGGTCAAATTGAACCTCTTTCTATTGGAATCATTTGACACATATCATATTACAGAAAAAGCATTATTTGGATCTGACTTATAAGTTCTGTGATGTGAATATGGTACATTTATTCTTCATGGCATGCACAGATATTTCTGACATAATATGGCCTTAATAGAGTAAATTATTCCTCAATAGATATTAAAAGGGTCTAATTAAGAACAATTAAAAGCTCATTACAATTTGGTGGGTGCAATTGTGGTTGGAACGAATACACAGGGGGTCCCCAGTATCGAGTTTGAGAGCCTCTCTGTCTTAACACTACAATTACAGTCATATCAGTGTTCCATAGCCATAACACTACAATTACAGTCATATCAGCGTTCCATAGCCTTAACACTACAATTACAGTCATATCAGTGTTCCATAGCCTTAACACTACAATTACAGTCATATCAGCGTTCCATAGCCTTAACACTACAATTACAGTCATATCAGTGTTCCATAGCCTTAACACTACAATTACAGTCATATCAGCGTTCCATAGCCTTAACACTACAATTACAGTCATATCAGTGTTCCATAGCCTTAACACTACAATTACAGTCATATCAGCGTTCCATAGCCTTAACACTACAATTACAGTCATATCAGCGTTCCATAGCCTTAACACTACAATTACAGTCATATCAGTGTTCCATAGCCTTAACATGACAATTTAAATCCAGACTCAAAACATACTTATTCACTAAATTTTATGGCTGAGTTTAGCATACATATGCGCACGCACAAACATAAATACACATACACAGTTTTTTAAATAATATTAATTTGAATACATTTTAGTTTTGCTTTGTTTTCAGTTTTTCTTTTCTTTTCCTTTTCTGTTAAGCACTTTGAGACCGCTCTGCGATGAAAAGTGCTATATAAATGAGGGTTATTATTATTATTATTAATTAGAGTCATATCAGCGTTCCATAGCCTTAACACTACAATTACAGTCATATCAGCGTTCCATAGCCTTAACATTACAATTACAGTCATATCAGTGTTTGCGCAGATACAGACATGTTTCTAACTGCTAATGGCTAAGGTAAAGGCTAATGGCTAAGCTAAAGGACTGGGATAGCACTAATTCTCATGAGTCAAAAGTGCAAACACTTTATGCCAAAGCATCAATCAAATTGACACCAACTCCTTGTTCAGCGAGGTCTTTTAGGAATACAGGAAAGAGTTGCTGTAATGTGTTTTTCCAGCTCAATCAGTCATTGTGAAAAAGCAGGCATCAAAGATGAAACAGAATCTGACGAAGTTGAAGTATATTGAGCTGCAATCTGGAAGTCGTTCATTTTTGTCAAAAGTAGTATGTAATAAAAGCTATTTTATACACATATCATTTTAATAATTTTTGTGTGTGTTTGTGTGTCTGCATGTGAGTGTTTGTGTGAGTGTGTATATGTGTGTGTGTGCCTGTGTGTGTGTGTGTGCCAGTAATCCTGTAGGGGCCTTGAATTGGGCTGTTTGCCTCTGATGGGGAAGGTTACTCTGATTTTATTTTTCTTCCTTTCGTTTTTTTAAAGGTAAATACAATTAATCTCAGGTGCACTTAACTCCCCCTTCTTTCCTTCTCAAGTAAAAATGACACACCTTGCTCTTCCTCTTGATGTCATTACGCCCATTAGGCATACACACACACACACACACACACACACACACACACACACACACACACACACACACACACACACACACACAAACTCACTCTCTCTTCCTCATGCACACACACTCACACACAAATACACATGCTCTTTCTCTCTCACACACACATCAGACAGAAGGAGGTGTGCTCCTTAGGGAATACGATTTGGGACAAGTATGTTTAATAAAAGGTAAGCTGTAAGTCGCTTTTGTTAAAGTCTCCACTAAATGTCTAAATTGTAAATTGATGAATTGAAAGCTTTCTGTTTCTCCTGTTAGTATCTCGCTGACTGCTGTAGACACCATCACACATGAAGTCATACACTTTTTTGGGTTATTTGGTTTTTCTGAAGAGCATCTAAACCATTATATGTTGATAGATGTTTCAACAGTGTATGTGTGTGTTTATTTGTTTGTGCGTGCATGTGTGTGTGTATGCATGTGTATGTCTATGCATGTGTGTGTGTGTGTGTGTGTGTGTGTGTGTGTGTGTGTGTGTGTGTGTGTGTGTGTGTGTGAGTGTGTGTAGCAAACATTTTTATAACTTGATGTGTGATGGTATCAACAGCAGTCAGTGAGATACAAACAGGGGAAACAGAAAGCTTTCAATTCATCAATTTACAATTTAGACATTTAGTGGACTTACCTTATTAAACATACTTATTCCACCTTTTATGCTGACTTTTGTGTATGCTGACTGCCTGTGCATGTTGGCATTTGTTACAGACAATCTCTTGATCAATTAAGGTTGTTGAAAACATATTTAAGTTCTACTGCAATTTTTTTTAGCCCAATGCAACTTTGTCTCATTGACATTTTGACATTTGAGGCCAAAGACCAGAAACAGAGAACAAAGAACAGAACCCATAGAACAGGAAACAGAGAACACAACCCGGAGAACAGAGAAGAGAGAACACAACCCAGAAAACAGAGAAGAGAGCTCAGGCCTTTAACAGACTCACACTCAGGAGTCATATTAATTTTACATAACTAGATCTCCCTGATATCATTAAAATGATTTATTGTGAAATGCACAACTGTGATGCTGCCAAGTTAGAGGCGATGAAGCAAAATAAGACCAGGCAGCTGATCCTCAGAGTAAGTGGAAAACTTTCAACCATGAAAACCAGGAACCAAGCGCAGAAGGGAACCTGTGTCAGATTATTCACTGCTTCACGTGTATCAGTTTAATGGTAAATTCACTGTCTCATCTGTATCAGATTACAGGTAAATTCACTGTCTCACCTGTGTCCATAATTTTCCATGGGTAGAAGCACTAGGCTACTGAACAGTCTAAATTTTGAACGGCTGCAACATAAAGTTTGGCCCGCAGAAAGAGCAGAAACTTGTTGGTATATTGTTTGTTCTCAGGTGATTTAAATACAAGGCAACCAAAGTTTACTGGATCAAGACTGTGGTTCTGCCTGTTGCTTTTTTCATTCAACCATCTTGCACAGGGAATTGGGCTGACCTGGTTACTTCTGAAACAGAATGTTTTTAACCAAGAAAAGTCTGGTTTGACCGTCTGCAGTCTGTACGCTTGCTGTCATGTCCTTTGTTCTCAAGTCAGCTGACACGTCAGTGTCGTGCTTCTTCCACTAGATTTTAAGACATACATCATATCTGTGGAACAGGGGTAAAAATGATCAGACCCAGAGAGTCACGTCAGTAACAACTATCAAACCCAAAGAGTCACATCAGTAACAATGATTCAACCCAGACAGTCATGTCAGTAAAAACCAAAAAATAGAAGGTTGGCAACCCTGCTGGGGAACAGATATTTTAGAGGGCAACCAGTTGCATCACATTCAACCTGTGACATCACAGACAATCTTTGGAGATTTAGATATAGATGACACCCCCATTCTGGGCATCCCATAATGTTTTGTGGTTTGTCTGTAATTTTTACTCACAACATTACTATTATAACTATATTAGTATAGTGAAGCGAGTAAACCCCAGCACTTTTCCCCCTTATTTACACTGAACCCCAGAGGACAGAGCCTTTCAAATGGCCTGAATTTCAAGGATTATTGTTGTTTTTTATTTTCTCCGCCCTCGGTGGGAGACTCGAAGGCCATGAGAAGCTGCCAAGCGACAGACGGATACTGACATGGTCCAGATAAGGACCAGACAAAAACATTTAACACCTGCAGCCCAACAGAAAACAAACTCCCTTAAGTGCCCGTGGTCCAACTAACATTAATTCTTTCACAAATATGAATTTCCGCAAACCAATAATCTGTTCCAACACAAACATTATATAGTGGCACGGTTGTGGTTGTGCTCTGTGTAAATTCACGCTGCGCGCACTGGGCTATTTGTTTTGGCACAACCTTTGTGGTGTGTTGTGGCACATTGGGCGCATTGGGTCTCAGCGTCTAGTGAGTGTGGCACAGTGTCAGTCAGGCCTTAATGACAAGGCAGCAATCTGGTGCTTTCATGCCGGATTTCACCGCGCAAGGTCACGGGAGTGTCCTTACCGGCGCACTAAAATTACAACAAACCCCATCAGAAAACTCTGCACTAATGTGTTTTGCGAGCAAGGAAAATTTTCTCACAGACTCTTTGGGGAAACACTGTAAAATTCACTTGCGTCTCGTGCCCTGAGAAGCCCTTTCAATAGCAATCCCGGCCCCGACCAAAGAGAATACACAATTCCCCCAATTTCCCAAGACGTTCAGGGTTTGAGTTGAGACAGCTGCACTTTCTTTCCCCCCTTCAGCAGCTTTTGTTCAGCCCCCACCACGCCCCCTGCCCCTCCCCCCCCCATCGTGCATCCTGCCCCCTCCCACCCTGCCCCCTCCCACTTCGCCACCTGCCCCCTCTCTCCTCACCCTCCCCTTCCACTCTCACACTAATGACTTTCCCACTCGGGCACTGATAGCGCTGCATTATTCCAAACAAGAAAGAAAGAAAACAGGGAGAATTCAATTAACTTATCTTTCTATTCATCTCCATATGTCTGAGAAGGCCTTCACACTACTGGAGAGGAACGAGTCAGAGGACCATTCAGACCAATCAATGGGCTGTGAGCCTAATGTACTGTATGCTGTTATTCAATCCATCAATCAGTCTTTATTTCTGTATTGCGCCATTTACAAACAGGTTGTAACTATGGATGTATTCCACAGCGACCCCAAAACCCACACAAAAAAATCACCAATTGAGCCACTTTGGAAAACAGAGGAACATTATTCCCCGCTCCTTTAAATGGCAATTAAGATGAACGTGTGTAATATTATGGGATGTAATAATTGCTCTATAAACACATAAACATATTGGAGAAAGTTCACTTTTTTAATCGATTTTTTTCCTGATTTTCCCCCATTTTCTCCCAATTTAGTAGCCAATTATACCCTCATTTCATATCAACTATTGCAAGCTCACTGCCGTAGTCCTGAGACCGGCAGTGACAAAGGCAATGTACCTGTCAAAAGCTGTCAACTGCAACTCCGGTACACACAGAGCCACTCCTATACACAGTGAGATCATATCAGCTTCCCTCCCTGGGGTGGACAATCAATTGCCACCCCCTAGTGACACTCCCAGAGCCGACTGGCAGCCAGTGGAATCGAACTCCGGCCGCAGTGGGCAGCATGCGTCCTGGTCGGGCACTCTTGCCTCTATGCCACCCGGGAGGCCCTGGATGCAACACTTTTAAAGGTGACTTTGGTCCTGTGATGGAGCACTCCCAAACCCAACTTCCTCTGACACACACACTCTCCCCTCATACAACAGCGGGGGGCGAATAATTACCATGGTTTACACACCACCTCATCCATGTTTGATGTGGCTTGGTAGTACCCAATCATGCAGGATCAACAGAAAATAATAAAACTTTATTTTTTCTAAAAAGGTGGGCGGCAAACTGCTATTGGTTATGACAGTAACTCCCTCCACATATTAAATATTGACTGCAGTCCTGGCAGAATTATACGTGTTGGGTGAAGAGAGGGGGTTATGAGAAGGGAGGGCAAGACTCTGGCTTCACAGTCCACTGCTTAAAAACACTGTGAACAGCCTGCCAAGAAACACTCTCCTGATTGCTGTGGAGACATCCATTATTCCCAGAGCCATGTCTCATGGCTTGACGTACCAGCCGCCGGCAGTTTGTCATATCTCCAAGGTTACTTGCTGTGATTGATTCAGGCACAGTCTTTGTGTTTGGTCTGCGGTTGGTGAGGATCTTTTTCAGCGCGTTAAGCGGTGGAGGCCTTGAGCAACATGTTAAATTAAAGTCAAACATTAAAGTCTATTGGAATTGAATACTCTTAAAGACAGTGGCCTGTATTAAATCTTTGTCCTTAACTTGGCAATCAAATGCAAGTGGTGTTAGTTATTTTTCTTAAGAAATACTGTTTGGCTAGTTAGACAATCACCTAAATAAATTTGCCAGTCTGTGTTTGTGAAGAAAGAAAAACGAATGCTGGCGTTTGTTTGTATATTAATCAAAGTTAAGGACACATGTTGATTGAATCCAGGTTGATAGCTACTGGTATGACATAAGATGAGCCTCACACTAAGTTACGAAAATGTTCAATGAATTATTATTTTAAATAATAATAATACTGAATATCTTCAGCTTCTACTACAATACAGAACGATTCGTGTGATGGTCAATTTGAAAGCACGCACAGAGCTACTTGTTTGGTGTGCCCTGTAAACAAATACAATTCGTTTCAGGAATTATTTGTGTGTCTGTTTTATTTTTCTCTAATGGACATCCTGCTCACATGTAGTACTTATGAAAAAGGAGATGTGTGAGTGTGTGTGTGTGCGTACATGCGCATGTGTGCGGCTGTGTGAGTGTGTGTGTGTGTGTGTGTGTGCGTGCGTGCGTGCATGCGTGTGTGTGTGGCTGAAGCTAAGCAGGGTTGGGCTTTGTTAGTAGTACTGAAGCTAAGCAGGGCTGTGTTTGGTTAATACTGAAGCATAGAAGAGTTGGGCTGGGTTAGTACTGAAGCTAAGCACCTGTGGGCTTGGTTAGTCCTGACTGTGGTCATTATTGCAAATGCTGTATTTGGGGTTTCCCTCAATGTCCTGGCAAAATTCCAAATTGGTTTAATAATACTTTTTATTTATGTTAATAATACTTTTTATTTATGTTAATAATAACATTTTTATTTGTAATAATAACATATTTTATTTGTAATAATAATACATTTTATTTGTAAGAATAATACATTTTATTTGTAAGAATAATACATTTTATTTGTAAGAATAATATATTTTATTTGTTTGAATAATACATTTTATTTATATCGCACTTTTCCCATGCTCAATGTGCTGTATAGAATAGAAGACATACATATACACAATCAATACAATAATACATTTAAAATATATTTTTTCATTCATAAACCAACCAGTCTTTTTCATTCATAAATCAGCTGTCCTTTCTCCACAAATCAAAGGGACAAATAAAGACAGTCTTACAGTGGTTCGATGTGTTACAGAGAGTATGTTACAGAGAACACACGGACCTGGGTACATTACACAGAGGCACTGAGTGGTAACACATGGACACGGGTACGTTATATTGAGGCACTGAGTGGGAACACACAGACCTGGGTACATTATGGAGAGGCACTCAGTGGGAACACATGGACCCGGGTACATTATGGAGAGGCACTGAAAATCCAATAAGACTGAGCTGCGACTGCACAGTCCCTTTTGATGTGACTCCACTGCGTCCTCACGTAAGCGTAAGAGAGTATGACCATTTCACTCAGTAATTTATGTTAAAAGGCTAATTATCCAGTCAGCCATGCTTAGAATGCCCAGGACGTGCTGCTCTGCTCTGTGAATTTGAACAAGAGAATCACACGTCCCACACTCCCAGTTGCCACAATAAAACATTATAAATTCATTCAAAATTCATGAACCGGCAAAAGGAAACATTAATGTAAGTCACATGCACACTATTACCTTCCAAATCCAGACTCACTCAGGTAATGTACAGGTAGTCAGTAAAAACAATGGAAACACCAATGTGTCTTTATGAGGTGTTGGGTCACCACGTGTGGCCAGTATGATTTGTATGCGCTGTCGCATAGAGTCTACCAGCATCTGGAATTCTGCAGCAGGAATACGACACCACTCTTCCAAGAGAAAATCAATAAGAACAAAGGAACATAAGAATACATAATGAGGAGAACAGGCTGTTTGGCCCATCTAGCCTAGTCCTTTCCTAGTCCAAAGAATAACCAGTATTGCATCAAGCCTGGACTTGAAAACCCCCAGTGTTTCTGCCTTCACTAGCTGACCTGGCAATGTGTTCCAGGCATTTACAACTGAATAAATCAAGGCAATTAATCAACTCACACTTTCTTGATGAAGTGTAAAATTCTGTCTCAGGCATCAATCCAGAATATCCCACAAATGCTTGATTGTGTTCAGATCTGGTGATTTAGTAGGCTATGAAATATGGATAACGCCAGTGTTGTGCTCCTCAAACCACTGGGTGAGTACTCATGCTCTATGGACGGGGGAATTGTGTCTTGAAAGACACCACTCTCTGCAGGAAACAATTCTTTAACATGGGGTGAAGATGATCACTCACTACCATTAAGTAATGATTGACATCAACGTTGCCTTCTATGGGTATGAGTGCACTCAAACCATGGCAGGAAAATGTGCCCTACACCATTACAGAACCACTAGAACCCTTCACTGTTGGAACATGGCTGGGTTTAAAAAAATGTTATTCACTACCTGTAACTATTCCTCTGATGAGCAGATTGAGTGTGGAATTCAGTTACACACATAATCAGTTCAAACAGGCAGATTTCTGAATGAATCTATGATACTGAGTTAGCGGACATGGTTATGAGGTACAAAATTGGGCAGGACCCCACACATTTGTGTAGCTCATGCAGCATGGATTCACAAGATGGACATATCCCCCCCCGAAAAAATGCTGTTCCCCTGCAGCTTCCACAAAACACTGTAATCAAGCAGCAGGACACCTTCCACAGAACTTTCCCATGAAATGCCAACCAAGCTGTCCAGTTATGTCCACTATGTTAAAGACTGCATGTATACGTACATGCAGGTTTGCCCTCTCTGATGTGGCCTGTGTTCAATGTTTGCATAGTGCCTTCCATGGTTGTGTTTTATTTGGATATTGGGTTGTGGACCTGTATCATTTTAAAAATTGGCATGTGTGATTGGCAGGAACACTCCCCCTTTCTGACAATGCATCAACATGCTTTTTTTAACATCATATGTGTAACATAAGGCATACTGGCCTTCCCTTGCACTCCCCCCCCACACACTAACGCCCATGCCGCCCCCCATTACACACACTAAAACAAAAGCCAATGGAGAAATGAAGAATGTCTGTGTGTGTTTTTAAGGAGGGCTGAATCCTTGGCAGACTTGTGGAAAAAAGGGGGGATTATAAGCAACTGTAATTATTAGCTGTACACAGTGATGAAATATTTAAGTTCGCTGACCCTCTGTGTATGGCAGGACACGTTTCTCTCTCTGAAGACACAGGACTGGAGCGCAGATTCTTTATGTTCACCAGATACTCATCTCTGTGCTACAAGTCCTACAGGCAACTGCCAAAATAAAGGCAACACTTTGGTAACCCAGGGGGATACTCAAACAGCCCTGGCCCAGGCTAGGAGAGTCCCAGCTGGGCAGAAGGAAAGAGGAGGGCTGGGTCTATCCCCATCCCCTGATGGACACTCAAGGTGTTTATAGGATTTATTTTGGCGCTTAACTGCCTACCACTGAAGCAAAGACATTCCATTTTGATTCCCTTTATGAAAATCCAAGGGGCATGACCAAATACAACCAACAGTGCCATTAATGTGGTGAAAGGTGATTCAGGGATTAATGATTCACTTGTTACAAGTCTAGTGATGGCTGGTTGGACCATAGGGCTGTATGGTGAACTGAGCTGTCAGTGCTGTCACCCTGTTGTTGCAGATTGGGTCGCCATGTGTCATGGGACACTGTGTCTCTCCATCTGCCTCTCACTTTTTAGTTATGCTGCTATAGCTTAGTGCTACCGGTGACAATCTTCTTGTTCTCTGCTTTTTTACTTTATCCTCACGAATCACTAATCCATTAATCAATTAATAAGGCAGGAGAGGGAGCGAAACCAACTTGGATTTCAAGGCATAAAGCTGCTTTCACATTCGGGAGTCCAGCTACTTGCCGTAATAACCTTCGGCCTGCCTCTTCCTGCCAGGCTCCCATCCAACTGATAGAGCGGACTGGCCAGCTTGGCAATGTCTTTACAAAATGGCGATAATAGCTTGCAAAGCTTAGCTCCCTGACAGTGGAGGGATGATGGCACTGGGCTACTGCCCCCACCTTCTCGGTATCAGTTGCAACCCCCTCATGTGATACCACATGGCCCATGTATTTCACCTCAGGATGGAAGAAACAGCACTTACTCAAATTAGCTTCAGGCGACTAAGCATCATCTCCCATCAGTGTTGGGAGACTGAGGAATGTACTATGATCATCTAAATACAGCAACGGGGAGTGATGTGACTTGTCTCTGAAAAAGATGTTCCACGAGTTGTTGAATTGTCCCTTTGGAATGGCATTTTGTTGAACTCAAATAGGCTGAAGGGGGGACAGAAAGCGGTCTTATTGTGGTCAGGATCAGCCATTTTTTCCATTGCGAAGTACAATTTTGGAGTCCACAACCCCTCTGGGATTATTTTTAAGCAGCTTCTTCATTGGGACCATTAGTGAACAGGAATACTCATTCAATATCTCACCATCCTTTTACCTTCTTGCAAAAAATTGTTTCTAAAATCCACATAAAATTGGGAGCAACTATACAAACTAGCAAAAATTGCAATTATTTTGGCTGAATTTTCACAGTCTCATCTGGGCCTGAGCCTCACCATCTAGCAGTTCATAAAGGTAATAGGCTTGCTCAGCAATAGACAACTGCCAAAACTGTACCCACCTCTCCCTCTTCTACCCACTCCTCAACAGAGATGTACCTGTTTACATGTTTTGTGTGTTTAACTGGGTAACTGTTTTGCCAGAAATAATGGGGAACTTATGTTTGTGACTTACATGCCCTACCCATTCCAAAGTTGCCAAGTGGGAGTAGCAATTCTACTGATACCTGCTTCCCCATTGGTAACCTGTTGCTGTTGCCACGAGGCTAATTCCTCATAGTCTGCTCTTACTGCTCTCAGCTGATTCCGCCATGGTAACCTAAATATTCTTTTGGAAACAACACAGTGACTTTGGGGTCCCGGATCTCTGGGTGAAAAGAGATGATGAGAGTAATGCTGCCTATGGGTGCCTTGACATGTTCTTTGTGAAGATCCAGCCACTGTTTCCTTCAAACTGAATTCTTACAAAATCACAAAGCCAGAACAAAAATAACGACCTAATACTCAAAACAAAACACTCCAATCTCCTGCAATCTTGCTGACTGCGTCAAAATGTAACCAGTTTATAAAATCATACATAAAGTACACAATAATTATCATTATTGTGATAGACACATTACAATAATGATAATGATGCTGTACTTTATATATGAATTTATAAACCGATATCTTCAATAACTACAGAAACTACAGGGTTTTGGGGTAGCTGGGTAGAGGCACGTGCCATTAAGACAATATTTGGTTTGTTGCGATCCTTAAGTTGTCTTCTTTACATGTACAATATGTCTATGTTTCATCCATAGTACCAGTCATTTTGATACGTTTGCCAACAAAGGCAGCTTCTGTGTGACTGAGCCAAAATGCAGTAGTACTACTAAATAGCCATGAGATGGAGCTGCTGAAGTCTCACCACATTGGCCAGCCAGAATCAGCACACTGACCAGGCTATACAAGAGGCTTGCAAAAGCACAAATGGAGTTCTGATCCTGTTATATTACAAATGTCATCAATAGGTTAGGGGGGCCCGGTGTCATATCTTTTAATGGGGCCCAGGATTCCTGGCAGCGCCCCTGCAGTATAGCAGTAATATAGCACTGGAAACATCTGTTACAAACTAGAGCCTTGGAAGGAATGCTGAGCATCTATGGCTGTATGGAAGCGTGAAAGGTCAGCCAGAGTGGCAGGCATACACACTGCAATGATATCATATCCACGAAAAAAATGGGCATGTTATAATTAAGCGTCGCCACATCTTGAAGCACATGCTCTGTCCTCTGTGCTGCTTCCCCTGCCTTTGAAAGGTATTTCAGACTGAGGATACAACAGCAACACAACAGAGCTAACAAGCATACCTAGTGGCCACACAATTTAGTGCCAATCACCAATACAGTGGTCTGCTAGTGGACATTCAAGGCGAGGCAGTCAAGACGAGGATCAGCTGTTCTGAGAAGGCAAAATCATTGGTGAATGGTCCAACCAGGTAGCGGACTGCAAAACGCTATGCGTGCTGACACACTAGTAGATGCTTGCTTGCTGGGAAGTCTTGAGCTGACAACCAAACTTCTAGGCATAATCATTTATTGATTTATGTATTTATTTATTAAGTCCAGGCATCTGCTCAGCAGAGTACCAAAGTCACTAGCATTTCACTCACTATTATACAGTGTCCTTGAATGACCAGTACATTGAACGCCTCCAATTTTATCTCAAAAACGACATTTTACGGAGCAAAGGGAGCAGGTACATCTGGTGTGGATTTGGACTGACAGAACTTCCAACAAAAGAACAGACCTGGGGGCAGATTGCAAGCAGTAAAAAACAAGGAGGCAGGGCTGCAAATGACAATATCCTGCAGCTTTGCATTTGCATGCTGTAATCATGCGTCACTGTCCCACTGGATGTGGAGCCGACTGTGAGAACGCGGTTGCATCAGAGTGTTTCGATTATAAAAGAGCTCTGGGCTCGTTCCCGGTCACCCCCGCTGGACTCTGATCTCACACATATTTGGTTGGAACCTGGAAGGCCCCCAGGGGAGAAGGGGTAAGAGGGCAAGCAGCAAGAGACCAGAACCGTCCCGCACAGAGAGGAGCACTGCACCCCCCACTGACTGTTTCACCATCCCAAGCGGTTTGCACATGTGAAGTTTCCCCCCCACCAAAATGTAAATATTTAAATTGAATTTACCTTCATTTAACAAGGTAGGCTAACTGAGAACTGAAAACACTGAGAAGAGTTGATCGACAGGGTGAGATCTATTGAAGTGTACAGAGGCCTTCGATGGTATTTCAGTTATATATTGTAAAGTTGTGGGTCAAACAAAACAAACAAACAAACAAACAAAAAAAGTAAATGAATTCCTGAATTCACCCCTGAATTCCTCTCTGGTACCATGCACCCCCTATTTACAAATCACAGTCTGTTGAACATTTTACTTTAGAGTTGTCTTTGCTTAAGCACACAAAATTCTTAATTGCACACAGGTGGGAAAAAATAATCGAAATGCTTGAGGCGTCTTGATAAAAAATATCCAATTTTCAACATCCAATGCAGCGTGGTTTTGTTGTACACACAGATGCAACGATACACATTTAGACTAAAAAACCTTCACGCCAAACAAGGTGGCTGGTGTGCTGTGGCTTCTAAACCCATGGGGGGATAGTCCACTTGGGTAAACCTAAATAAAAAAACAGCTGCAGTGCATTATGGGTATATGTGTCTTCTCCACCAGGGGCAGGCACCCCTGCTGCTGGAGCACCTGAGATGTTTCTGGTTTTTGTTCCATCCCAGCATGACTACACAGTTTGATTGATTAATAGGAGTGTGATTTTGAATATTCAGAGTTTGAATGGTGAGATGTTGAGCAACTACAGCTCTTTGTCACCTGGATTAATTAAGCATAATAATTAATCTCCACTTTAGCTGTTGTGTTGCGTTCTGGTGCAAATTGGCTGCCATCCATTGCCCAGGTGGGTTTCCTCGACTTCACTGTAAAGTGCTTTGTTGTAATGAGATGAAAAATGCAGTATAAATGCAATCCATTATTATTATTATTATTATTAATAATAATAATAATTTTGTGGCTGAGATGGAGCAAATCCCAGAAACCTCTTTGGCCCTCCAACACCAGGGTTGCCTGCCCTGCTCAAAGCTGACCCCAGTGTCATCACAGGACGCTCTAATGCCATGCGATTGCGCAATCTTAGGTTTGATTTCTGTCACATAGGCTTGGCAATCTCTATCCTACCTGGTTATGGATGCACAGTGCAGCTATCATTAATTAACCAACTCTGGCTTGGACAAACTTTGATTTGGAAGACGAATTAGGTTTCACATTGTGTTCAGTCTTCTTAGCAGCAGATGTGCATGCCAGGAATGATGATCAGCCAAATTTATTTAGTACAATGCTGGATTTAATTATCATTATTATTATTATTATTATTATTATTAGTAGTAGTAGTAGTAGTAGTAGTAGTATCACAGAAATTGACATTTTATATAAAAAAGATGATTTGTTGGTTTAGTAGAAATTCTTATGCAGGGTGAGTTCTGGAGCTTGCATTTTTATCACTTTTATTTGCAGAAGGGGTATGCACCATGATAAAGCTACAGCATTCACATTAAATACCTCTGCGCTAAAGCTACAGCATTCATATTAAATACCTCTGCGCTAAAGCTACAGCGTATTAAATACCTTTGTGCTAAAACTACATCATTCACATTAAATACCTCTGTGCTAAAACTACAGCATTCATGTTAAATACCTCTGTGCTACAGCTACAGCATTCACATTAAATACCTCTGTGCTAAAACTACAGAATTGATATTAAATACTTTGCTCAAGAGTACAACTCCAGTGCCCCATCAGAAATCCAGTCTGGTTGAAGTAAAGTCTCACTGATGCATCAACACAATAGTAAGGATTAGTAATTTATGATTAGTCCAAGTTTCTACCCTTTCACAGGTCACACTGATTACACTGATCAGGGTACAGAAGGATATACAGTTATAATAGTTATACAATGTATATACCTGGAACCTCAGGTGTATGAATGCTACAGACTTACAACAATGAATGCCCGATAAAAGTGTCCCAAAGCAGCATTCTGAATGCCACTGCTGTCGATCAAAAGGGGTGACCGAATGAACCCACACGTTTTCCCCAAAATGTCAGAATGTCAGTGTCGGACCAAGTACCTGCCACTGTTGGCAACAGGGTGGAAGGGCACTCTCTGCCAAGCTCCTGCCTATGAGCTGATGGGTTTCTACAGGAGCACTTTAACAGCCACTTTATTCTACTAAGGTTTTTTCAGTGGTTCTAGAATCTTGAGTCCAGACTACCCCCTCCCCACACAAAAACCCAATATGGCCCAAACACGACCACCCCAATACTTTTGAATGGGGGTTTTCTCTCCTTTATACAAACATATCTGTCATGGTACATTTTCCTAAACCAATTTTTGGGTGGGTTGAGCATAGAAAAAACATAGGTCAGCAGTATGAAAACATCTGTGTTAGCTGCCCGGTCAACTACAGGATTGTTTGACCTAGATGTGTTAACAACCAGTCTAGTGTGAAGACTCTTAGTGAATGCCAAGTTTCCTTTTCATTTGTCACTGCAAGAGGAACATGAAGTTTGAACCTCACTTGGTCCTAATGGTCATACATCTAAGATATGGGTAAAACATTCAAACGAATGATTAATTATTGCTTATTGATTATTGCCTTCATCAGTGAAATAGTGTAATGTGCAAACTTACATACCTAACTCTAAAGCATCACCCCAGGTGTACAAGCTTATTTGAGAGGAACTACCAATCAGAGCCTTTATTTTCAGGTCGGTTATTAATGAGTATGTAACTCGTTTCCTTGTAGAAAATAAATCTTCTAAACTCTGTCTTGTTCTCTGCATTCCTCAGAAAAACTCCAACATCCTATCCCTTAGGATATCAATCCCATCCCTTGGGCATACTTTGTGAGGGACTTTTTATGTGGATTCTTCTTCCAGGAATGCCTCAGTGAGATTGAGTAAGCTCTGTTGTTGTGGCTTTACTATATGAATCAAATATGATTCCTAAGTGATTGGGTTTTGAATCACTTGCTGGTGTACAGAAGTTTAAGAGAGCTGGTGCATATTCTCCCCAAGTGCTTTGGTTCATAACACCTCTCAAAATAGAGGCCTCCTGGCAGTCACCATGTCAACACATCTAGATTAAACAATCCTGTAGTTGTCTGGGCAGCTAACACAGATGTTATAATGCTTCTAACCGATGAGTATTTTATGCTCAACCCACCCCAAAATTAGCTTATAAAGATGAACAGATGACAGATACGTTAAAATGAACACTATCCATGTAACCAGTAAATACAGCGTCACACTTCAATTTATTCATGGAAACATGTTATAAACCAAATGTACTACACAACTAGTGCACTTGCCATATATATATATATATATATATAGTATATATAAACATGTAAAACATATGATGTGACTTTTACATTATTTTTAGCTTCTGACAACCATTATCTCTCACTTAAAACATGGTTTTTAAAGTTGAATTACATTTCTGATTTGCAATGTAATGGTTCTCCTTTTGTTGGTGAGGAGACATTCATAGACAATGGCTTGCTACTTAAGTAATGTGGGTAACTAGCTCAATCAGCAAATCTGTTGGTTGAAAGTAGCTAACGTTTTCTAGCTAGCTAATTTCCTTAGATTATTGCTACCTTATTTTAGAGATTCAGTCATAGACAACATTACAACTAAAATGTTATGATGCTGGTGAAATCACTCAACTAAAACAATGAAATAAAGGCTCTAACAATGGAAAAACAACGGCTTTAAATAATGGCTTTGTGTGTTGCCCAGGCTTTCAGTTTCCAACATGGTTAAACCAAAGTATCCCTTGCTAACAGACAAGCTAACTCTTCAGGTTGAATGGGGATTTGTTTATTTTCAGTGGCATGTGAAAATACTTTTTTTTTTCATCAGTGCACTGGAAAAGTTCAATGTGTTCTAATTTGGTGAGAAACTGTATAACGCTGTAAGAAGATAATAGAATACTGCACAAATATGTCTCACGAAATGCTAATGATTTTCAACTATGCATGAAATCTATATTTGTGCTGGAATAATGTAAAGATGAGACTGCAACCATGCAGTGTTTACTAAATTTGACTATATTTTCCTGTATGTATATATGTTGATTGTTATTATTATATAGTTAGGGAACATGACTTTGTGCACTGCTGTTTAACCTTTGATATAAATGGCTATACATACACAAACATCAGCTTGCGTGATAGGCGGCTCACAGGATAACAGCTTCAAGCACAGCTAATACTGGTCGAAGTAAGGAAGTCTCAGGTTTGACAAGTCGAGTGGCAGTAAGAAAGCCATTGCTAAGATGGCAAAATTAGAAAAAGAGGCTTGCCTGGGCCATGAAGCACCGCCAGTGGACTACTGAAGACTGGAAGAAGGTCTTAAGGACCGATTAATAAAAAACTGAAATCTTGAAATTTTTTAAGGTTTTTGTAGGCCGTCGAGTAGGAGAAAGGATGGTTCCTCAGTATGTGACACCAACTGTCAAACATGGAGGAGGAAGTGTGATGGTCTGGGGCTCTTTTGCTGGATCCAGAGTCGGCGACTTGCACAGAGTGACTGTTAACCCACGTTAACCCATTACTTGTTCCCTGAAAAGGGCCTTTTTTTATAATTATGAAATGTACATTATTTTTTCGTTTTTGGTAACCTAAACCTCTGGCAGTTTACCACTTACCTTTGTACCATTTCAGTTTATTCACTGGACTTGAACTGCTTCCATTTCAGTAAAAACTGGAAAATGGGGGCATTCTAAAACTTTTGACCGGTAGTGTATATATATATATAATTATTAATATTATAAATAACCAGCTGCATAAATTGATAGTGTGTAAAATGTAGGCTGGATAAAGCCTTCAGATACAATACAGTACTACATATGTATCTTATATCAAAGTGACAAGATACAATAATGCCTGTGAGGCTGGATAATGTACACCTAATTAGTTTGAGGAACTTTGTAACTTCGTAACTTTGTAATCTTGGGAAACTGTGGGGGGGGTAGCATATTAAGATTGCAAGACCAAAATAGTTTTAGAAAAAACTGTTGGAACCACATTGGTTTTCACTTTTTTGTTTTATTGTTTTTGATTTACAACCAAACCAACAAAACCTTTTCAACATAAAAAAGAAAAGCAAAGTTACTCACATACAGTAAAATGATTCACACCCTTGATAAATGAGCAAAAACGGCGGTATAAAATAAACAATACACGCAATGAGATACTATATATTGTACACTCCAAAATATTGAAAATTATGCTATTTTATACTAATACAATTGGTCAGAGAAAATGTTTGAATTAATATATTTTTTCTCCAAAAAGATGTGCCACAATCATTCACACCCCTAATAATAATTTTAAATAAGATCAAACAAAAATAAGTCTGCATTAACAGACTACTTTTGTAGTTTTGTAGTAGTGTGCTCTCCCATGGCTTCCTGTTTCACTGAGGTATTAAAATTAGGTAACACACCATTCGTCATCCATCACCATGGGGAAAGGCAAATAACCCAGACAAAGGGTTGTTGACCTCCATAAATCAGAATATGGTTACAAACAAATAAATAAAAAACTGAAGAACCAAAGAAGTAAAAAAACTGTCACTTTCCACTAGAGATGCACCGATCGATCGGCCTCTGACCGGAAATGGCCGATTTTCAGCTGATCGGCCTCAATCGGTGACTTGATCCCGATCACTCCACATAGCCGATTCTGTGCGCCGGTTGGCTCCTCGCCCCCCTCTTTTTCACGTGACGTGCGCGTCGCAGCCAATGCAGACAGATCAGATGAGCGCAGCGCTGAACACTTAAAGCTTTCAGTTTGTCATACATGTCAATCGAAAATAAGCCGCGGAGGAACAACCTCGAAAACGTTCGGAACGACCAACCTAATCATTTAGGTTGACCAACTCGTTTTTCTACAGTACCGTAGGTACCGGGGTTAATTAATAATGAACTTCGTTGCGCTAGTTCGGTTCCTCTGAACCATTTTCCATTAATAGAACATGGTGGTAGTGCATACACTTGACGTAATAATGCCCTGCTGAAGCACTGAATTGCACTGAAATCATTATGTTCGCTAATGAGTGACGTTATGAAACAGTGCTATTCACTCATACAAATCTAACTTATTAGACCTAATGATAAATTCATCTAACGATTTCTAGCTAAACCACGGCTGTGCGTTTCCACTATCAAACAAACTCAGAAACAGCAAGCATCGCCTTTTCCAATTACTCCTAGTTTGAAACATTTTTATCTAGGCTTTGAAGCTAGTTAAAGTATAGTCGTTAGGCTACCTGACTCACGCAAATAACGAAATTCTGCTGAAGAGCGGCTTGTTTCAATGCCTTTGACAAGCTCCGCAACTGAAACATCCGCCCTTATATCGCTACAAGTGTTTTCCATTGCACTATATAGAATTGGGATCTACTCTAATCCACCTCTAGCAAACAAATTAGTCTAGCGCATCATAGGTTCGAACTAACCTGTTTTCCATTAGCATTGTCGCAATAACTTTCTGATGCACATCCAGTTGAAGCCATATAATTATTTAATGGAAAAAGGGCTTGTGTCATCTGTCATCAGAATATAACGTTAGTGTTTTAAATAAATATTTCCGGACTAATGGTCTGTCACCATGTCAGTACATTTAAACTACTCTTGTTTCTTTTTATTTATTACTTAAAGGCTACATGCCACTGTTGTTGGATTCTCTTTTATTCATCATTGAATTTAATTTGCACAAAAAAAGAAAAGCTCTGTCCAGTAACCTGGAACACTTTTTTTATTTTGAAATGTGTTTTAGTGAGACCTACCTCATGCTTCTGACCTACCTCAGAATTGTCAATCTTAATTTTCTATTAAAGCAAAGTTACAAAAATGTTTGTGTAAGTTGTCAATTATTGTTTTTAGGAAAAACAAATCGGAATCGGCCAAAATCGGTATCGGCAAGTCAGACTAATCAAAAATTGGAAATCGGAATCGGCCAAGAAAATCGCAATCGGTGCATCTCTACTTTCCACTATTAGGTCAATAATTAAACAGTGAACAGTGGTACAACTACCTGGTAGGGGATGCAAGTGCAGCTTGCCCCCACACACAGTGAGGCAGATGATTTGTGAGGCAAAGAAAAATCCAAGGGACACATTTGGGAGATCTACAAAACTTGGTTGAATCTTGGGGACACAAAGTCTCCAAATCTACCATCAGATGCCATGTCTCCATGTCAATAGTCAATTTTGGGTTGCCATAAAAAAATCCTCTATTGAGAGAAATAAAAAAATAAAAAAGCATATTGAGTTTGCTTGTACAGCAAGCAACATTCGTTTTCTTGCAAGGCTACAATTATGTTCTTCTGACTAATGGTACAATTCAGTCTACAGGTGAACTGCCACATTGACAAGCATTTGTACTGTAAAGCATGTTGCTCATTTCCAGGAAGTGCCATAAAATGTCAGAAGAGAAATCAAGCCATTCAAAAATGAATTAAAAAAACACCTACCTTCGCCTTGCTTTCACTACCCCCATGCAGGAACATACAGGTCATGATAATTGAAAAAAATACAGTATTTGGAAACTTGGGTGGTGAGTGTCTTTCCAAAATACGTTGTACTGGGGCAGAATCATTGTTGCAATTTTTTTTGTTGCTTAAGGCCAGCTCATTGGAAAATTTTGACACACATTTGACAAATGCTATGTCTTAGCTCAGGGGTAAGTGAACCGTTACATATGCACAGCAGACCTGCCCACACAGTAGACAATATTTTAAGGCCTGAATTCAATCAGCTTGTGTCATTATCTTTGACACTTAAATGGCAGTGTTACTTATTTTTGGGGGATTTTATATTTTTCCCATTTAGTATCCAATTATACCCTCTCTTTTTCATGTTAATTATCCCCTCCGTTGTATGCGAACTTGCTGCCATAGTCCCGAGACTGGTAGTGAGCTCTGCACCGCCTCCTCCGAGCCGGCACCCGCCTAAGCCAAAGCCTGCCACCATAACACACAGGACCACTCATATATGCAGCGAGCTCATTCAACTTTTATCCCTCCCTAGGGTGGACAGCCAATTGCCGTCCCCTAGTGGCACTCCTGGCCAGAGCCGAAACTGGTGCGACCTGGTGGAATCAAACTCCGGTTTGGCAATTATGGTATTCAATAATTAGTGTTCGGGAAGAAAAACACAAACAAGCAGATTTAATTGTGTTTAAATAAGAGACAAAATTAGGAATCCAGACTTTCAATTTCAATTGTTTATTCTGAAGACTTGTGTGATGGCCCACAGTAACACCATAACAACTGTATTCATTTACACATACACACAAACAAAAACACACACGCCCACACACACACAAACGCATACAAATACACACACACACACACACACACACACACAGACACAAACTTGCATGCATGCACGCACGCACACACACACATGAACATGTACACACACTGTGAATACATGCAGTGGTGCTCTTTGCTTCATTTGCTTATTTATTTTACTGGAGACTCAAAGTAATCACTCATTGTTACAGAGAGAATTGAGGCAGGACAAAAAATGGGTATTGCATTCTTAAATTGAATGTCTGTTTTCACGTTTCACAGGATTTGAATAAATCTGTTTATTTTTTCAGCATCACCACCAATGCTCTATATCAAGAAACTAATATTTATTTTGTGGCCTTATTGTTGCTTATATTAGATTTACATAATGCCAGCCAGGCAATGCAAGACTATGCAATTTAGTTTTTAAAATCTATGTAATAACTATGAAGTAAAAAAAACATATAATAACTAAGCATATTATTTGCTCTGGCCACAAAAGATATACTACACCTTACAATACATATACAACAGTGAAATCTGAAATGTAAAAAAATACAATAATTTATAAACAAGCAGCTTGGGCTTGACAAAACCTTTTATTCCAGAAACAGAAATTGCTAATTTAATTGATCAAATATACAAACAACTATAATCACAGAGAATGTGTATATGGCACTATATGCTGTGTGTAGTTCTGAGTGTATTCGCAAATACAGAAATATTAGAAGCAATTTAGCAAAAAGAAATCCACAGTCGATGAACTGTAAGTTTCGGGAGTGGGGTGGGAATCATCAAAATTCAAAGTAATGCTTTGCTTTTACTAACAGGACCCAAACATGGACAACTGTACTAAACATGATAGCTATTTGCCTCTGTGACGAGGACGACCTTGAAATGGAATGCTATTTTCAACAGGAAAGGGATCAGACTGGTAAGGAATTATTTACACCACTTGTCTATGGATTCAGGCTTCACATGAATGTTTGGGGGAGGGGGGGTTTCATGTTTAAGTTTTGTAGTTTGTGTTATGACAAAAAACTACATATACATTAAACCTAACCATCAGGTGCCAACTGTTTCATAAGAGTATTACATTACATAAATTACAAGCATTGAACAGACGGTCTAATGTACTTATGTACTGTGATGTGCACAGTTTACATTTCTTTACATATAATCAATTTATACTTCAGAATATTTACTGAAGCAGTTCCAGGTAAGTACTGTATTAAACTATGCACTCATTAATATGTGATTATTATGTATACACCTAAGCAGGACTAGAATGAACTGCACCATTCTAATTTTAGCAGAGGTTTTTTATTGTCAATATTTTAACAACTGGATCACCCATATATAAGTAATTTGAAATGGAAAACAGATTGATATTTGAAGGGCTTGGTCTTGAACATGATTAAACTTGGTGGCACATTATTGAGCTTTTAATTATTTATTTTTTTACTATTTTTACAAATGTTTCTACAATCTTATTGCCTGTATAACACACTGTAGCAAGTAAAATGTCAGGGAAGGAGCCTGTGCCAAGGGCCACAGATTGAGAAACCTCAGGGACAGAATTTAGCCTCTGCTTTTGAAGGCGGTGCCTGAGCATACCATACCTCTGCTGGGTGTCACCTTTCACCAACCATAAAACCGTCTCACTCGCCTAGTCCCTCAGTCGCTGCTTGACCTGTCAGTCACTGGAGACTCCTGACTCCTTGACCAATAAGGGCGAAGCTCTCCCTACTTAGGACCGCCCCTCAGTCACCACTTGTTGCTTGACCTGTCAGTCACCAGAATCCTGATCTCTAGACCAATAAGGTTGATTGGATTATAAAAAGGGACAGTGATGCTGTTGTGGCAGCTCCTGGCTAAATTCCACGGGGAGAGGACACTGTGTCACTCCTGGTGATCTTCGGCATTGTTTGGGTGCATTCCTGCGTGGACGTCAATGCCAGGCCCCTTGATGCCTCCTTTCCTCTGCACGCACGGCTTGAGTAAAGTTTTTGACTGGAGTTTTTTCGACTGTTGAGCATGTTCTTTGTGATGGTGACTTTCCTTGTTGACTAGTGAAGCAGCCAGCTGTGCCGGATTCAGTCTGGGGTTGGGGGGGTACCACTTGCCTCCAGCGCTATGGGCTTAGCCACTAACACATTTATTTTACTAATTTTCAAAGCCCAGATGTACGTGCTCCTGCCAAGGAAGGAAGCAAATTGCCTTAAGCTACTTCTGGCCAGGCATTTAATTAACAGAGCTCTAAAGCTTAGCAAGGCTTCATTCATCAACAGGGCCAACCACAGAAGCCTAATATCAACTAATTCCATATTCTTCCGCTCCGTCAGAATCAATCGCCTTTCTATCTTTCTGTGAGAATAGTAAAAAGGACCTGGTGTATGTGGCCAGATTACCTTGAATAAAACAACAAAGGAAAGACTTCCTGGTAGAATGTGCTTTTCAAGGTCCTCTGAGGTGGGTCCTGAATCCGAGGGCTCGATTAAATATTTAATATGCTGCCAATTATCTCATACGTATTCAGCAACACAACCTTTTCCTGTTATCTGAATGTCCCTGAATCTCCTCTGTCACAAATTAATAGGAGAAGAAAAACAATTGAAACCATCTGTATTTCATTATTTGTGTAGAAAGCTTCCCAAATTTAATTTCAGCTAATATTCATCATAACCAACATGTTTGTGGTAGCAAACACATGTCTTTCCTGGCTAGCGCAAAACATTATTGCAACTTTTAACAACGTTGCAGTAAGGCTGTGGTGAATAACAACCTTGCAGTAACATGTTAACAACATTTCTGTCTTTTTTCCACGTTTGAACATTCTATCTATGTTGTAAATAGGTCCACACCACATGTACACTTTCTTCTGCATCAAAACATTTCAAAGACGTGTTTGCGACCTGACAAAATGACAAGAACACATTGTTTGGCTAGTTTGGTCTTTAACACAGACAAACATAGTTCAGTTGGCGGTGCTACCCGTGTTTTCACAATACAGAGCTGCTGCTATGCTATGAAGCAGGGACAAGCTAGCCCTTTCAAACACAAGATATCCCTTATATTTAGGTGGAAGGGACATTAAAACACACACACTGAGAAAGCAGCAATCAATAAGCACTGTCCAGCTCTGTAACAGCAGGCCTGAATGACTGCAACCTCAACTCAAGGCCATCTTAACCACAAGCAAGTGCCAAGTGAGCAGATGTGAGAGTCGATCAGAAACATGCATCTCTATGCAGAAGAGGAGCAGTGACCAGATGTGAGAATCAGTCAGAAATACGCATCTCTATGCAGAATAGGAGCTACATTCTCCGTGACCACCTCTCCCTGACCAACGATGACCTACTGACCTGGAATTAAAATACAACATCCAAAGAAAAACATTAAACATTACAAACAAAACAAAATTCCACCATAGACTATACACCATATCTAATTTATATTTTTAAATTCCCTCTGTAGTAAATATCCACAAAGCAGTAAATAACAACAAAAGTGGAACTATAATCCCAGTTTAAATTAATAACCACTGTTAAAATGAATAATCAATACACTACGTCTGTTCATCTGAGAACCAGAGTGGGGTTTCCATACTGATACAGTCTGTCAGTCATGGTTGTGTTTCAGAATACTCTACTGAATAATACAGAACGATATTTTAAACTGTAATGTTCGGAACGCTGGTAGTTTTGGTGTACAATATGTAGCTGAAGTGGTAGCTGCTGATATAAATTTACATGACTCTAAAATAGTGCTGGGCAAACTACTCTTATCAGTAGGGTGCACATTTTTGGCCCACATTCTCCTCAATAGGCCTCAATGTTTATTGGGGACAGGTGTTGGAAATTAGCCTTTGGCTATAAACACTTAATACAATGCATCTGATGCTTGTTTTTTAATATTTTAACAATGCATTTTGCTATGTCCCTGACAAATAAACAAACATAAAAATACAAGTAAATACTTTAGCACATTCTGCAGGTGTATAGAAGTTATAAAAAAGGTCAAATGTTCAGTTTAACCAAAAAAATCGAATAAAGTTACACATTCCATTATGTTATACTATTTACTGACGTGTTTACAGGTCGCTGCACTAAAACACAGAAGCGTCCATTGTTTTCCCTTTTAAAATACTATATTCTGAATGTGTTTGGATTGCATTCAGGAGTTTGAGGACTGCACGTGGCTCTGGGTCTGCGAGGTGAGAGTCACTCTGAGCTAAAATACGTATGTCCTTGCATTCATTACAATTACCACCTGCACATTTAAAAAAAGAAACTCTTGGTTTAAATCTTTCAATCTAAAATAAACTGAGTGCAAGGGTGAATTAAATCGTAGAAATTGATTGTCAAACTCAAAATAAGGGCAATTTCAATGCATACACGGTATATTTCACACCAATTAGGGCGTGCATGGAAACCCGCGCTGGGGATCTTTGTCTCTCATTCATTACACCGCGAGTTCATTACAAGTGACCAATGTTCGCGTTGTGCTGCGAGTGCCGCGAGTGCTGGGTAATGTGTTGTTAAAAAAATCACAAGATACACCCCATGAGTAAACTTTCATCAATCGTGAGTATGCAGATTATATTACGTGTGCGTGCTCGTCTCAGAGGGTAACATTTGACATTTTATGGTGTTTCGAAAACCCAGTGAGATTTTAAAATACCCGGCGAAGGCTTGCTTCCAAACAATGTTTAAATCGGAATTTCAAATCCCCCTATGTTTAAGTGTTAACCCCGTTTATTTTAAAAGTGCAATAAGATGCCTGCACAGTTTTGTGCATATATATATATATGCATGAGACGTTGCGACAGGTTTAATATATTTTTTGGAGGGCAGTCCCTCATGGTGTCCCTCTTACGTTTTATGCCAGCTAGTTTGTAATTTGTGATTTGACGGATGCTATCTTAAATTAGTATAATTTAATAATTTTGTATATTTTCACGTATTGTAGATTAATGCCACCTTCTATGATATATTCTGATGTAACACCTGCACATATGGCTGTAGCGGATTTGATGAAGTATGACATTTTCATCAAAACTTTTCACCACCTTTTCGCAGGTTCGCTAGGGCACTGAATGCACAATAACAACACTTCAAACGATCAGGTACAGTTATGTTTGTCATGTTCGGTAATCTGTATAACAGAAACGCATTACGGTTGAAAAAACCGGATTAGGGTTTTGCGCCCGTTCGTCCCTCCTCTACAGACCGTGCACCTGGACGTCAACCCGATTTACGGTGCCTGAACTGGACAAACAAAATAAAGCAATCTTCAATGTTTTCACCGACAGGACTCTAAACGCAATACCACGGCATGAGACTGGCAAACTGTGTGGAGTGGACATTTCTGGAGTGAGACATAAATAAAAACCAATTCATATGTGAAAGTAGGCGTACGGCGTGTCCACCTTTCAGAACCCACAGCCTTTTTTTGGTTCCCCGACTCCAGCCTATAAACTCGCAGCGACGTCTCGCATGGCACGCTGTCAAGGCGAAGGAAAAACAACAGCGACGCTGTGAATAGAAGGGTATACGCTCCGAGCTGGGCGACTCATTTTCGACCTTGTGAGCGGTGAGCGCATTTCTCAAAATGTTACTCAATGCTAATTTCTATTAGGTAAAAAAGCTCGATGTTTGACTCGATATATTTTGGATTTCAACGTCTACAGGATCGCTACAGCTGTGGTTTGTTTTAAATATTTGAGTTTACGCTGATAATTTCGAAGAGTTTAAAGGTTATTTGCACTTGGGCTGGAGGCAACAGTTATTTTTCAAATGCATGCAAACAACGGACAATGTTGCCTTCATTTCCTGTTTGTGGTTATCGGGCAGTCTCACTAGAGTACTCTGCGCATAGATATTTTTTTCTTTTTCTTGGGCACAATATTCGAAATACTTCCAAAATCAGATAGGCCACGCATCAGTTCAGTCCGCGTACTTATTGTATCCCATTCGCTGTTGAAAGACTGTAGTACTTCGCGAATTGTACGATAGACGATATCGCCTTGACAACGCAGCACTTACTATGGATTTTCCAGTTGGGTTAGGAGTTTCCGATCCCACGAACGCCGTTTTTCGCGGACCTTACCAAAACGTTTTCCATGGCTTTCAGGTGGCATTTCAAAGTCACGCAGCCGTCTCCAGGAGCTTGGACTCTCCAAATACAAAGTACGGGATTTTGCAAAACAGACTGCCTTGTGAAATGCGCCACGATAACATCCAGTCGCCTTGCATAGGATTCGGCCTATTTAACGGGAACCCTCTTAATTCGGATACTGGAGTAAACGAAGACGACATCGTTTGCTTTTCCAGACAGTCCGACGCTGAAGCGAGACCTAGTATTTTTACTCAAAGCTCATTGGATACTGAAGACGAGATTACTTCCCAACTCCAGTCAGACAATCGGCGGGTAAGAGAGAGCGGTCTTCTCCTCTCCGGCTCCAGCGGCTGCGAGTCGGGACAGAAATCCTCCCTGGTTTGTGCGTCCCAACAACGGAAGCGCACAAAAGCTCCCAGTGACACCTGCGGAGGAGACAGCTGCCCAGAACCGGACGGATCCACCATCTCGGAAACTGCGCGCGAGTTGTGCAACGCCGTGTCAGTGTCCCTGGGCTTGCATTTAGACGTTAATGAGATGAATGACCCGGGTCCAAACCTTACACCAGCTGCCGAAAGGGACACGAGTCAAGAAACTACTTATTTGAACCCTCGCGTGGATGTACTGGAGTCTTGGTGAGAGACTTCAAATGCCAGAGTGCGTGCGAGGGGACATCGACGCAACATTACGAGCGTGGGGCGATGTTTAAGGTAAACCACGCAAATGACCTGTCGATTGAGACGGCACCCCCAGGACACAGCAGAGCTAGCGACGCTAAATGGGACGTGCAGGCAGGGCTCTGTGTGGGGATGGATCACAAGGACTCGGAGAATTGCGTGAATATGGATGGCGCACGCTCTGTTTTCGCTCAGTTCGACCAACTGTTGCCAGCAGACCCGGCGCACTACAGTCAAAACGTTCCAGCGCGAATGGAACCAGACGGCGACTTCTCACTGGTCTTGTACAAATCACCGGGTCTTCAGAAAGATGCCGACCACTACAGTACACAATATGGTGTAAAGATTAAAACAGAAGGACACGAGAAACCTGACGGGGCATGGGGTTTTCAGTACCGGTACAATGAAAGCTGCAGCATACCCAGTGCACCTCGCGTGCATCCCAGCAGGGCCGGGCCATACCCTTTTATTTGTCATCCCTTTGAACACGGGAAAAGAGCCGGTTTTGTCCCAAGGGAAGGACCCTCTCTGGAGCAGCGGTACCCGGATGACCTAGGTCGGATACCCTACACTTCTTGCTTGAAAACCGAGCTGGGTGGACCGTACCCTGACGTCAGGTAAGCTTCTCTTACTTTCCTACTGGTACCTACTAATTAAACCGACGAATGTAAACATAGGCGTCATTATTGTTGTGTACGAACCACTCACTGCGGTCGCAAACCACCTCATATTTTCCACGCATACATATATGCATTTATTTATTTGCCTGCTTACCATAGCCTATTTGTAATTTCTTGCACTGACTGTGCGCTTTTATCAACAGGGTTCTTTAAAATATCGAAATAAGTACGTTTAATAGAATAACACCATCCATTCGATGAAACCCTTTAAACACAGTAACTAGTAGGCTTGAAAAGTTACGCTTAGTACAACCAGAAGACCTGTACGTTACTCTCCGTGACATTACTTGACCGTAAGCCATTGTTAATATGCTGGAATTGTACACACTGTAGAAACCAATAGGTCAGTCCCCTGAGAATAATAATATCAAATGATCAATATTCTTATCATTATTAAAATCAAATAAAAAATAAGAATTGGAGCAGCGTATCGGGATATTGTAAAAGCAGTTAAAAACAAACAATACATCAGCACAAACTGTATTCAGTACTTGAGTGGCGCCGGGTTAAAACCCCAGAACCCACGGGTTTACTGCTCCACATTTATTTGAACAGGCATGTAAATCACGAGGAAGCAAATTCATAAAGATGCAAAACAACAGGAGATAGGAAAGAAAATAAAGATAACTTATTTCTCAAGGTAGTTCACCATTTCCATTGGCATGCGCCCGCACTCATGTTTAACCTATTGGGTTGCATCATGCACGCGGAATATACAGGCGCACTGGGTTTTTACAGTCATGGCAACACAGATTAGCGTAACCGCTGCCCAGAAACAACAGGTTGTGGGTGGGAATTAATAGTGTAGCCGTACACTCTCTGTCAGTAACCTTCAAGTAACAAGGTTAAATATATTTGTGGGTTGGGGGAGTAAAATATAAATATTCAGCTAACTGCCAAAATAAAGGAAAGACTTGAGTAAATGAAGGGTTCTTGCAGCTCTGTTATGGTGTGGGGTGCCATGGCCATCTTAGTCACCAAACCTCAATGCAATTGAACACTTATGGGAGATTCTGGAGCGGCACCTGAGACAGCGTTTTCCACCACTATCAACAAAACCTGGTGGTGGCCCTGTGCTCTATGAAGACACTTTATGTTGGTGTTTCCTTTATTTTGGCAGTTACCTGTTGATAGTCTATATATAAATTAAGATTCTATCAATTTACCTTTATTTTGACATTTAAACTAAAGTGTTTTTTTTTCCGGCAAACACTGTTTGGGAAATGAAGCTATAACCAAACTAACCACAATAATGAAAAATAATTGTGTTTGCATTGAAAACAGTAACACTTGGTTTTATTTGTCCAAGTTACATTTAAGGACAAAATAGATTGAATTCAACCCTCAATATTTGTAAGCATAACATGTCTTCAAAATGGAGAAGAACTGCTCCACAGAAGAGAACTTCAAGGACAGGAGCTTCCAACAGAAATTTTGCTCTGAACAATTGTTGTATTTGGCTTTTTTTTTTATGGAAAGGAAAATGTTTATTTTACATCCGTAATGCTTTTGTTTAATTTCAAACTGATACACCGAGGTACACAGGAAGCCCTGCTAAAGGCTGTATGCCATAACACCTTGGTTGTTAAAAATAAAGTATTACTTTCTACTTATTCCATTCTACTCCCAAGTGTAGCTGGAATGTGCACCGCATCGCTGTTCCTGCCTGTTTTATGCCCCTTGGTAGTTTAGCGAAGTGGCGCCAGAGCTCTGCATTTTTCTTTATACTAAGGTGCACTTCTATATAGTAAGGTATGCGCAAATACATTTTCCCCTTAATGATTAACAACAATGACTCATGTAGCTGCATATCCCAAACAATCTGACAAAATGGTAAAGAAATGAACTGTGAATTCAGCAACTTGCAGTAGAGAAAATCCTGTCACTTTATCAGACATTTAAACGTTAGCACCTAACTGAATTCATATTTTTACAATTGACACTTTTACAGTTTTTCTATTGGAAAATCCATCAGCGTATTGCGGCAAATAAAGTTGCAACAATCAAAATACTTTTTCACAAATTCACTACATTTGTTTTTTCATTTTTCTGTCCTAATCACATTTTTAAAATTAATTTGGAGAGGAGGAAATTAACAGTGTGTACTAAATCAGAGAGCTTCTGGTGGGCTCAGTTTGGCCTGGATTCAGTCAACATTAGTCCTTTACTTTGAATACTTTGGCCAGTAAATTCCAGTGCCTTTTTTACTTCACAATCATAGCTTGGCGGGTCAATTTCGATAATCGCTGATTTCCCAGTTTGCTTGTGAAGAATAAAACAAAAACTTCAATTTAATTGTGAGTCAAAGTTTAGGACAAACATTGTCTGAATCCAGGCCTTTGTTATTTTCTATTCATTTCACAGTGAACCCCTTGCACAACACTTGTCCCATTTCATTATTTGAGAGTAGAGCACAGAATTTGGTTGCAAAATCCATTTGAAATGCAGTTGTTACCAACCACAACTCTCTGTATGGAATCAATGCTGACTACTAATCTTTGTGATGACTGATTGAACACAGTTATTATTTTATATTTTATGATATATTAGATAGCATTTACACCGTTCTTTTCCAGAGCAAAGTGGGAAAGTGAAAGTAAAGAATCTTCATTTTAACAGTATACAGTTAAGAGTTTTCTTTTAATATTGATATATGCTTTACCAGGGAATTATCAATGTGAAAAAGCAACTATTTCATTAACATATTAATGGAAACAAAAAACACACACAGTTCCGAGTAACACTTATCATGAAGAACATGAATTATATGTACACATACAACATACCAACAGCAATTCAAAGTGTTCACACAGTACTAAGGCCTCAATTCAATCAAAACTTTGTCCTGAAATTTGAATTACAAATAAATGGCAAGTGTTCCTTGTTTTCTCCCTCCACAAACACAGTTTGGTACATTCATTTTGCTGAATTAATTTTGCAAGTTGCGTTTCGGAAGGAAAAAAAAAGACACAACAAAACTGTACATTTGCATTTATTTTTAAGTCAAAGTTAAGGAAACGTGTTGATTTACTCTAAAGTTCTGTTGGAGCAAAGTTAACCTGCATCAGGTGGTGACATTGCCATTATTGTTAGGTGCTGAAGTGCACTTCAGGGGTGAAGACCTACCTAGTTGAAATATGGTCTTTGGTTGTGTAGGGAATAAACACACTCTGGGAACATTAAGCTGTGTGCGGGATATTTTTCTCTTTTGTGATTCATTGTTTGCCCGACACCCGTGCCTGCTTGCTTTAAACATGAATTGGACTGCATCACTTGATGGGCTTAGCCGGACCAATATTATGTTATCTGCTGAATTTGCCTGTCAAATGCTTTGGCAGTGCTGTGAATTCCGATCGTAAGCCTGACTGAAGATCATTAAAACTCTTATCTTCCGCTGTTCCTGCTGCAGATGCCTCACCTCAATCAATTATCGGGCCCAGGAATGCACAACACTAGGCACTACACAGTGAAATCAGGATTAGATAGCAAGAGTATCTGAAAGGCAAGTGTTTTGGTGAAGAAAAACACTGACAGCAAGGGGGTTATAGTATAATAATATATGATTTGTATTAATATAATTATATCTTATAAATATATAATAATTAAAATTGCATCTAAGGACGGAGTGATAAAAAGTGTATACTAACCTTTTTTTGTTTAGCTGCTCCTTACGGCCCCGCCTCTTCTATGCCCTTGTCCTTAAATGTGAATGACCTTCCCCATCTTGGTAAGGACGGCAGAATCTCTAGCTATCTTCCAAAAAATACTGAAAACGTACCTTTTTAGACTTCACCTCAATTTATTTAAATAAATAAGTAAATATAATACTACCTTTACACTGTTCTGTTACACTGTAACTTACTGTTCGACAGCTCTAGCAATGATCTCTAGCCATATTATTGCACTCTTGTAAGTTACTTGCCAAATAACTAAATTGTAAATTGATCAGATTATGGTTGCTGCAATAGGCCCAAACTCAGTCACGTTAAGTTTGTTTCTTTTTTGGCTTTATGAAATTGTGTAGGAAGAAAGACACCCTATTATATAGTATTGTTAAGCTTTGTAAACATTTGTGTTACAACAAGGGACATTTCTGTAGATGAATGTTGGGGAATTACAATTTTTTGTGTTTGAAGTTATTTTCTGTGGATGGTAACACTGAATTAATGGAGGTAGTTGTCATGATAGCATCACTTACCACAGTACAATAACAGATATGAAGGCATGTGTTACCACAAATCATTGTGATTTATTCATCAGTTAGTCACCAGGTTCTGTTTTACTGAGCTAGCTGCTCAGTTTTCATTAGATCTTTACATTTAAATAGACTGAAAGTTAACAGTGCTGATATATGAATAGTTATTCTGAATATACTGACTGACAAACTAGTCAATTGTTATCTTGGTTAAACAAACCATCTTTGTCGTTATCACTGTACTAAAAATAAATACTTGATATAATTTACTCATATAGGCCAACTAAAGTTTCTGTACACCCTTGAAGGTTATAGGAATGTACTGTTTTTGGCCCACTGTATCAAACTTCTGTCATAATCATCAACTTGAATAGGATATAGCATTCCTTTATTCAACAAAGAGAAACCATTTGATACTTTTGTACTTTGGGAATTCTATGGAAAGTAAGTTTAATAAAGTCCTAAGTCTAAAGTCCATCTAAGAGAAATACTGTTTTCATCACATTTTTCCCACACGCCCTTTAAAGACATCTGAGCTTTTATCAAAGGCTTGGATTCATAAATCAACATTTATCCTTGATTTGAGCTTACAAATAAATTCAAGTGTTACAGGGCAAGAACTATTTTTTGCATTAACTTTGATGATTGCTGGTTACAAAATCCATCATAGCTAAGATGAGTACGGTCCCCAGGTTACGAACGAGATCCGTTCTTAAGTCTGTCTTTAAGTCGAATTTGTATTTAAGTCGGAACAGGTACATACAGTTCTTATTAATTGTCACTTAGTCAAATGTTTGTCTTAGTATAGTATTTATTTGACATTTCTGTGCATATAAAACACTTAAGAAAAACTTCCAAATACAATAAAACATCTTAAACATAACATTCAGTACATAATAATAACAATGCTGTAATATGAATAATAATAACAGTAATAATAAAAGTAACTGTACATACAGTACTGTAGTGTAAAACAACCATTAAAGAAAAGCTTCGAGCCTTTTCTTGCACTAAAGAAAGGCTAATAGGAATATTATGCTGATTTTGGTCTTCTATCCAAATTATCAATAGCCTTTCCATCTCAATAATTAAACCACTGCGTTGCTTGGTAATAATCGTGGCATTCATCAGGGCATAGCCTTTCACATGTATTCTCCGTTTGTCTTTTAAAATAGTTTTTTTTTTAAACGATCGTTGACCGGCTGTAGCCTAATGCTTTCCCAATGGCTGATGGCGTTTCACCTCTTTCCGATCTCTTTATTATTTCAACTTTACTTTCCATGGTGATTGTTTTCCCTTTCTTTGATGCATTACCAGCACTTGCATCAGATTTACGCTTTGGAGGCATCGTTGTAAGGGTAAGAGAAAGAGAACAATGGGACCGTGATCTGACTTAAAATAACGGACGGTGATCTCTGTTCCTTGAGCCGACGAACCCTGAAACCACGCAATGTTTTCATGAGCGTCACAAAGTAGTGCGTGCGTTCGTTATTACGAACCATTGTATTTAACTCTATTTTTGATCATAATAGACCTTATGGCAGTTTGTTCGTATGTACGAGTTGTCCGTAAGCCGGACGTTCGTAACCCGGGGACTGCCTGTACCAATAAACACGAACCGTGTGCAGTTGCCAGTTGAAGGGCGGTAAAGTTGTCTCTACATTATATTCCAAAAGGACCAATGCGACAGGAGAGGTTGATCTTTATTTTCAGAGGCAGTGCTGTCTCAGTAAATGTAGAATTTCTACCAATTTGTAATGTGCATTTCTTAGAGGATTGCACAGAAAACCAAACCCACTTCTTCGTGGGGTTTGTAAAGTTCATCAAACTCAAATCAAGTGCTGCCCCATCTATCCTGGACCCAGCAGCTGTCAATCAATGTGTAAGTACATTCATTTATTATTAACAGCACAATAATATTATAATTAGCTGGCTAGCTATTTACATTATCTGACACGCTATGTCAACATTAACTTAGGTTGCTAGCTAATGTTACCAATATGCTGATGGAAGCATCTTTTTGCCAGGCAATGCAATAACGTTACGTAACGATAACTTGCTTCATTTTATTTCGGTTAGCAGTCTATGCTTATGAGTTAAAAAGTTGGTTATTATTAACTGCCAGATACCTGCCTAAGACACAAACAGGACTGTATATAAGCTAGTTGCAACAGGCATTTTATGCGTTATGCCATATGCCATTGTGCCAAAAATGCCAACACATCTACCCAACAAATGGTCAAACAGTGACATTAAGTGCTTTATCTTTTTTATTTTCTTATAAGT
The DNA here is from genome assembly GCA_029706075.1 of Aldrovandia affinis. Classification (NCBI taxonomy): domain Eukaryota; kingdom Metazoa; phylum Chordata; class Actinopteri; order Notacanthiformes; family Halosauridae; genus Aldrovandia; species Aldrovandia affinis. The sequence continues at coordinate 1,524,718 of JAINUG010000126.1, read as the reverse complement.
TTCAAACAATAACTTTGCGGAGCGTTTGCTACAGTTAGCTAGCTAGCCAAATTACACCGTGACAGAGTGCGCTGCATACCTGCGTGCTAATATGATATATTGTAAAAAAATAGACCTTACCATTGTGATACGTCCTGTGTGGCGCGAGGATTAGGAACGGGTTGATCCTCCTCTGCAAACCACGGATTGGACTCCGGCTCATACGGCTGTATGCCACCTTGCACCATTGTACTGGTAGAGCTGCATGTGGGTCTGTTTGGGTTGGGGGCGGGCGTGGGAGTTAGGGGTCTGTCTGTCAGTCAGGGCCAGACATCAATATTCAAGAATATCATTACCCTGCACAGCCGGTGTGGCACCGTGTTTCCCGGGGACATTTCGGCTTAAACAAAGCTGTTAAACACATTTAACTGGTTAGCTGTTTTATTTACAACTTTAATACAAAAAGCAACACACAGCTGTTTTGTTGTTACCCAACGATTCAATATTCAAGCAAAATGAACTGATTTTAAAGTGACTGAACTATTGCTTTAAGTGACAGAAAAAGAGACAGTGAGTGTATGAAAGTTACTGAAACATGAGTGAATGATTCATGGTGGTCAAATTTTTTTCTTAAAAATGTTTTTAAAAACGATTTAATTCATAAACAAGGTGGTGCACGGCAGGGCCACACACAGGAGAAAGCATACGCTCATGCCCACACGCGCACACACACATACACCCACACACACACGGGCCCACACACACAACCACACATGCCCACACGCACACACACGCCCGCGCCCACACACACACCCACACTAGCCCACGCTCACACCCACACACACACATGCCCATGTGCGCACACACACACGCCCACGCGCACTCATACACATGCACGCATATACACACGCGCACAGCCATGCACACACACACTCATACAGGCAGGGATGATTTTAGATATTTTGACTGCAGTGAAACTCGACGAGCCAAAACACATTAAAACTCGTGATTTTTATAATTTCAGTCCATTTGTCCATGGTGAAGAAAGTGCAAGCCGAATTGCGTTGAATTCAGACAGTGTTTTTTTTTCCTACATTCAATTTGTTTGAAAGAAAAACAAAACTAAAACATAATAAACTCATGTTGTAGACTGCTACCAGAACCCAGGATTTTATATTTAGCTTGCTGGTTGGCATTATTTGCCTGTACAAAGACAGGGGCTTGCTGGCACACACTGGAACAGTCAGCCTGCTTTGCTACTGAAATGGCCATGACCAGTTTCACTAGAAAATACTTTGGATACTGTCTCATAAGTGGCATTATATAAAGAAAAAGTAAAATCGTAATATATTTAATAATAATACCTTTGTTCATATGGTCTCATACAAAATTGTTTATAGAGAATTAAATATATTAATTGAAAATGTGATTTATTGCATGTGTGAATTGACTGCTGCACGATTCACATTCACTTTTTTTGTTTTGTCTTATATTCCACCAAAGTATTTTCCAAATTAATCTGAAGTGTTGTCCAGATAAATTGAATCACTCCAATCACTCCAATCTGAATCACTCCAGATAAATTGTTGGGAGTGTCTGTTGCCATGGTCACACGGGGCATTATGAGATAAGGGGATTTGGGGACTTTGGGGAAACCTGTTATAAAAGTCACATTGAAGCTACATAGGGTGGTAATAAGCCCTTTGTGTGGTCCCTCTTTCACTTTGGAGGTGTGGCAACTTGGGCCATGTGCGTCTAATTTTCAGCAGACCCGGGTCGAATAATTCTCTGAAATTACTTTAATAACCCTAATAAACAAGTAACATGCCTGCAGATTACAAGACGAGACAAGATTTTTTCATATGATTGTACATTTTGTTTGGTTTTGTTTAAATCTCAGGGATCTGCAAGAGTGTTTTTTTTTTTTACTTTGTTTTACCAACATCTAAAGAGTTAGAGCATTTGAAATACATATTTGACCCAGGTCAGATTTTCAGATGGCTCATTTGAAGACAAAGCTCCTGCTCTTCTTGGACTTGAATATCTACATAGGCCAAGTGCCCTTACTTATAAATCAAGTTATGATATTTGCTTTGCCCTTCCATGTGCCAAGTAAGTGCTATGCTACAACAGCCCAGAGTGAATATTTCTGTATGAAGCTCCAGTTCTTTCTTTTCCTCATGTAGAGATATGCTTTCATGAGGGAAACATTAAAGATAGTTTCAATGAATTATCTGTCATTTTATTTCAGTTTTCTTAGGCTTTATCAGCATTTCTTTTTGTTTTTCTAAAATTCATTAAAAATAATAATGTTCATGTTACAAAAGTAATTATTGTTATTAATAATAAAAATAAGTACCATACATTAAAATTATTATTGCTATTATTCTTATCCTTATTCTTAATAATAATCATACTAATAATACTAATAATGAATAATAATTAATCCATCACCTCCAGTTTTATCTGAATCTGTGGTATTAAAATTGAATACATTTTATTTCACTAAATTTATAAAAACTAAGCTGGGAGGTAAAATAATTTCCTGTGATGTGAACCAAGGTTGAGTCACCACATTATATGAAATAAAGCCAAATTCTCATTACTTCATTACCCACATTTAAAAGTAGTGAAATTACCCCAACATGTCATATGACAAAATGATGGTCTGCATGTTGTCATGTTATTTGCTTAATCAATGGATGAGCCACACCTGTTTTGCATATACCTGGTGTCCCCTATTTACCCAGATGTTTCAATTTTTTCATTCGCTACCTGCACATTGGCAGGCTTGTGTAATTAAACAATACGATCCAAACACAGGTTTGGGATAATTACTCTCTAATAAAAGGTAAGCTGTAAGTCTAAATGCCTGCTGCCTTCCTTGACTGCTGCTGCTGTGGTTGCTGCTGACGCCAAGTCACTACAGTTTTAGTTCTTTTGGTATTGTTAGCGTGAGTGTCTGAGCCATGGTACGTGTGTTGATTTTCCGGTGGTGGTAACTGGATCTTCTGCTGCTTCAGGTGCAGACGTTTCTTTTCAACGTCGCTGTGTCAGCGTTGGTCACGGAAACGTTCACATGACATGGCTGGCAGCCATGTTGGGTCATTCATTCCACATCTCTGAACTGAAAGTTTCCATTTGCAGCCTAAAACGGCACAAGAACATTTCTCTGTGACATCTACATTTGTGTCTAGTTTCCCAAATACATTTTTATCAATGTCGTTTTTTAAAAGTTTTTTTTACCTTTATTTAACCAGGTAAGTCAACTGAGAACTCCACTCTCATGTGCAGTGATGACTCTGATCATTGTGGCAGCACGGCATGCTAATAACATACAGCTCAAAGCACTCACCCATCCCCCGACATTAAGAACCATTTAAAGGAACCGTCTCTGTAATATTTACACATTTTCTTGTTTGTAGGGCTAATTCCTTTGGCCGTTTACCTGGGTTAGAATGTAATGCTTTGTAAGATGTATTTATGTGCCCGACACTTTGACAGAAGCCAAAGAGTAATTATGTCCTCAGTAAATATCTACATTCGCCAACTAAAATTGAGGGGGGCAGAGAAGTTATTTGATTCCTAGTTTCAAGGAGAGAGCAAATTATAGAGCAGACGTTAAAAAAAAAGTTTATACGTGTAGCCATTGAACCCTGTCACACTCACCTGACATCTCCATTTAGTTAGGTAATTGCGATCCCAGTGGGAATGTATTTGAGTTTTCAGCCTATTTCATTTTTTTGTATGAATCTGGGCCATTTCGTTTCCTAATAAGCGCCGGCTCCTTATTTGGGTTAGACTCTGTGTTGCCATGGTAAAATAGGCCTTTGCAGGTTGTCGATTTCTCCAGGTCATTTCTGTAGGCCCTATTCCGGGCCTGGTGCCCTGAACTGAGGACAGGTTACTGTTTGGGGCAGTTGTGACATAGTTGGAGACTACGACATTTCACGGTTTAAAAAACTGCTCTTTCAGTCATTGTCACATATTCCAAACTGACACATGTTTTTACCACAGGTGAAAGAAGGTGATATAGATCAACATAACCACCCGTAACAAATAATGACCTGCTAAGAAAGTGCAGTTTTTAGGAATTCCTTTGGAAATTAAATCAATGTATATTGCAGATAGTAATTGTCATTAAACCTGACTGTTGCTTATATTGTATTACTCAAAAGTCAATAAAAAAGGATACAGTTTGAGTGAATGACTCCCCCTCTCATTTTCAATAGTATTTGTGTTTATAGTCATTACTGTGTGCTTGTTGTGCAGTGTACTAAAGGGTTTTTTTGTTTTTGTTTTTTGACCCCTGTGACATATTTTGAGGGTAAGACTGCAGTTATACAGGACTGACTGAAGCATATGGCCCTTGCATTCTGTGGGTTCGGGACTGACTGTAGCATGTGGCCCCTGCATTCTGTAGGTACAGAACTGACTGTAGCATGTGGCCCCTGCATTCTGTACATTACATTACAGGCATTTGGGCATCTTATCCAGAGCGATGTACAACAAAGTGTTAACCGTAGTCAAGAACAGTTTAGCTGAAAGCCACCCTAGTGGGAAGTACAGTTCCTGGGTGCTAGGAGCAACCACATAGTTAAACTAGGACCCTGTAGGTAAATCTGTAGCCACAATTCAAAGGTAGCAATAAAGCAATCAATGCAGAAAATAATGCCTAAGCCTAATACAATACATAAACAAGTAGACATGTGTAAAACTAAGCAACTATGTCCCTAAGTTAACAAAAACCGGACTAGGGGGAGGTGGACCCTGAAGAGGTGAGTCTTCAGACGTCGCTTGAAGGTGGCCAGGGTCTCAGCTGTTCTGACTTCCACAGGAAGGTCATTCCACCATCGTGGAGCCTGTAGATACAGGACTGACTGAAGCATGTGGCCCCTGCATTCTGTGGGTACAGAACTGACTAGCATGTGGCCCCTGCATTATATGGGTACAGGACTGACTGTAGCATGAGGCCCCTGTATTATATGGGTACAGGACTGACTGTAGCATGTGGCCCCTGTATTATATGGGTACAGGACTGACTGAAGCATGTGGCCCCTGCATTATATGGGTACAGGACTGACTGAAGCATGTGGCCCCTGCATTCTGTGAGTACAGGACTGACTGTTAGCATGTTGCCCCTGAATACTGTGGGTACAGGACTGACTGAAGCATGTGGCCCCTGTTGAAAACCATAGGAAATGTGGGTGGACTGAGCTGTGGCCCCTGTTGAAAACCATAGTCTTGGCAGTGCTTTTTCTTTGTTTGCCCTTAAAAGCGAACGTCCAGCATAAACTATTGTATTCACTGTGTACTGTGTGTAAGTCCACTGTAACCTCAGAGTTAGAGTAGGAATGTACAGGTAACTGCGAAAATAAAGGAAACACTTGAGTAAATTAAGTGTCTGGTGACTCTTTAAAGGCGTGGGGTTCATTTTCCTGGCATGGTTTAGGCCCCCTCAACTACTTAGAGGGCAGGGAAAACGCCAATAAATACAAAGCCATTCAGATTGATCACCTTTATCCAATTGTGAAGCTTTTCTGATGTGATCCTGATGTGAGTGGTCTCTTCCAAGGTGACAATGCACCCATCCACAGGGCATGAGTGGTCACTGAATGGGTTGATGAGCATGAAAACAATGTAACCCATATGCCATAGCTGTCTCAGTCACCATATCTCAACCCAATTGAACACTTATGGGAGATTGTGTATCGGTGCCTGAGACAACATTTTACACCACCATCAACAAAACAAAATGATGGGTTTTCTTGTGGAAGAATGGTGTTGCATCCCTCCAGTGGAGTTCCAGACACCTGTAGAATCTATGCAAAGGTGTATTGATGCTGTTCTGGCAGCTCATGGTGGCCCAACGCCATATTAAGAAACTTTATGTTGGTGTTTTCTTTATTTTGACAGTTACCTGTATGTTATGTCACAATTGGTATATCTCCCATTTCCTCCTGCAAGAAAGTGATGAAATTAATCCTTGGAACGCTTATACCCACAGCTTGTTAGCACATGACTAGCGATCTGCTAAAATAGATTTAAAAAATAATCAAATTCCAGTTTAGGGTAAAAAGAGTAGACTAAACCTACAGTGCAGCTTCGGTAAGCATGTGGAGACTGTTTTTGTTTATGTTGTCAGAAGTGTTGTGTTGTTTAAAGTCCCAATGGTTTGACAGTAATTTGAGGAGAAACAAAGTGGTGAAGCTGTGCCTTTAGGGTTCGTTTACGAGCATGAAGCCCATTATTAAACCACTAAAGGATGTCACCTGACCTCATTCATCTACTGTTCTTACATTTAGCAGATGCACTTATCCAGAGCGACTTTTACTGCTTAAATATTGTACACAAACTTTTATACATTTATACAGCTGGATTTTGCTGAAGCAAATCATGTGAAGTACCTTGCTCAACAGTACAATGGCACTGGCCCACCTGGGAATTAAACCTGCAACATTCGGTTTTCAGTCCCAGGTGAATAACCGTTATACTATTCTGCCCCCCACCATTGTTAGCTTGCCGTTAAAACAAACAAGGAGGGTTTAAAACATAAATAGAAGGAAAGAGGTCAACTTTGAGAAGGCACAGTGACAGTGGTACTTCATTTTACCACGCGACTATACTTCTGGCATATTAATAGGAAGCCCCTCCAATAGTAGTTGCGGTCTCTGAACAGGGTCAGCTTTTTTCCTGTTCTTCTTTAGCCTGCAACCCTCTGGGGTATGCAACTGCTCCTCAAACATTACCCAGAAGCCCTCACTGCCAGATCTTCCATTTGGCAAGAAAAAAAATGTAATGCATGCTGCAAATGAGATTCAGGCTCAAGAAAAATATTTGAAGTGCACAGAAAATAAGAAACATTTTTCCTGAGATGCGAGGCCTATCATATTTCCAGACGTTCCCAACAATGGCTGGCTAGCAGTAATAGCATGCTGCCCTCTAACCAGCTCTTCCAATTTCACTCAAATGAAATCTGAGGGAATATCTAATCGCCTCATCTCATCTCATCAACTAGTCACTGCATGTGGCTAGTTTTAGGTACTGAGCAGTGCAGAGTAATGCTGATACAAGGCCCTTATATACTAATACAGTACCCTTATAAACTGATACAGGTCCCTTATACACTGATACAGCACCCTTATACACTGATACATAGCCCCTATAAACTGATACAGGGCCCTTATACACTGATACATAGCCCTTATACACAGATACAGGACCCTTATACACTGATACATAGCCCTTATACACAGATACAGGACCCTTATACACTGATACAGGGCCCTTATACACAGATACAACACCATATACACTGATACAGGGCCCTTATACACTGATACAGGCCCCTTATACACTGATACAGGGCCCTTATACACTGATACAGGCCCACTATACACTGATACATGGCCCTTACACTGATACATAGCCCTTATACACTGATACAGGGCCCTTATACACTGACCCTATACAGGATACAACACCATATACACTGATACAGGGCCCTTATACACTGATACAGGGCCCTTATACACTGATACAGGCCCATTATACACTGATACATAGCCCTTATACACTAATACAGGAACACTTATGCAGCTTCACACTGAGGAACTACATTGTGGTTTCCCAAACTGCCATTTAATTTCATGCTAAACTGCATGAATGGGTGGAATTGCCATATCCTTTTTCCAAAATACTCTAATTTCCTGCCATGTCAGTTCAGCAGAATAACAGCAGAAATGTATTAGCTTTTGGCCGTTTTCGTGATGGATCGTCTTATAGTGCGGTAACTCAACAAATGTTTGGGCCCTTGTTGCAACAGCATTCCATATGTCAATTAGGTAGAATTCAATTTTAGTTTTGGCTTTCAAACTAGATTGAGAATGAAAGCCTGTATTTTTAATCCATTTTTCTTCTTTATTTCTTAGTTTTCCTCTGTTTCCTTTTGTTTTTCCTTAAAAAGTAAAAACTTTTGAAACTTTATATAAAAGCAACACTTTCTGTTGCTCTAGAATTCAAAGTTGTGCTCAATATGCCAGCCAAATGAGCTTCTAACATGTCAACATGTATTCACAGCATTCACTTCTTCATGACCCGCTGCAGCCTCCACTGTCAATTTGGGAGGGCATAGCCAAGCACGCGTTCTCCCCTGAAACACATGATGTTAGCCGCCGCTTCTATTCACACTGCAGTTCACAAGATAAGCTTGCAGAGATATGAGTCGCAGGAAGGCACTTCATGCACAGCTTTATACTGGCAGACTGGGTGCCTGATTAACTGGGGGTCGCTGGTGTGCGACGAGACAGTCATCCCTGCCAACTGAATTCCTCCCTCCCTAGGCACCAATTATTCACACACTAGAACAGTGCCTTAACAGGATGCAGACCGTGGGGTTCATCCACACGGTAGAGCAATGCCTTAACAGGATGCAGACCGTGGGGCTCATCCACACACTAGAACGGTGCCTTAACAAGGTGCCGACCATGGGGCTCATCCACACACTGGAACAGTGCCATATCAGGATGAGCTGCCCAGCTGCCCCAGTCATGCCATGTATTCTGTAATGTTTATCAGCACCCAGTCATTCGTCTCAACACTATGTCAGGCAAGGGGAGCAGTGTAGTATAATGGGGGAGCAGTGTAGTATAATGGGGGAGCAGTGTAGTATAATGGTTAGGGAACTGGGTTTGTAACTCAGAGGTTGCAAGTTTGATTGGCAGGTGGTGCACTGCCTTGTACTCTTGTAAGGTGCGTTACCTGAAATGCTTTAGTAAATAATGATATAAATCGAGTGTCAGCTGCTTTGATCCTCACTGTGACTGATCCTCCATGACCACTCGTGCCCTGTGGATGGAGGCATTGTTGTCCTGGAAGAGACCACTCCCATCAGGATAGAAATGCTTCACTATAGGATGAAGGTGATCATTCAGAATGGCTTTGTATTCATTGGCATATACCTTGCCCTCTAAGGGGTTGGATGGATGGACCTAAACCATGCCAGGAAAATGCACCCCACCCCATAACAGAGCTGCCAAAACCCTTCATTTACTCAAGTGCTTTTCCTTTATTTTGGCAGTTACTTGAACTTAATAATGCTTGATAAAATTATTGTTTGGCTTAAAAGTACTCATAACGTTTGTGCTGGAACATTACACAAGCCAGTGGTTTAAGGTACACAGCACGTGCTACCGGAATGGATCGCAGGTTCGAATCTGGCAGGGCACTTTTAACCCGACCTGCCTCCGACACAGCCGCGCAAATTGATACTTTGTAGAACGTACGCCGCGGGAAGTCAAGCGGGACCAGGCAGCCTGCCAAGAAAAATGAAGAAGATAATTATAGGGGTTTAGTTTGTCGCCTTGGTGATTTACATCCTCCCTCTCCCCAGCATCTGGCGTTCACTGGCCGTGGGGCTGTTTTATTTACGTGTGTTTTTTGGTTGAAGGTACGAGGGCGAGCGGGAGAATGTGTTTCCTGTGGAGTTCTTCTTCCCGCCCCAGCGGACCTGTCTGATCTGTGGGGACGAGGCGTCGGGCTGTCACTATGGGGCCCTCACCTGCGGCAGCTGCAAGGTGTTCTTCAAGAGGGCAGCGGAAGGTGAGCGACACACAATCCTAACCACAAAAATACAATAAAATAAACAATGTTTAGCCACAGCCTCACATACAGAACCTCAGCAGCGCATTTAAAGCAGTCATTGATTTGAGCTGAAATAATTAGAGCTGGTACAATGTGACATTTTGATGGTATGATAACACAAAGTATATAACTATATCAGTTTATTGTATGATCCATTGCAGGATGTGGCCCACTGGAGGACCAGATTTGTAATTCTCTCTGGCTGAACCTGAATTATTTCACATGGTTATTTACAGTTAAAAGCTTTTCCAGAGCTGCCACGTAGGGCACACTGGCACAGAATCAGACTCAGAGGTATTTATTAGTTCCCTTTCAAAAGCCATTCAATTTGCTCTCTTGGTGCAAGTACAGAAAAAACACCTTACAAACAATAATTTTGGAGAGAACACTGAAAATAGGATCAGATATATCTCTGGTTAGTACTTGGAAGAAAAGGCATTCTGGAACGATTAGTGCTGGTGTTTAGGTGTCTCCTCCCCGTTCTGCTGATGTTGACCTCTGGGTGTGGGCGGTGGATTTATGCTCTTGCAACGACACCGAGTTTCCCAAGCATAGCCTTTTGGCAGAAATTTGTGAGATCATTTAAAAACATGTTTGCTTGCCTGTTTAATCTTATGTTTGAGGAGGAGAAGGCACAAGGCACAGGGACAAAGGAGGCCCACTAACCACCCGCTGAGGGAGTTTCATATTTCTGAAATGCCGCTAGCGTCAGTATGGCGGGATTCGTTTGTGATTGGCTGTGTCATTTTTGTCCTCTGTAGTATATTGTTACATCTTCGTGGTTATTGTAAATAAATAAATATAATACAATAATATAATAAATATAATATAATTTAATTTAAGAATATAAACAAGGCCCTCGCTGGAGCCCTGTACACGCACACTCGGCGTACAGTCCTGCGGATTGAGCCGTGGAGAGAACAGGAAAGGACATCCAAAACAAAGTATTATTGCAGAGGCCGTGGCGCGCTCCAGCACGTCTCCCGTAAAGAGAACCGACCTCCCTTGGACTGACCGCCTTCATCTGTGGATTTGCATTTTGGGTCCATCGAGCCCCCTGGTCTTCAGCTGTTGTCTAATTTGCAAATGCAGCCAACACAAGATGCAGCGTCACGGTCTGAAATCTAGCGTGAGTAGTCCTCCTTTGTTGTAAATCTAGTCCATTTTTTCATTCAATTATTTATTTATGTATTTTCCCCAAAGATAATCAAGATGTTCGCAAACGACAAGTGAAAATGGCCAGGAGGCCATCTTGGACCTTTTCCCACTACAGTCATGATGGGGATTAATTTGGTTTCACCTGAGAGGTTTTGTCTGAGATCTTGTAAATGGCATCTGCCATTTTAAGTCTCGCCCAAAACTAAACAGGAAGTGGAAGGTCTCTCATGAGGGGGGTAAACCTGGTGCTGATGATCCTCTATAACAGTGGTTCTTAAACTCGGTCCTGGGGGCCCCCTGTGCATGCTGGTGTTCATTCCAACCATAAGTACAACCTCTGAATGGTAACTAGCTGTTAATTGTTCTTAATTAGATATTTTGAATTTCTATTAAAGCATGATTTACTCTAATAAGGCCATATTATGTCATAAATAGCTATGCATGCCATGAACAATAAATCTCCCATATTCACATCCCAGGACTTTTAATCAGTCAGATCAATTAATACTCTAATGTGCTATATGACATACTTAGCTTTAGAAAGAGGTTACCTTTTTTAATTGATTCAATTATAGACTGGCAGTCAGGGGCCCAGATTAGGGTAAAAGTCATACTTGTCAAAGGGCGAGTATCTTAGAAAAGATTGCGTCGTTGCTCACCCCTTTGTGGGTGAACAACAAAGAAGACTGTATGTCAAATATTTTCAAATGCTTTATTTTGAATACAGTATGTATATTTTTGGTGCCTATTTTTCTGTCTACTTCTTTAGCTTGAATGCACCAACTACATCACATTATCCCTTCCTCCCCCCAGACAAGCCATGGTCTATTCACCTTCCAATTTTCCTGGAAAGTGTGATCTCTGCTCTCTGAATCATATTTTCGCTGTTTTTAGCTGATCTTCTTTGGTTTTAGCCTTTTTAGTGGGGGTGGACTTGCACCCTCAATAAATCTCCACTACGTCGTATGTAGCCGAAAGATAGACACGACGGTTAACGTTATTTCTTTTCTACGCAGATATTTACAGTATGTTTGACTTGTGCAGCGTGTGCTCATGGGACTGTGTTGCAGTGAAGCTGTGACGGGTGCCCGCAGGTGGCGTTAGCGACTGTGCTGACTGTACAGTATATCGTAACGTAGACTCTAGTCGGGACTCGAACAAGAGAGATTTTTCCATTCCCAACTAGAGTGTAGTATGGCAGCTCATGTAATAATTCCTAGATTTAACCGAGCAGTTAACCGAGATTTAACTAAACAATAACTTGCTAGCTAGTGTTCACAGATATTGCTTACTAAGCCTTGTGTTAGCAAGCAGCTAGCAACAACAGATATAGATACCCAATGTCCGTGAACGCTAATGTTAGCTAGCTAACTAACTTGCTGGTTCTTGCTGTTGCTTCTATGTGCCACGATCCGCGAACTTGCTTGACTGCTGCAGAGTCTGGCATAGCAACAACAACAAACGCAGTGAGCACAGTCTGCATGCGAGTGACAATGTGCCGCTTTTCCCATTTGAAACTTCGTAAATATTTTTTAATATCCATGCATGACGTGTTTGTTACGATGTGAGTGTAAAACAGAAATAGTTCCAGTTAGCTAATAAAAAAATAAAAATCCTAAATTCACAGTCGTCAGCAGGACGATCACTTGGAAATCAAAGGTCGTCCTTCTTAATTTTTAGTCGTCTGAGACAATAGGACAACTGCTAATCTGGGCCCCTGGGCAGTTGAAATCAGTGGGGGCCTTATTGGTGAAAGTGTGGACACCTGGTCACTGAGGTGGAAAATGAATAGCTCAATGACAGCAAATTGCAATGAACCAAACCTGCGTTGTGTAAAAATATGTTTAAGGAAGAAAATGATGGTAGAACTTACACACATGTTTTCAACAACTATAATTGATCAAGAGATTGGCTGTAACAAAAACCAGCATACACAGGGGGCCCCCAGGACCCCAGGAGTTTGAGAACCACTGCTCTATATCTATGGTCACATGGTCCTCCATATCTATGGTCACATGGTTCTCTATATCTCTGGCCACATGGTCCTCTATATCTATGGTCACATGTTCCTCTATATCTGTGGTCACATGGTCCTCCATATCTATGGTCACATGGTCCCCTATGTCTATGGTCATATGTTCCTCGACATCTATGGTCTCATGGTCCTCCATATCTATGGTCACATGTTCCTCCTGGAACCTGTTGATGGTGACAGGTTCCTTCAGCCTAGAACCTGATGGTTACATGTTCCTCCAGGCCCTGGAACCTGTTGATAGGCCTTTTTATGTGTGCTGTTATTTCTTCCCCAGTCTTATTTATGTCTTCATTGGCTCATTGGCTTGGTGATACATGTTTTGACCCTGTTGCTGACCTGCACATTGGCGGAGTAAGCCAAAATCACATTGCAGTTCTCCAGTATTCTGATGAAATACTTTGTTTTAAATTAGATTTTAATTACAAAACAGATGGTGTTTGCAGCTGTTGGATCAGGTAGCAATCCCAGACAAACTGTGACTGCAAAAGGTTGAGGCATTTGAAAATCATGCATTCATTGCCTGTGCCTACACCAGAGGAACTCTGGTCCCCGCTGTGAGGATGCCCTTTTACAAAGTCGGCATGGCATGTACAGGCATCCCTTGGATACATTAGTCTTTGTAAAAGTGAGAATTACAGCAGATTACCCCTAGATGTGAATAGTGCCCTTTCAAACACAGTCATTTCTGACCGGCATTCTCTGAGCTTCAAAAAGTGTGTATTTAAGATGAGCACTCCGATGTGTCATTTAGCCTTTTTACTTTGAAAAAGAGATTTGAGCAGGTCTTTCTTTTCTTTTCTTGATCCTTAGACATTACAGTGAGTTTGCTAGTCGAAATTGCAAGAATAGAATAGTAGAGGGAACAAAACAAAGTTTCTGAATTTGTTTCTCGTGCTCCAGGAAAAATCGGTGCGATTAAACCACACCGCCTCCCCTGACTCATCCCTGTGAATCATGGGGACTGATGCGCTGCTTGTGCTCGTGCTGTGGCAGTGTGACTGCAGTCCTGGGTGGATTCCAGAGTACACACCCCCGACCCGCAAAAGGTTGTGTTTCTATTTCTGTCTTACACAGATGTCCACACTGAGTTGATCTTTCTCTCCTGTTCCCAGGGAAACAAAAGTACCTGTGCGCCAGTGTCAACGATTGCACCATTGATAAACTTCGAAGGAAGAACTGCCCCTCCTGTCGTCTTAAGAGGTGCTTCGCAGCCGGAATGACCCTGGGAGGTAAGAAAGTATTTTCATCGTTTGTGTGCTTCATTTTATTTTTATTTTTTCGTTTACAAGAAAAAAAGGTGTGTATGGAGGTAGGTATGCAGGTAATACCATGACATGTTGGGCAGCATGCTGTTTCCAGCAGTACGCTGTGTATGTATACCGTAACAGAGAGATGGAGTGACCCCATTCAGAGAAGCAGGGAAAGCCCGTTAAAGTCAGTCAAGGTGGGTTAACTTCCTGAGGGGGAACTCAAAACATAATCATTTTCTTCTTTTGTTTTAAGGGAACATTATTGAAGGGCAAAGCCTGCTACAAAAGTTTCAACTATCATAGCCCTGACACAGATTAACGATGGATGGTCAAGCAGTGCAGGAAGTACTAAAAGAACAACAAAACTGGACTACTTGTTCTCAAATAAACAATATTGTAGAATTCAACATAATATATAGCGTTAATGTGTTGTCTGATGAGCTAAATGATCTAATAAAAGCAATTTATTTAAAAGCAAAAAATAAGAATAGGAGTAGTGATCAGTAACAAATGTAATAATCAGCCAGTATTCACCACAAAGCATGTTTATAACTTATTTAGATTTTTAACTTTCCAAATAAATACATTTTAGCTGTCATTTCCAATACATCAAAGGAAGACACAGCACAACGTGGTTCAAATCCTGAGGGAGGCATTGTGCTTGTTCTTTTGAGTGAGGTCCTTCATTTGGTGAATGAGGTAGTGTGAATTGCTTTTGTCAGCGTTGTATCCGATGGTGTAAATAGATAATGTGTAAAACTGGGCCCAGGGGGCTTTTGACAAATAAATAACAGTCTGCTTAGCTGGGGTCTTGGAGTAGATCACATACTTTAACATGGTGTCAGTTGGCCTTAGAAACCAGGTTCACCATGATCTGCAATGTTCTCTCCCAAGACGCTATCCACAGTGCAGACAATACCTACTCAATAAGCCAATGAGGCTAAATGACCAATACTATAAGCTAAAATGCTTGTGCTTCTGTTTGTGTTGCTTTTGCCATTAACATTGTAGCTGTGTATTGTTTGGGTACAGTCCTGGTTTCGTGATTTTTTATTTACAATACATTACAGTCATTGACACTGTTATCCAGAGCTACTTACACAATTTACATTTCTTTACATACAATCCATTTATACAGTCGGAAGCATTCCTGACAAGGTTTCAAAATGTAAGTATTGGTCTATTGTTTTGTTGCACTGCTGAGTCTATTTAAAATTTGTACTCGTAGTAAAATTGTTGGGAGTTGAGGTGAGTTCCCTCCATTCACTGTGAAGTGTATTTGGTTCCTGAAATGCAATCAAAAGTGCCTCATTGTGCCTCAAGGAAAGACTATTGCTTTGTTTGTTTGTCTGTTGCATTGTCCTTAAAGTAGTCTGCCCTATCGTAAATCAGTTCTCAGTTCTCTGGGAGGTGTGAGAATGTGAGAATCAGGTTTCTTGCCTATTTTTAACTGCCTTCTTAACTCTTTCCGTCATCAACATGCCTCTTTGTAACACTGTGAAATTGTTTTGCTAAGCTGGTCGAACAAAACAAGTGGTAGGCTTTTGAAATTAGTAAACATTTTTGTGTGCTTATGTGTCATGATAAGAATCTTATTCTTGGCTCTTGGTCTCTAGTGTGGGGTGTGACCAGGTTCCTCAGATGTGGGTTCAGGACAGAGAGGACAGTAAAAAAGCGAGTATCCGAGCAAACCGTTTATACACAGATGCTCAAATACAAACGGGAGCAGATGGTTCCTCCTGTATTTTAAATTATACCATTATTCTTACTAGTTAACAATAATATTTTAATAATCCCACTCCCCCAGAATCACTTGTGCTGACTGTGCCCAGTCACTGTGCCCCCCCAGTCAGGGTAGAGGACTTTACCATGTTAACCATCACCACAAGCTCAGTGGTAAATGTATTATATATATATATATAGTGGTGTCCCTTGGGGTTGGTGACACTCACAGACCTTTGCAGAGGGCTTAGACAGTTAAATAATCCAGAGGAGGCAGTAATACAAACAAAACTATACTTTATTAAAGGAATCTTGATAAACACAAAAAGGTCTTTGGGGGAATTCACAACACATAAAGTCCACAATCCTTATCTTTTCGAAGTCCAAAATCCAATTCAGTTCCTCAAACAGTTAAAAGTCGGTGCACAAACAGGGTCCTCAAAACAATCGAATTCAAAACACAGGCAGCAATCCTAAAAGTAACTCTTCATCACACTCTCCAAAGCACTCTCCACAACCACTAACCTACTCCTTCCTCATGTGATGAAATAGTCCTTTAAATAGGCCTCTAAATTGCCTTCAGCTGTCCATAGTCCTCCGGCTTTACGGGCTTCAGTTGTGGGACCGCAGGCTGCTGGGAAATGCAGTATTTTCCGGCTCCTGTGGCTCCAATGACTTAAAAGGCCAGGCAGGCATTCCCTTGGGCAGCCCCTTGGGATGCCACAATATATACAGTGGGGTCCAAAAGTGTGAGTCCACCACCAAGATCTGTTTGTTTTCATCGTTCATCGAAAACTAACAGAACATTTTTACTCGTGCTATTTGTTATTAAACAATATCATAAATCACTGATACAAATTAAAAATGTGTTTGAGAAAGGATGGTATGAAATTCAAATATCTATAAATATTTAGCTTGCACATCATTGCCATTGGAGTCATACGTACTATTTGCCTGCCATTCTCCAAAGCAAAACAACTTTGTTTTTGACTAATGGATTGTGTCTATTTCGTTACTTCGAAGAACTGTTGAGTTTGAATGTATAAATTACACGATAAATGATAGAATTCATAATGTATAATCATTTTGAGAGTATCCTGTTTGACAATTGTAGGCCTATATTTGACAGTTTTCTTTTCAAATTGTAGGATAATATCATTCATAATTCATTAATATAATTATATTATTATCATTCATTTCAATTGTGGCTATTGAGGCTATGGTATAATACTACAATATCTTGGAAGAGAGCGCATCTTTAGAGAGCGTGCTGATCTATTTGCAGAGACAGACGAATGGCTAGTGTCGCGTTTTCCGTTACCACGGGCTGTGCTTCGCTGTCAGTTGCTGTCCTGGGGGACATCCGTTGCAACACTGGACAAGGCAACCTCGCAAATTATGGCACGTATTCTCTCATCGGTGTGCGTAACGGAGACTTCCTCCTGACCCCCTCCTGTTGCAGTCATGTATTGCCTTGCTTTCACGAGACGTTTCTTTGACTCCAATTTCATATCACACCATTTTTTTTTTCTGTGACGCTACGGGCAACAGATGATACTGCGTTAACTGCACAAGTAATTTTTTCCCACTCCTTGGTTTTAACAGGTCCCTTAATTCTACTGTTGACGCTCTTAAATAGTATGTGCTTTCGGCTACTTATTTCAGATAGTAGTACTTCAATCTCCGAGCTCGTACAGTTTTTCTTCTTGGTTTTGTTCAGTGCCATTATTATGAATGACTTTCCTATGAAAATGGGGCGGGACACCTAACCTTATATAGCATTATTGGGACGTTAATTATGCGAATTCACAAATCACATCAACGCGCACTAATTTAAGAAGACGTGGCATTCAGCATGTTTACTTTGTCATTTACGACAGTTTTCTGAAGTTACGAGCGTTTGCTGAATCTGACGTGGAACACTCATAGAAGTCACCTCACAAAAAAAATATGAGAAAGATATGATAAAAATACGAAAATGTTCTTGCATGAGGCCCATTGTCCTGCTGAAAGGTGAATTTTTGCCCCAGCTTCAATTTTTTGGGAGACTGAAATAGGATTTCATGTAGTATCTACCTGTACTTTGCTCCGTCCATTCCATTCCTTCTATTCTGGCAAGTTTCCCAGTCCCTGCTGAAGAGAAGCATTCCCATAGCATGATGCTGCCACCACCATGTTTCACTGTAGGTATGGTGTCACGTGGGGCATAGGCAGTGTTATGTTTGTGCCATATATAACGCTTTGCATTTTGGCCAAAAATATATATTTTAGTCTCATTTGACCACAAAACCTTTCCCCACATCTTAGCTGGATCACTCACGCACTCTCTAGTAAACTCCAGGTGGGCTCTCAGATGTTTTGTTTTAAGTAATAGCTTTTTCTTGGATCACAAGACTTCTTCCTGGCTGAAGGAGGGGAAGAAACACTTGTCTCTGGATCAACGGGAAGACCCAAAGGACTGACAAGTCAAAAAGGAAAATGGCCACCCCTACCCTATGGTGCCCCCTAGGGAAAAGGGCAAACCAGACCCAGGTAGGCTCCAAAAGCCACATAGAAGGGACTCAGAAAAATGTGCTGGTTTGGAGACAGCATTGGAAGAGGACTGGACAGTGGGTGCTTGGTACAAGGAGCCGGCCCAATTGGCACAAAGTGGCGCCCCGTGGTGTATATGCTGTATGGAATATGGCCACCAAACCAGTGAGTGTTCCATGAGGGAAGAAGTTGGCTGGAAAGGCCCAAAGAAGGTTGCCCAGGACTACTCCTGCTCGATGGCGCCCCCTAGGGAAAAGAGCAAGAACAACCCAAGTAGGCCACAAAATCTGCACAATAGTGAGGCCAAAATGGCTGAGAAGTGCGGGTTTAGAGGCAGAGTTGGGAGAGGCCATAGCCATAATAAAGGACAAAGAGGAAGAGTGAACTAAACTAGAGAGATGTTGTCGTGACCTGAGGGAAGACCTGGTGAAGAACCAGAGGCGTGCGTCCATGGTTAAGGACAGGTGGCGAGTCACCCTCAAGGAGGTCCAAAGGCTGAAGGATGCCCAGACTGAACTGGACAGGGCAAAGTCTGAGTTGAAGACCTTGGAGGAGGGCCACCTGGTGGCCGTGGGGAAACTGTGGGATGGGCACCAAAAATCCCTAAGGGAGATTGGAAAAATGGCTGTGGAGCTGGATAATGCCAAAGCCTCTCTTAGCGATGAGGTGAGGCATGTCGAGGCCCACAGACTGGAGCTGAGGAGAGCATCGGAGGCCCATGCATCCGAGGAAGAGCAATTCTGGAGCCAAGTGGAGCAGGAGAGTGAGGGAAGGCGGGAGCTTGAGACACAGATGGAGCAGGTGAAGACCCTTGTGTTAAAACAAGAGGAAAGGTTCTGTTTTTACAGGAAATCCACCAAACCACCTTTGCAGCACTATTAATTAGAGATGCACCGATTGCGATTTTCTTGGCCGATTCCGATTTCCAATTTTTGATTAGTCTGACTTGCCGATACCGATTTTGGCCGATTCCGATTTGTTTTTCCTAAAAACAATAATTGACAACTTACACAAACATTTTTGTAACTTTGCTTTAATAGAAAATTAAGATTGACAATTCTGAGGTAGGTCAGAAGCATGAGGTAGGTCTCACTAAAACACATTTCAAAATAAAAAAAAGTGTTCCAGGTTACTGGACAGAGCTTTTCTTTTTTTTGTGCAAATTAAATTCAATGATGAATAAAAGAGAATCCAACAACAGTGGCATGTAGCCTTTAAGTAATAAATAAAAAGAAACAAGAGTAGTTTAAATGTACTGACATGGTGACAGACCATTAGTCCGGAAATATTTATTTAAAACACTAACGTTATATTCTGATGACAGATGACACAAGCCCTTTTTCCATTAAATAATTATATGGCTTCAACTGGATGTGCATCAGAAAGTTATTGCGACAATGCTAATGGAAAACAGGTTAGTTCGAACCTATGATGCGCTAGACTAATTTGTTTGCTAGAGGTGGATTAGAGTAGATCCCAATTCTATATAGTGCAATGGAAAACACTTGTAGCGATAAAAGGGCGGATGTTTCAGTTGCGGAGCTTGTCAAAGGCATTGAAACAAGCCGCTCTTCAGCAGAATTTCGTTATTTGCGTGAGTCAGGTAGCCTAACGACTATACTTTAACTAGCTTCAAAGCCTAGATAAAAATGTTTCAAACTAGGAGTAATTGGAAAAGGCGATGCTTGCTGTTTCTGAGTTTGTTTGATAGTGGAAACGCACAGCTGTGGTTTAGCTAGAAATCGTTAGATGAATTTATCATTAGGTCTAATAAGTTAGATTTGTATGAGTGAATAGCACTGTTTCATAACGTCACTCATTAGCGAACATAATGATTTCAGTGCAATTCAGTGCTTCAGCAGGGCATTATTACGTCAAGTGTATGCACTACCACCATGTTCTATTAATGGAAAATGGTTCAGAGGAACCGAACTAGCGCAACGAAGTTCATTATTAATTAACCCCGGTACCTACGGTACTGTAGAAAAACGAGTTGGTCAACCTAAATGATTAGGTTGGTCGCTCCGAACGCTTTCGAGGTTGTTCCTCCGCGGCTTATTTTCGATTGACATGTATGACAAACTGAAAGCTTTACGTGTTCAGCGCTGCGCCATCTGATCTGTCTGCATTGGCTGCGACGCGCACGCCACGTGAAAAGAGGGGGCGAGGAGCCAACCGGCGCACAGAATCGGCTATGTGGAGTGATCGGGATCAAGTCACCGATTGAGGCCGATCAGCTGAAAATCGGCCATTTCCGGTCAGAGGCCGATCGATCGGTGCATCTCTACTATTAATAGAACAAAGGGAAAATGAAGAGCTCCCTATCCTGTGAGAAACACTGCATGGCTTAACCAAGAGGCTGGATCAAAAAGAAGCCCAACAGCGGGCCACAGAAAACTTGTTTCATGAAGACCTGAAAGTCCAAATGGAGACTCTGCTGGATCTACAAGACCGACTGGAAAGGGTGAGTACGGAACTTGAATGTGCAAAGGGTGTTCCTGTCATGAAAGACTCTAGCACACAGGTGGAGATCTCGCAGCCAGTGGAACTGGCAGGAGATAACGACCAGATGTTGGAGTCAAAGTGGGATCAATGGTCCTCAGTCCCACTCAGCCTGCCGGACCTTGGAGGGGAACTGGAGGAGCAGGATGCTGAGGATGAGCTATGATGGGACCATAGTATTGAGGAAGGTCTCCTAATTATGGCTGATATGGTCTTGTTGAGCACCCTACCATCTCCTGATCTCTTCCGCTAAAGGTAAAAAGACGGAGAAGGAAAAGAGAGTTTAGAAATTCTCGTCAGACGAGAAACGGGAAACGGAACAGGTGGATGTTTAAATAGAATGACCGTAGGAAAAGTCTATGGAAAGGTGATTTGAAGACAAATGTGGAAAAGAAATCCAAGAATGAAATTAACTGTGTGTTGAAGAGCATGTTTTCCCCGCTTGCTGAACCTGACCCCTGGGAAGCAGAGTGGAAGTGGTGGAAAAGACTACAGCAGGGACACTGGATTCAGCACAAAGTGCACCGGTGGAGCCATGGAAAGTTGGTGAAGCTCAGAGCCTGAGGGGTGATTGTTCTTTCCGTGGAGCCCAGATCCAGTACCCACATATGGCCATTTTGTGGCAGCCAAGGTGAGCAACTTGAGTCATTCACTAACGTCTGTCAGATGCTTGTACAGGAGGTGAATTAAGACAAAGGAAACCAGACGTTTGATCCAGGGGGAAACTTCCTGAGGGGACCTGGAGATGGTGGCTCTCCTGGTTGCCGCTGGACATGTGCCGCTCAGCCCTCCCTAGGTCAGAGCTGAGGAGGAGGGTGTGTGGCATCCCAAGAGGCAGGATGTGGAAATGACTGCCTGCCTCTTTAATTCTTGGGAGCCACTGGAGAAGAAAAGACTATATTTCCCAGCAGCCCGCATTCCCACACCTGAACGAACTGGGAGGGGGAGTACGTTGGTGGTTTTTGAGTGTTGTGGAGAGTGTTGCAGAGTGTTTTTTGGAGAATGTTTCTGGATTGCTGCCTGTGTTTTGAATTGGATTGTTTGAGGACCCCCTTGTATACCGACTTTGGATTTTATGAGGAACTGACCTGGATTTCGACATTGGATTTTGGACAAAGACAAAGATAAGGATTGGGGACGTGTTTTGAATTCCCCCCAAATACCCCACCCTTGTTGTGATTGTCAAGATTAATTAAATAAAGTCATAATTGTATTTGTAATACTGCTTCCTCTGGGTTATTTAACTTGCCCATGCCCTCTGCAAGGTCCGTGAGTGTTGCCCAGCCCCAAGGGACATCACAATATATATATATATATATATATATATATATATATATATATATATATATATATATATAGTATATATACACATACACTGGTCAAAAGTTTTAGAACACCCCCATTTTTACAGCTTTTACTGAAATTTTGTCCAGTCCAGTCCAGTGTATAACCTGAAATGGTACAAAGGTAAGCAGTAAAAAAAGCACCAAAAAAAAAAGGTTTAGGTTACCAAAAACTGAAAAATAATGTAATTTCATCATCTCATCTCATCTCATCTTCAGCCGCTTATTCCTGGTCAGGGTCGCGGGGGGGCTGGAGCCTATCCCAG
This sequence comes from Aldrovandia affinis, assembly GCA_029706075.1. Taxonomy (NCBI): domain Eukaryota; kingdom Metazoa; phylum Chordata; class Actinopteri; order Notacanthiformes; family Halosauridae; genus Aldrovandia; species Aldrovandia affinis. The sequence goes on along the minus strand of JAINUG010000126.1, from coordinate 1,502,289 downwards.
CATGCATTGGGGCGAGAGGCAGGAATACACCCTGGACAGGTCGCCAATCCATCGCAGGGCACTACATACACCATTCACTCACACACTCATACCTACAGGGCAATTTAGACTCTCCAATTAGCCTAACGTGCATGTCTTTGGACTGTGGGAGGAAACCGGAGCACCCGGAGGAAACCCACGCGGACACGGGGAGAACATGCAAACTCCACCCAGAAAGGCCCCCAGCCGGGATTCGAACCCGGGACCTTGTTGCTGTGAGGCGACAGTGCTATCCACTGCACCACCGTGCCGCCATAATGTAATTTTCAGAGTTATATAAAAAGGCAATTTTCAGGGAACTAGTAATGGGTTAACAACTTACAGCTGTTCTGCAGCAATGGAAGTAAATTAAGCCTTGAAAGTTGATGCAAACAATTCCTACAGGTGTCCCAACTTTTGTTGATTACTTACAAACCTTCTGTCTGTATAAAAGCAGTGTTGCAACAGGCTGTGTTACTACACCCTACCCTACACTATACTACTACACAGGAAGTAGTATATTGCTATCATAATGGTGAGAAAAAGGTCTTTTGCAATTCTTTGAAATTGCAAAGAAGGCCAAGGTGTCAGTGAGTACAGTTTCCTACACCATCAAAAGGCACAAACTGGAGGAAACTGACAGGAAGAGGTCTAGCAGACAAGTTTCTGAGAGTCAACAGCTTGCGTCATAAGCGACTCACAGGAACAGCTTCAAGCAGAGCTTAACACTGGTCAAAGTAAGGAAGTCTCAGTTTCAACTGTGAAGAGAAGACTTTGAGCTGCAGGTTTGACAGGTCGAGTGGCAGTAAGAAAGCCATTGCTAAGATGGCAAAATAACATACAAGAGGCTTGCCTGGGCCATGTGGCAGCGCCAGTGGACTATTGAAGACTGGAAGGAGGTCTTATGGACCGATTAATCAAAATTTGAAATCTTCGGTTCATCACTCAGGGCTTTTGTATGCCATCGGGTAGGTGAAAGGATGGTTCCTCAGTGTGGGACACCAACTGTCAAACATGGAGGAGGAAGCGTGATGGTCTGGGGCTCTTTTGCTGGATCCAGAGTCAGCGACTTGCACCCTGAACCAAAAGGGCTCCCACAGCATTTTGCAGCACCATGCAATACCCTCTGGTCTATGTCTAGTTGGTCAGGGGTTCATCCTACAGCAAGATAATGAGCAAAAACATACCTCCAGACTATGTCAGACCTACCTTAGAAGAAAAGAACAAGATGGTAGGCTTCAAATCACGGAATGGCCAGCACAGTCTCCAGACTTAAACCCCTTCGAGCTGGTTTGGGATGAACTGGACAGAAGGGTGAAATTAAAGCAACCTACCAGTGCAACACATTTGTGGGAACTTCTTCAACAGTGTTGGGAAGAACTTTTTGAATAATTTGATTTCCATTGTCGGAAGAATGCCACGAGTTTGTTCAGCTGTTATATCTGCAAAAGGTGGCTACTTTGATGAGTCAAAAATTTTGATTACATTTTGTAAAACAAAACGATTCCATGATTTCTTTTATTTTTATCTCCAATTGATTATTTGTTCTGTGCTTTAATTTCAGAGTACATTGAAACATTAAACTGCATAAATTTAAATAAAAATGAAAAATGGCCTCCCGCGTGGTCTAGTGGTTTCAATGTCCGACTCTGGCCACGGCGATTCCCCATCGCGCTGGAGTCGGCTCTGGCCGGGAGTGCCATCGGGGCGGCAATTGGCTGTCTGCCCCAGGCAGGGGGGAGGGAAGCAGACACACAGTTCGCTGTGCACAGGAGGTACCGGAATTACAGTTCATTCTTCAGCAAGATAACGACCTGAAACACACCTTGAAGTTGTGCAAGAACTATCTGGTGAAGGAGGAATGTGAAGGACAACTAATGACCTGGCCTGTCCAGTGTCCAGACCTGAATCCCATAGAACTTGTATGGGATGAACTGGACAGAAGAGTCAAAGCAAAGCACCCCACAAGTGTCTCTGGGAATTGCTGCAGGAGAGCTGGGAAGACATGTTGGGTGATTTCCTGCTGAAATTTATTAACTGAATGGCCCGTGTTTCTGAGGCTGTTATCAAGGCAAAGGCTGGTTAAATCCAAGAATCCAAGATTATATTTTCAATTCAATTTTCTTGAACATTGCTTTGATGTTTCTTTTGTTTATTGTTACATGTGATTTTTGTCATTTTCAAGTATTAACAGAAATGTATACGGTGTAAAACATTGTCAATTATGAGATAAACCTAATTTCCAGAAGGTGTACTCACTTTTGACTGGTACTGTATATACAGTAGGCTCCATTTTTATTCATACCCTTGATAAAGATGAACAAAGGAGATTGCATAAAATAAACTGAGGCCTCCCGCGTGGTCCAGTGGTTACAACGTTCTACACTGGCCACGGCGGCAGGGGTTAGATTCCCCGTCGCGCCAGAGTTGGCTCTGGCTGTGAGTGCCACCGGGTGCGGCAATTGGCTGTCCACCCCAGGGAGGGGGGAGGGAAGTCGACAGGATGTTCGCTGCGCACAGGAGTGGCTCTGGGGTGCCGGACTTATGGTCGATGGCTTGGCGAGTGCCGTCTCGGAAGAGACGATGCTTTGCCTTTGACACCGCCGGTCACAGGGCTACGGCAGTGAACTCATAGTACTAAAAGATACCGCTTTCCACTGTTTGGCGTCCAAAGAATGCAAGTAATGTTGAAAAGCACCTCATGCCTACAGTGAAACATGGTGGTGGATCTTTAATGCTTTGGGGTTGTTTTGCATCCACAGGCTCTGGGGCCCTTATTAAAATAGATGGAACCACAAACTCCAGCATGTACCAAGACATTTTGTCCAAAAACCTTGTTCCTTCTGCCAAGACAATGATCCCAAACATACGTTCGAAGAAACTAAGAAATGGTTGACAGAGCACAAGATTAATGTCCTGACGTGGCCATCTCAGTCTCCAGACCTGAATCCAATTGAACATTTGTGGTTTGAACTCAAAAAGCAGTCCATAAACGTCAACCCAAGAATCTGAAGAAACTAGAAAAATTCTGCATGGAGGATTGGTTGAGGATCCCCCAAGAAGTTCTATAAACTCATACTCACACTACAGAAGGTGACTATTTGCTGTTATGATGGCCAAGGGAGGAACCACAAAGTACTGATAACAGGGGTGTGAATATTTCTGATTCTTGATTTTTCTTTCTGGAGCCTATCCCAGCAGGCATTGGGCAAAAGGCAGGAATACATCCTGGACAGGTCGCCAATCCATCACAGGGCACACCATTCACTCATACCTACGGGGCAATTTAGACTCTCCAATTAGCCTAACGTGCATGTCTTTGGACTGTGGGAGGAAACCGGAGTACCCAGAGGAAACCCACGCGGACACAGGGAGAACATGCAAACTCCACACAGAAAGGTCCCGGTCTGGATTTGAACCTGGAACCTGCTTGCTGTGTGGCAACAGTGCTATCCACTGCACCACCGTGCTGCCCCAATGATAATTTTATTCAACTTATTCTTGACAAAACACAAAAAAGGATGGGGTAATTGGGGAAACCAAACACATACAGTCCATAATCCTTCTCTCATCGTCTTTGTCGGTAATCAAATGTCATCAATCCAAGCCAGGTCCTCAAAAAACCTATAGTCGGTACACACACGGGGTTCACACAATCCAAGTGAATTTACAAAAACAATCCTTTAACTCTCTATCACTCACTAGGAATTTTCCTTCTGGTACTTATTGTGCGGGGAAAAGGTGTGTCTTTTATTTAGTCCCCAAATTGGTTTAAGCTGCCAGTAGTCCCGATTGCTTCACTTGCTTCAGCTGGTAATCAGGTGTGGGACTGCAGGCTGCTGGGAGCTGTAGCCCTGATGGCTCTTGTGGCTCACAAGAGTAAAAGGGGCAGGCAGCCATTTTCCCCATGCCGCCCCTTGGGATGCCACAATATATATATACAGTATATACACTGCTCAAAGAAACACTTAAATCACACATCGCGGATCTCGATTAACGAAATATTGAAGTTGACTTTTTTTTTTGATTACATTGTGTACTTCGTTGAGAACAAAGTGACGTAAGAACTATCAATGGAAACCAAAATCATTAACCCACTGAGGGCTGGATTCAAAATCAAAAATTGAGATCACAGGCTGATCCAACTTGTGTGAATTTCATCACAACAACTTATAATGTGGCTCAGTAGTGTGTATGGCCCCCATGTGCCTGTATGCACTCCCGACAACGTCTGGGCATGCTCCTGATGAGACGGCAGATGGTGTCCTGGGGGATCCCCTCCCAGACCTGGATCAGGGCATCAGTGAGCTCCTGGACAGTCTGTGGCGTTACTTGGCGGCGGCGGATGCAACGATATATAACGTCCCAGACGTGCTCAATTGGATTCAGGTCTGGGGAACGTAAGGGCCAGTCAATGGCATCAATGCCTTCATCATCCAGGAACTGCCTACACACTCTGGCCACATGAGGCCGGGCATTGTCCTGCACCAGGAGGAACCCAGGGCCCACTGCACCAGCGTAAGGTCTGACAATGGGTCTGAGGATTTCACCCCGGTACCTAACAGCAGTCAGCGTACCATTGGCTAGCATGTGGAGGTTTGTGCGGCCCTCCAAGGATATGCCTCCCCAGACCATCACTGACCCACCGCCAAACTGGTCATGCTGGATGATGTTGTAGGCAGCATAACGTTCGCCACGGCGTCTCCAGACTCACGTCACGTCTGTCACATGTGCTCAGTGTGAACCTGCTCTCATCTGTGAAGAGAACGGGGCGCCAATGGCAAAAATGCCAATTCTGGTGTTCTCTGGCAAGTGCCAATCGAGCTGTACAGTGCTGGGCTGTGAACACAGGTCCCACTACAGGACGTCGGGTCCTCATGCCACCCTCATGGAGTCTGTTTCTGACAGTTTGGTCAGAAACATGCACACGAGTAGCCCGCTGGAGGTCATTTTGTAGGGCTCTGGCAGTGCTCCTCTTGTTCCTCCTCGCACAAAGGAGCAGATACCAGTCCTGCCGTTGGGTTGTTGCCCTTCTACAGCCCTGTCCAGCTCTCCTCGTGTAATGGCCCGTCTCCCGGTATCTCCTCCACGCTCTTGAGAATGTGCTGGGAGACACAGAAAACCTTCTTGCAACGGCATGTATGGATGTGCCATCCTGGAGGAGCTGGACTACCTTTGCAACCTGAATGGGCTGCAGGTACCGCCTCATGCTACCAGTAGTGACAAGGGCACTAGCCAAAAGCAAAACTAGAGAAAAATCAGTCAGGAAGGATAAGGAGAAAGAAATGGTCTGTGGCCACCACCTGCAAAACCATTTACTTTTTGGGGGTTGTCTTGCTGTTGCCTCTCCTGTCCACCTGTTGTCACTTTCATTTGCACCAAAGCAGGTGAAATTGATTCACAATCGTTTACGCTTCCTAACTGGACAGATCGATATCCGAGAAGTTTAATTGACTTGGTGTTATACTGTGATGAGTAAGTGTTCCCTTAATTTCATTGAGCAATGTATATACAATATATTGTATCTCTCAAATTTAAGGATGAAAGTTGAATAGGTGTGTAAATATGCAGATGCACCTGTGTGAATACATGTCCTCTCTCGGACACTGGACCCGGCTGGGGCCTCATTCGGTATGAATAGTCAAATTGTAACCATTTTCATAGATATGTTACACTTCTAACAAAGAGCTCATATTCTTACCCTCTCAGCTTCTTCCTTTTCCTGGCTAATACACAATGGCATCCGTGAAGCTAATCAAGCTTCCATCTGCGCCTTTGGGTAATTTCCACCACTTCCTTTCTCCCTTCTCTGGTCACCCCAAAAACTCCCAAACTCGGGGCATGTGGTAGGGGCTCATTTTAGGTCCCTGATTTATTGCCATTTTGACTCTCTTCCCACTGACAGTAAAAGATGAAAAAAATGAGAGACAGAGAAAGAGAGATAAATTGAGTTAAAGTATGTGAAATGGATTGTAATTTCTTACTAGTTGTAGATGTGTGCCGGAGGAGGTGGGGGGTATAATTGATTGATTGTCAGTGAAGGAGAGATCTGTGCTCCCAGAATATAAAAGTAATGTGGAAAAATACTACTATACCTCAGGTCTGTGGGCCTCATGTGCTGGATGACTGGGTGTTAAAAGTCTTTAAGTGCTGGTATCTGACGATCTCTCGTCTCACTTAAACAGCGCTGTCAGACACTCCGATCGAGCGTCTCAGACTGAAGAAGCGTTTCTATCTGACTTCTGTCTCCCAGACGCCGGTGGCTTCAAATGGATCAGATCCACATCTAAAGAACGGCTGTAAGACTTTTCTTAGCTCTCTGGTCCTCGTTTCATTAATGTCTCTTGGATGTTTGTTGCTTCCTTGTGGGGATGGATGTACTAATTTGAAACATTGTCTAGTATCTCGGTAAAAAGCTTGTGATTTACTCCCGGATTCCTTCTGAGCGAAGGCAGGATTGGACTGAGGCTCCGTCTCGAATATCCCATCTGCATCCTGGCCCAGATTCCATCTAATATACTGTGGGCAAAGGTTCACTTTCTGTGTAACTCTTGTAAGATGTCTTTCATTAATTTCAGTAACCATCCGTTTCTTGTGATGTTGTGCATGTATTAAAACCAGGAATACTTGAATTTAAATTTGATACTCAAAGTCCGGTTGAGTCTCAGGAGAAATAGATGGATTGAATGTTGAATCTGGAATTTGCCAATTTGTACAGGCTCAGCTTCAGGAATGTGTCATGGGGGGGGGGGGGGTGGGGGGGGAATGATGGTGCATATTTTAGGGGGTGGGGGCACTAATGCATATGCGCATTGGGATTGAACACATTGTTCCAAAAAAATCATCATCAAATTATTATTTAATTACATTTTATTTTGAATATACTGTACGTTTATATGTACATCTCACGTGAGCTGACAATATGTGCTTTTCTGCATGGTCAGTCTCCCTGCAATCAGTGCTCCCGCCTGAACTAAGTGTGACGTGTCAGAGAGACGACAGGAAGAGATGAGAGTAATTACACAAGTGCTGTCTGTCGGGGTTGCTGCTATTTAAAGAAAGCTGGGCTCACTCTGGAAGCATGGCAGAAATCACCAGATGCATGTCTGAGATTAAACCAATGTTCTTGTTATCAAGCTGTAAAGCTTGTGAAACTATTTTGGCCAGATGCCCTATGAGGACTGAAGAGACACAGCTCAATAGAGACATTTCATTGAAACTAAAAGCCTATTGAGCTTTAAGATCATGGAATTGCTCTTATATCAGTTTGCCTGCTATTAGGAAATACTTTTCTAATAAAATACAAATCAGTATTGTGCATTAAAACATCACAATGTTATATACTGTTTGGGTTACACACTGATAAGTTTACTGATACTAAAATCAGTCAATTTCTACTCTTTTAATAACAGGCTGAGTCCATTTCTACTCATTTAATTACACGTTCAGTTCAGTTCAGTTTTTTTTTTTTTTTTACATTTATTCCCCCCCCCATTTTTCTCCTCTGTTGATTCAATTCCCCCAAAAAGAGACCGTGGCCTGCAACTATTGAACTGGCAGTGACAAAGTTGTCAGATGTGATTCCGATACACACAGCGAGCTCATGCAGCGAGCTCATGCTGGCTTCCCTCCCCCCCGGAGTGGCCAGCCAATCACTGCCCCTAAGCGGGACTCCCTGGCAGAGCCGGGTGGCGCAGCCAGGGATCAAACCCAGGCTACAGTGGGCAACCTTAACTTAGAACAAGAGCCTTTACCGGTTGTGCAAGCCGCACCCGAAGGCCCCAGTACATTTCAAACTCATTTAATAGGGCACAAAGTCATTGGTTTTGTGATACACTTTTAAACTACCAAGAGACTGAATAGGGTGTGGTCATCACAGCACCCTTTGTGTCAGGAGCAAAACAACCTGGAACAGGAATAAAATCAATCTAATGCATGAAAAGGCAACAATCAAAGGATTATATATATGTGTGTATATATATATATATATATATAGGGAATGCTTTACAGGTCATTTTTGAAAATAAGTGGTTAAAAGTTACCAGGACAAGAACAGAGGGATATAACCCAACATTGATGTATAAAGCACTTTGACATAGCTAGGTCAAAATGAGTGGAGTACAAGCCAAGTACGTGTTGTACTCATTTTACGAACTTGTGGGGGTGTGGGTGGTGGGGGCGAAAGGGACATTTGTTGCATTCACTTCTATACACATATAAACGGAGAAGCAGAAGGTTTCTCCTGGCTTTCGGCAATCTAAAATATGATGTCCTGTTTCATTACAATTCAGTATCCAAGGTCTACTTACATTTGGTTGCTAGGGACAGCTGGGTGGGGAGGGACAGGGGTTCCGCAGGGCTACAGTTTCCCTGATTAAGCCACAAACTGGCTCGCATTCAATGGGTACTTCTCAAAGGTTTAGATGTTAGCTCTCTCGCTCTCGCGGTGTCTCTCTCGTGCTCTCTCTCTATCGCTTGGTCTCTGCCACAGTAGCACTCCCTCTCTAACACACACTCACTGATACTCAGATGAGGAAATATGACAAACATGAATTATTAATACATTAAATGTAGATATTTATTGGGATGATTTATTATTCATTTAAATTGTAGTCTCTTTTTCATAAAGTACATATTTTGTGCTGTGTGTCTGAGGTGTAAAGTGTGTTAGTGTGTCTGAGGTGTACAGTGTGTTCGTGTGTCTGAGGTGTACAGTGTGTTAGTGTGTCTGAGGTGTACAGTGTGTTAGTAATCTAAGGTCTACAGTGTGTTAGTGATCTGAGGTGTACAGTGTGTTAGTGATCTAAGGTGTACAGTGTGTTAGTGTGTCTGAGGTATACAGTGTGTTAGTGTGTCTGAGGTGTACAGTGTGTTAGTGTGTCTGAGGTGTACAGTGTGTTAGTGTGTCTGAGGTGTACAGTGTGTTAGTGTGTCTGAGGTGTACAGTGTGTTAGTGATCTAAGGTGTAAAGTGTGATAGTGTGTCTGAGGTGTACAGTGTGTTAGTAATCTAAGGTCTACAGCGTGTTAGTGATCTGAGGTGTACAGTGTGTTAGTGATCTAAGGTGTACAGTGTGTTAGTGTGTCTGAGGTATACAGTGTGTTAGTGTGTCTGAGGTGTACAGTGTGTTAGTGTGTCTGAGGTGTACAGTGTGTTAGTGTGTCTGAGGTGTACAGTGTGTTAGTGTGTCTGAGGTGTACAGTGTGTTAGTGATCTAAGGTGTAAAGTGTGATAGTGTGTCTGAGGCATACAGTGTGTTAGTGATCTGAGGTATACAGCGTGTTAGTGTGTCTGAGGTGTACAGTGTGTTAGTGTGTCTGAGGTGTACAGTGTGTTCGTGTGTCTGAGGTGTACAGTGTGTTAGTGTGTCTGAGGTGTAAAGTGTGTTAGTGTATCTGAGGTATACAGTGTGTTAGTGTGTCTGAGGTGTACAGTGTGTTAGTGTGTCTGAGGTGTACAGTGTGTTAGTGATCTAAGGTGTACAGTGTGTTAGTGGTCTGAGGCATACAGTGTGTTAGTGTATCTGAGGTATACAGCGTGTTAGTGTGTCTGAGGTGTACAGTGTGTTAGTGATCTGAGGTGTACAGTGTGTTAGTGATCTAAGGTGTACAGTGTGTTAGTGATCTAAGGTGTAAAGTGTGATAGTGTGTCTGAGGTGTACAGTGTGTTAGTGATCTAAGGTGTACAGTGTGTTAGTGATCTGAGGTGTACAGTGTGTTAGTGATCTGAGGTGTACAGTGTGTTAGTGATCTAAGGTGTACAGTGTGTTAGTGATCTGAGGTGTACAGTGTGTTAGTGATCTGAGGTGTACAGTGTGTTAGTGATCTGAGGTGTACAGTGTGTTAGTGTATCTGAGGTGTACAGTGTGTTAGTGATCTAAGGTGTACAGTGTGTTAGTGGTCTGAGGTGTACAGTGCATTAGCGTGGTGCGGTGCGGGGCGGGAGAGGAAGCCTGTGACATTGAGCAGCAGGTGACGGCGGCTGAGGCCAGGCACAGAATGTGCTGGCGGGCATCCCGCTAGTGAAGCGGAGGGCAGAGCTTGTTTACTGGCCCTGGCTCACAGAGCAGCGCGACCTGACCTCTCTGGCGTGTGTCAGGCAGAGAGGCTCCCTGATCCGTGCCTGCTTTGCAAGGCTTCCCCATGAGGGAGCCAGAATACACCGCATACCACAGAAGAAGGTGGTGTCAACATTGTTTCAGGCTGTGTGGAATTATAACTGGGGCCACTGAGGGACCGCTCGTCACCAAACCACATGGAACTACCACAACCCCCCCAAAAACAACATTTTTCATTTGGACTGTAATAGCCAATTAAAACAAACAAAACATAAATAATAATAATTACATATTTATTTCAAATTAATGTATTAATAATAAGCCAGCCTGGCAGAGAACCGCTGGAAGTTCTCTTTGTTAGATGCCAGCTTGATGACTGCACTAAATTAGAAATAGATCTTGTTTTATGGGTTATGCTAAATGACCCTTTTGATTAATGGGATACATCTAAATAGAGAGGCTGTTGCTAGAGTCTCAGTGCTGCATCTCGTTGCGTATCAAACAAAACAAACTGGGTGCAATTATGGAATCAAAAAGGTCTTGAAAATGTGTGATTTAAAAAAATTTTGTCAACCCCCGTTATGGGTGGACCTGTGGTGTGCTGTCAGTCACTGACTCACGTGAACCAATCAAAAGGCTTTGCTCTCCTTAGCAAAACACTATGGTTGGTTGTAACCAGTGAGACACCGATGATACATAATAGCTCCACCCAGTGTGTGCCTCACAGCGCCTCGCTCTAGGGTCACTATCGAAACACACAGTGCTCTCACACGTCGCCGCACGAGGGAAGGTTTCCGGCACCAGTTTTTATCCTCATAAAACTAAGGGGCATAAAAATTGTTTCATGAAAAATGGGAGATTTGAGGGGAAATCGGGAGATTTGTGATGAGGATCCGTCAGCTCTCAGAAGGAAACACAGTCAATCACCAACGCAACAAGAAAAAGGGCTGTTGGAGCAGGTGTCCTGGTCTCTGGAGAAATGGTGCAATGCAGAGTCTCAAATATTGCACCTGAAAGGCATGAAGCAGAGACTCTGCACCTTTTTCAAGTTAATGTGTTAGAATAACAGGATTGAATAATTATTATCACTCAGGAAATAAAAACACGTTTTTCATTTTCAGGGGAGCAAAATTTAGGTGATGAGAACAGTGCTATCTGCTAAATAATACAGTGTTGTCGTTAATTTGAGTAACAAGGCACTTTGTTTCTCTTAAACACCCTTTTTCATTAATTGGAAGGGTTTGTTTATGAATTTTGAATTTATGGTGTTATGAGTGCACATGTGCTAAAACTCAGGGATAGATGTAGACTGGAGTCAAACCAGCAGGCACAGGAAAAGTGGGAGGGCCAACACCTGGAGGACGCAAGGCCATCACACACACACACACACATGCGTGCACACACACATGCACACACACGCACACACACTCACATAGGCTCACACACACGCAAACTCTCACACACACACACACACACACACACACACACACTCACACTCACACAGGCGCACAAACACGCAGTCAGTGCCTGGTGCAGCCCCATCTGAAGCACTTGGGCAGTAAATTGTAGTGTGTTGGCATGTAAATACAGGGAATGTGTAATCATTGAGAAAGCGTGTTTGAAAGTGGTTGGGCTGTGGCCAGAACAGGTGTTGAATTGGACAGGTTCAAATAGCTGCATATCCTGATATTAAAGAGTTAATTACTGGGTTTGCACAAAGGCCAGGTGATTGGATTCCATCCCAGGTATGTCACCTGCCCAAACCAAGATGACAGGATTATCCCGCTGTTGCACGCAATAGTGAAACAGATATTTGCCACCAGGAAACAGGGAAACCAGTTTGCATTACATGAGTACTTTCAAAGTTTTAGCTATTAGGTCTCTCTCTCTATCTCTATCTCTGTCACTCTGGGACTCATTCTCTAACACACACTAACTGATACTCAGATAAGGATATATAGCAAAAAATGTATTTGAATTATTAAATTTAAAAAGTATTAAATTAATTGAAAGTTTTTCTCTAATTTATAAAGTATTTATAAATTTTTATTATATTTTGCCAAGGCAAATACGTTTGTGAAGAAACATAGCATAACAAAATTAAATGTACATTTAGCTTGGTTCATGAACTGGTGCCATACCAGCAGCCATACAACCCTACAACTGCTGAAGCTGTACCCTTCTCCCTTCTCAAGTCACTGCTGAAGCTGAGCAGGTATGGGCTTAGTTTGTACTTGGATGGGAGTATTCCTGGGAAAACCAAGTTGCTGCTGGATGTGGTGTTGGTAGGCCAGCAGGGGGAAGTCTTCCCTCTGGACTAAGCAGCAACACCAATCCCCCAGTGCAGTGAATCACTGAGCATTAAATATCTCATGGCACTTTTCATAAGAGTAGAGCTGTAAATAATGGTGTCCTGGTCAAAGCCCCACTAAAAGTGATTCATCTCCCTACATCTACGTCTGAAAAAATTCCCTACAATCCCTACCCACTTTGATCATCGCTGCAAAACAAAAACAGAATTGAATTGTCATTTGACCTAGCTGGTTAAATAAAGGTTTAAAATAACCCTAACTAGGTAAAGTAAAAGTTTCTCAGCTCTTTGGTTATCTGGAATCAGTTGAGTCACTGTTGCTTTGTATCAGTGACTGGTCAGTTGAGTTGCTGTGACAGGCAACTGTGTACCTCACTGCTGGCACAATGCGGCCCCTCCCCTCCCCCTAACAGTTTTTATTGACTGTTAGTCAAGTTCTGAAAAGCTGTGATAAACAGTGATTTGGGGATGGGGACATGTTTTTCGATAGTGCAGCCCCCTCTCTCCGTCTGCTAAAGTTGACAGAGTGAGCACGGCCTGTCCTCACTGGGCTGCCAGGTCTGCCTGTGACGGCCGGTCTCTCTGTCCGTCTCTTACGATGCACTTCAGTTCAAAGGTGCTGTATTAGAAGGACACATATGAGCAGTGCTGCCAAAGCAGTCACATAAAAAACTTGCAATAGAAACAGTACAATATGAATCAATTTGCTTGGGTTTAATGTTTGGTAATCAGATATTGCAGTACTTGAATGAATGCCAGGGTACAGTGTGTGGATTTAATGTCACGGGGTGACAAGGCTTGCCACCAGGAGAGGCTCACAGCTCACCCTCAGCAAGGATGGATACTATTCACATTTTAATCAGTTATCGTTCAATTATAGAATACATTTGCATATAATAAACAGGCTCTGATTTTATCTTCTGTTCTCTGCCCCACGCACAGTAAGATTATAATCGATAGCGTTTGTATATGCCGTTATTATTGCAGTCTCTTTCCGGGTCCTTACCATACACTCTCAGAAAATGTTGTACCTAATAAAGTACATATGCTTGTCCCTGTGGCAGTATCCCTGTGGGGTATTCAATTGTAACTTTAGTCAGAAGAACGTAATTTTACCCTTACGAATAAAGAATTTACATTGCAGTACAAGCCTCATTTTCATTCCAATATGGCTGCCAGTGTAAATAAGGATTCATTACTCTACCTTGGTACATACCTGTACCTTTCATCAATTTGGGGAAGGGGGATGGGGAAACACTGACACACATCCTTTTCCACTTCTGTCCTTTTAAGATTTGGGCTTTAGCATTTTTGGTACTTTGAGTCTGAAGATACATCGCCCGGTGGAATGATGGCAGTTTTTTCTCTCTGTCCATCTCTTACAGTTCAGTTCAGTTCAAAAATAATGAGAATGGATTATCAGCTCGCGTGCTAAAAAGAAAAATTCCCATAACAGAAAGACAAAAATAATTGTGGTTTTCAAAACCTCCCGGTCCTCCCACACAGAGCGTTCACTACCACCAGAGAGTGAAATCACACAGGTTTAGCATTACTGTATGGTATTTACAATGACATATTTGTGTGAAAGGCGTTCCCTCCAGTGAAATCCCTGCCCTTATTACCAGGAGGGGCTCACAGCTCACCCTCAGGGAGGACGGGTACACATTTTCATCAGTTAACCTTTCATTTCAGAATACATTTGCATATAATAAAACAGGTTGCGATTTTATCTTTCGTTTTCTGCCCCACAGACAGTAAGATTATAATCGGTAACATTTGTAAAAAGTGCCATTATCTTTTGTTCTCTGTCGATGTGGGGCTCCATGCATTGCAATTCAAACTTTGATTGTTTAACATTTTATTATAGAATATACAGGTAATGGCCAATATGAAGGAAACACTTGAGTAATTAAGGGTTCTGGTGGCATGGGGTGCATTTGTGGGTGCATTGTTCTGGTTATGATGTGGGGTGCATTTTCCTGGCATGGTTTAGGTCCACTCAAACCCTTGGGGGGTCTCTTCTCTTCAAAAGTAAATGGCAATAAGTACAAAGCCATACCGAGTAATCACCTTCATCCTGTGGTAAAGCATTTCTATCCTGATGGAAGTCTCCTCCAGAATGACAATGTCCCCATTCACAGGGCACGAGTGGTTGTGAGCATGAAAATAATGTAAACCATGTGCCATGGCCGTCTCACTTTTACTTTTTAATTAATTTCCACATGCGCCCTCTATATAACATTATTATTGCAGAGGCTCTTTCCACGACCTTACTGCATGGCTCAGACTGCGAGACTCAGGGAGAGGGGGGGTGCCACTTCCTTTTCCACTTTTGTCCTTCCTGTGCTGCGGTTTAGCTTGTGCAGTTGGTTTGAGTCGGAAGGTAAACTGCTTGGTAGAATGTTGGCAGGATTGTGGTTAGCTTGCAGCGCAGGGTGTACCTCTCATTGACTGTGGTCTGCCTCAGCACTAAGGTTACTGCTAACAACACTCCCTGCTCTCTGGCATATCCTTGCTCAGGCATACCAATTCAGACTGTTTATGTCAGGCTGAATGAAAAATCCTTATATTAATGATATGATATTATACATATTGTGTATAGAAATAATTGTACAAATAATACTGTAAGAATGTTTTACTTGAACTAAAGGGCAAAGTGCTTCATGGTTTAGATTGACTTGTTCGACTTTTCAGGACAGAGACAGGCATGGCGCTGATGCACGCCATCTGTGTAATGACTGGACTGTGATGCGGTTTCCAGACAGTGAGACGGATGGCTATGTCAGGGTGCTACAGCGCTATGTCACGTCGCTGTGTGCGTAATTGGGTCTGTCACACACCTGCCGCAGAGAGAGAAAGAGCTCGCCTACACCTCCGGAGACTGCATTTCAGAGTCCAAAACAGGCATAAATAACAAAATAAATAAACAAATAAATACAAATTGTACATTTGCTTTCATCTTTGCTAGGGTGCTGGGGCGAGATCAAATGTCACTTTGGACTGAATCTTGACTCTCTCACAACATCAGTTATGTTGCTGTGGTTACGCTATCGGCAGAAACGTGTTAAGTCTAGATAGGGCCAATGCTGGCACCTTGTACCATATTCTCTCAGCTGTCATCCAGTTCACATCAAAACTGGTATGCCCTCCTCTGAAACATGCCACCTCTCTTCACACCGCAGTTCACAAGTTAAGCTCACTGTTACGATCGCGTGGGTCAGATGATGGGTTTTCGGAGGCTATCGATTAGTTCCCACCTCCCCAGAGAGGGCTTCAGCATCTTCGGGGGATGGTTTACTGGGGATGGTAGGGTATTCTAAGGTTTTGTGACAACTTTACAGTGGTGGCAGCACCGCTTCTGGACTTGCATAGGTGCCCTTTGAGTGCTCTGAGTTGTGTCAGGAAGCTTTTGGTAGGATTCATTTGCTGTTAAGTCACGCTCCTGTTTTCAGAGCTCCAGACTTTGGAAAACCACTTAAGATAGAGGTTGATGCTAGTGCTGTTGCAGGAGGGTAGTAGGGGTGTGGGTCATCCTGTGTGCCACTGTGGGTAGGACATTTGATAAACATTAGATAAACATCATTCCACTATTGAGAAGGAGACTCTGGCCCTGGTACTGGCATTGTGGCACTTTCAGGTTTATGTAAGTCCAATCGGCCCTTCAGTGGTCATTTTTACTGACCATAATCCCCTGGTTTTCCTGCATAGGTTGAAGAATCAAAATCAAAGATTAATGAGGTGGAGTTTGTTCCTTCAGGAATATGATTTGGACATTAGGCATACAAAAGGTATGGACACCATCCTGCATGTAGCTGCCTGAATTGGTGGGATGCGTACTGCAGCTAAATAAGTTCAGAGTAGTGCTAGCTAATCTTAGCTAGCAAACTTTTCTAGCACTTGCTAAGAATGTATTACATAGCTTGCTAACGTGGCTAGAAGTATACACAACATCTGGTTAGCTAGCCAACTAACTTAGCTAGCCATTTCTAGCTAAAAATGTTTGCTATAAAGTTCAACTATTTCATGGTTTCAAGTTAGACATATCACGCATCCCATGCTGGTGTGGGAGTTGGTGTAAATTTGCTGAAGAAGTTATAGAAGCTGGCTGGCTAACTAGCAATAAATATTTCTGGGTAAGTTACACAATTACAATTACAAAAGTTATTGCAATCTTTTGAACTAAGCAAACGAGTACCATTGCTTTAGCAAACTCCCAACCAGGCTTTCTGATCCATGGTCTGGACATTAATTTCCATAATTCGACAGATCTGCAGGTGAGCTGTTTTAATTTGGAATCCCGATTGTACAAATGAGAAGTTCCAGTGCTGAAGTAATTTATATAGCATATTAATATGGAACTTGCTTTAGAAGTGAGAAATATTTACTATATATAAATATATATATATACACTGTGTATATATACTACATTTGTGTTTTTGTGATGCTTATTTCAGCAAGATTTTGTTTACTGGTTACTTTTTGGTTACTTTTTGTTGAATATTTGTTTCCTCCAGCTAGACTGTACCTCGCGTGTGATTACAAGCTCAAATTTCCAGCACCACGAGTAAATATGGAACATCATTATGAAAAGGCAGGCTGGTTATTATTATTTTCCTTGGTATACACACTGTAGTGCTTATGATCTGATTCTCACAGGGCAGATAATTTTCTCTGATGTCTTTGGCAGCCAAACAGAAGAGAAGAGACCCCAGCCTGTGGATATCTTTGCTGGAAATCACAGCTTTTGCTGCAGGGTGATCTAGATTGTGGAACTAATTGGTACCTGGACTGCACCCTCTATTGATAGATTTAAGTATTTATTAAAAACTCACTCAACTTTTTTCCCCTCACCTTTCAAATGCTTTTACTGACCCTCTTCCCTAACTCAAAAACTCACAGTTCTTCAAATGCTCAAACACACACACACACACAAACACGCACACACACACACAAACACACGGGCACACACACTCACACAGGCACACACACACAAACATCCGCACACACACACACTCGCACACACACAGGAAAGCATGTGTACACACACACACACACACACACACAAATACGCCTGATTTATGGAATAGAAGTATTAATTAAACTAGAATTGGTCACAGTGGGCTTGCAGTAATGCCCTTTCCCTGTGTTATAGGTACAGGGTGCAGCTGTCAGCTGTCTACATTGATGTCTATTGTATTGCTGCTCTACTGAGCTCTTATGCTAGCTGTGATTGTTCTTACCATGTTTAAATGCAGTCATTGTAAGTCTCTGAATAAGAGCATCTGCTAAATGCTGTCAATGTAATATAATGTAAATGTAGTAATTGAAACTCAAGTGTTGTTGGGCTATTAAGAAATTATCTGCTTAGACTGTCTCGAGGACAGGAAGTCTCCACCCATGTAGAGCTACAAGCCGTGTGAAAGCTGGCATGTTGGCATGTTGGCGTGTTGGAGAAAATCAAAATCATTATTGTTATTAATTACCCTGCAGCTCACCTTGGCTCATGCCTGCATTCTTTTTATACTGTCAATTTTACTGCCAGGTGTATTACTCATTATTAGACATACTCATTATTTCACTATTATGTTTCTAAACGATGTTGAATTGCAATATTTTTTCTAATATAAAGATATTTGGGATATTCTAATTTTTAAAAAAACATTTTTTCAAAAGTAAAAATATTTTTTAGACCCATGTGTCCAGTAGCCTCTCTACATTCTTTAGGGTTGTTTTTGTGGGAGGAGAACCAACGGTTTATATATTTATTTAAATTAATATATATTTTCTTATATAGAAACACTTGGATCTGTATTTTTGCTCACCTTTGTCCTGAGTTGCAGTGTCTTCCTTTTTTTTATGGAGATGTTTTTTTCATGAGATACTGCTCTGGTGTGTGGATTCACCTCATGCACCCAATGCCTGGTATTGGACTCCAGGCTGTGCCAGTGCTGGCAGCCCCGCAGCCCTGCATAAATGGCCGTAGTGTGGCCCAGGGAGGGAGGGTTGTGGTCACCGGGTTTGTCTGTGTCTCATGATGCACCAGCGCCCTCCTCAGGTGTATCAGGTACCTGCAGTCTACCTGTGCCCCCTGCGCATTAACTGCACTCCACCGACGCAGTGAGTCTGTGGCTCGGCCGGTGAACTGTGGAGTTGAACGAGGCAGTGGGGCCTGCTTCAGAGGGGAGCATGTGCTTTTCTGCACTCTGCCGAATCGAGATTGGTTTCAGTGATGAGACTGACCCAGAAATACAGCTGGACATTCCAAATTGGGAGAAAAGGAGAAATTGTTACAAGCAAAATTGTTTAGAGACGGTGTGGTCTTTGTTGTTTTGTACACCACTGGAACCCTCTAGGATTCAAAAGAAATTCCTTTTTAATTAATTTGCAGGGCTTGCACAAAAATGATTTCATTTATGCAGAAATACATTTTTGTCTATTGGTTTAAATTTGCATATTAGTTGGAAGAATTGATGGATGCTCAACGTGATTTCCTTGGTTACTGATACACCATGATCTCTATTTATGTGCATACATGGTCACTGGTGCACTGGTACTATTTAGCTCAATTGTTTACATTTAGTTCTGTTTAATGCAACATTCTTGTTGGATTTTGTGAACATAATTGTATAAATGCATTGCCTGGTACATGCACACACACACACACACAAATGAAAAGTGTGCTGGTTTCGTGGGGGAAGAGTGTGTGTTTCTTGAGGATAGCGATCTGTCTGAGGGCCGTCTGCTGTGCCCTCTGCTGGGCTCCACAAATCTCTAAATGCTTCAGATGTATTGCGTGGCCGAGGCAAGGGCACCTGAAAGCCCGGGAGGATATAATGAGGCTGAGGAATGATGGTGCAGGTGCAGCCTGTAAGAGACGCAGCATTATTAAAAATCCATGCTGCAGTATTGAGCGAGCGGGCACGGCATTGTGGGAATGCCGCGAGGTCACTGTCCTTCATCCTTTCATCCATTCTTCTCAACCCCTCTTCCTCCCCGCAGCGCGGAAGCTGAAGAAGATTGGGCACCTGAGGCCCCTGGAGGCGGGGCCGGGGCCCGGGGCAGGGCGGGGCCCCGCGGAGTTGCAGAGCATCAGCCCCAAATATGACCTGAGCTGCCACACCCAGTCCATGTTCCTCAACATCCTGGAGACCATCGAACCCGATGTGGTGAATGCCGGGCACGACTACGGCCAGCCCGACACCGCTGCCACCCTGCTCACCAGCCTGAATGAGCTGGGAGAACGTCAGCTCGTCAAGGTCGTCAAGTGGGCCAAGGGCCTGCCAGGTAAAACAGCTGTGAAGGTTTATTCACCTGCATGCACCCGCACGCACCTTTGACCAGCAGGTCCACCAGGTCCAGACTAGCCAGGTAAAACAGCCAAGCAGGTTTGTTCACCTGCATGCACCTTTGGGTCCAGGCTAGCTCTATTTCTAGAGTGTCTGGAAAAGGAAGTGACTGTTTGTATAGCCTGAATTGTCTCATAACTTTGAGCCTGACTAGTTTCTCACTCCGATGTGGTATAACTCTGCCCAACTTCTCGGGATGTGCATTGCCAATAGACCAATGTGCAGTTGCTACTTCTTGCCAATCTCGCAATAGAGTGGGTGAGTGAAATGATAAAATGCCGAAACCAACCAAATCCACCCTCAGAAATCTGCTGGCACCAATCAGATTTCAGGAAGCCAAGAAAAGTTAATAGAATTATCCAGAAACTCTCTCAGAGATTGAGCATCTGGAGCCAAGAGATTTGTTTCCTGGCAATCAGATTTCTGGCAATCGATGTTTCTGGAATGATTTTGCTGTCATTATGTTATAGATTAATGGCCCCAAATACACAAGATCATGATTCGTCAGAACTTCAGAACTTACCATTGGTTTATTAGCAGACTGTAAGGTTATGAGCAGCCTGGTCAGGCTCATAGTACTGCAAGGTTTTGAACAGCCTGGTCAGGCTCATAGTACTGTGAGATTATGAGCAGCCTGGTCAGGCTCATAGTACTGTAAGGTTATAAGCAGCCTGGTCAGGCTCATAGTTCTGTAAGGTTATGAGCAGTCTGGTCAGGCTCTTAGTACTGTGAGCATGCTTCTGTGAGGTATGTAGCAAACATGTTTTTTCTTCCCTTTCTCATACACTGGCTGGTCAAATCCGGTCTTTTTGTTTTTCTTTTCAATAGTTGGATTCAGCCAAACCGTAATATCTGCTTTGAATTAGTTGAGGAGAGGAAAATATGGGAAAGGACTGCTCGAGGGTTTTGCAAATCAAATTGTGAAGCATCAGTGTAAAAATGTGGGTCCTTAAAAAAAAAAAACCTTGCTGTCCTTGCTCATTAGCTTGTCAACTGCCTTACTTTTCATTCATGTCTTGAATCGATTGTGGCAGCCCTGAAGCAGTGAGCCCAGTTTATTGGTAAAAAAATAAATGGTTTGGATTAAAATACCACCAAATGAACAGTTAAGTATGTAGTTTTGTATATATATTTTAATGTATACTTTGTTCAATGTTTTGGTAGGTTTCCGGAATTTACACATGGAAGACCAGATGACAGTGATCCAGCACTCTTGGATGGCAGTGATGGTGTTCGCTCTGGGCTGGAGGTCCTTCAAAAACGTCAAGGCCAGAATGCTTTACTTCGCCCCCGACCTCGTCTTCAATGAGTAAGTGCGCCCGTGGATCCCGCTGCCACGCTGCCGGACAACACGGTCGGACAGATTCGATGAGTTACCAAATCGCTGTTACATCCATTACTGATGCGTTATGGACTGCAAACTCCAGGGTTACAATCTGTCACAGTGTTCATGCAACACTGTAGCCATAGCTTAAGAGATGCCTGTGCATCTGCAGGTAACTGCCAAAATAAAACCAACACTTGAGTAACTGCCGGATCCTTTAAACGGGTGCAGTACCGCGAGTGCCACGGCTCGTACCGCCGTCTAGACCCACCCCTCCCCTTTCCACCTCTCCTAACCCAGGCCAGGGCCATTTGAGTGTCCCCCTGCCCCGGGTTACCAAAATGTCGCCTTTATTTTGGCAGTTGTTTGCAATTTAGAAGGCTGTGCTTTTTAATAATCTGGGCTGTAGTACATTACACTGTAAAATTAGTTCTCTTGAACATCCTGATCTGAGGTCCGCAGTCGTGCACAGACTGCTAGGATCGAACTTTGAGGAGACGTTACGCCAGTAAGTTAAGTCATCGAACTCTCAACCTAACGTGAAATCATAACAAGTTGCCATTCAGCAGATAAGAAGAGGAATCCGTGTCCAGTGGAATAGCAGTGCATTTCGTGCAGTGCATTCAGTTTGCCATTCATTATTAATTTAGCGGTGTGCCGTAAGCACAGGCTGGATGTTCCTGTATTTATGCCATTATCCAGGGCTATCTCGCCTCTCCCCTTTCACAATCGATAGGGAGGCATGTCAACGTCATTCACACCCTTGCAAGGGAGGACTTTCCATCCTGCGCTTGAAAAGCTGAAACACAGACAATATGTTCTCTTTTTCTGCGCTCAGTTTTACACTTGACTTGTGTGAGCAGATGCGTTTAGTCTCTCTTGTGTTGCTTTGTTCAAATATTATAGGAAAAAAGCCCAAACACTGCAGATCTGTTTTGTTGTTGCACATTGGTATTTATTTTGGGCTTATTCCCCCAGTGTGTCATTTCTTTACGTCTCGTCCCCTCGTCCGCACCCTAGACATCGGATGCAAGTCTCCACCATGTACGAACACTGCGTACGCATGAAGAACTTCTCCCAGAAAATTGACACGCTGGAGGTCTCCCACGAGGAGTTCCTGTGCATGAAAGCCCTGCTTCTCTTCAGCATCAGTGAGTACCGCCACATTCCTGCCTTCGCATTCCTGCCCTATCCTGTTTCACATCACAACCCCGTATTTAAGAAGTAAAGAACATAGCATAGGCCCTTGCCTAGAGAGTCTTAACTGTGTCAAGCCAGGTCTGGTACCACCTGAAAGTTCTCTGCTTTTACATGACCTGCCAATTTATTCCACTAACTATACTTCCTGATAACAGGGATATGCGTATGCACATATACATTCTTACTGTAAACGATGAACCTAGATGGGCTGAAGGTGGGATTGTGTACTCTTATGTTCTTATGATCTTATGATATATATGCACATTATGTTTTGTATTTTATGAGGCCTGTACATTGTTCCAGTAAATTCTGAAATGATGAAAACTGTCTTCCAGTCCCAGTGGAAGGGCTGAAGGGTCAGAAGTATTTTGACGATCTGCGAAGGAGCTACATTAACGAGCTGGATCGCCTCGTTAGCTGCAAGAGCAGCTCCAGCTGTTCAGAGCGCTTCTACCAGCTCACCCGACTCTTGGACTCCCTCCAACCTGTGAGGGCCATATGATAACATCAGCAATATTAAATATTACAAAAAAACATAACAATTCAAATGATCTCTCTCTCTGTCTATATATATATGTGTGTGTATATATATATATATTTCCATCTCTCTCTTCTCTTTCTTTCTCTCTATCTCTTTCTTTCTCTCTCTCTCTCTCTCTCTCTCTCTCTCTCTCTCTCTCTCTCTCTCTCTCTCTCTCTCTCTCTCTCTGTCTTTCTCTTTCTCTCTATATATATGTATATCCACCACTCTGTCTCTCTCCACCTCTCTCTCTCTGTCACTTTTGATCTCTCTCTTTCCATTATATACAGGTTGTGTGTGCAGGTTAGGAGGTTAGGATTGAATATTCATTTTTGATTTATGTAATGGTGGAAAACCTTTGTGTGTTTCAATAAAGGAACATCATAAGTCTAAAAAAAAGTCTCTCTCTCTCTCTCTCTCTCTCTCTCTCTTTCTCTCTTTCTCTCTCTCTCTCTATGTCGCTTTCTCATATACAGGTTGTGAAGAAGCTCCACCAGTTTACATTCGATCTGTACATCCAGTCCCAAAGCCTCCCCACCAAGGTCTGCTTTCCCGAGATGATCTCAGAGATCATCTCTGTGCACGTGCCAAAGTTCCTCGCTGGCACGGTGAAGCCCATCCTTTTTCACAAGTAGCTTCTCTGCCAGCGAGACGTTCTCATGTTCGCTATTCCGCCTACATTTATATCCTTCTAATGGCTCTAAGGTAAAAATGGCAGAATTACAGTAGTTTGACTACTTATCAGTGGTTATTGATTATTGAGCTATTTTGTTTCTTTTGCTTTTTCCACCACACTGGTTTTAGAATTTTAACTTTAGTATTGTTGTATCAGTGTACACAAGGTCTGTATTTTCCAAATGATTCCCTTGGCCTGCTTTACCTGAGTAAAATGATCCTACAAATTGAGAAGGCAGAGATCCCGGGAAGGCAGAGTAAGGAGTTCTTGCATTTGAATTGGTTTACAAAAACAAAAACAATTTATATACATAGTATGCATGGCTATACAGAGCTATGCACAACTGTGTCTGTAGTCGGTAATAAGATTAATATATGATCAGTTGGATATTTAATTAGCATTTCCCACCTAAACAATCACTCAAACACCTAAAGTACACTTTCATTCATGGGGTTTCGTTTTCAAACATGCAAAGGTGTATTAACATCCATAACTATATCAATAAATATATTCATAAAACTGTGTATGTACAGCATACCTATGCATACACAGATAAACAGACATGCATGCATAAATATTATAAATATTTTTGTGCACACACACACACACACACACACACACACTCTTGTTTCAACTTGTTTCAAGTTATTAGATGGGATGTATGTAAAACATGTTAAAAAGTGGCAGATGAAAGCCATAAAACTCAGTAAATAAAGTTATCCCAACCGTTGTTTTAGATGATCAAATGAAAACATCTTTTTCACCAAGTGTTGAGCTGTGAACGCGAAAAGGACGTCGATTGAAATAGCTTCTTGTGTTGATCGCTGTGTATTTATTCTTTTTTGGCAAAGGTGTGATTTATTTCAAAAGAGCCATGCAGCTCCCAATCTGCCAAGGATATTTTCCCTGTAGTCTCTGCTTTGAATATTTAGCCTAAAGAGTTGACTATATTTAAGGCTTTAAAGATTATTACTCTTGTATACTCCTACTTGTAATTAATAACATTGACTATACTATGTTGGTATTGCAGTGTGGTTTTTACATTAATTTAAAGCTGTCTGCATAATTAAAGCAATTATGAATGTAATACATGCAATTATTGTACAGTCATGATATCTGAAAAAATAGATCTTTTGTGTTTGAGTGGTCATTATATGAATTAATTAGCCACAAGCCTGAAGCTGAATTTGATTATCATTTTTATATTAACAATTTCCCTTTTTATTTGAGAAACTTGTATAAACTGTATGCTTGTGTGACTTGTGTGACCACAGAAGTGCAAATTATGTTGTTAAAATAATCAAGTATCAAATAATAAAAAAAGTAGAAGGAAATATTCTCAAATTGCAAGTTTATGCCAAAAGGGCACTTTTACTATTTCGTTCCTGCAGAGTCATGGTTTTTAGAATGAGCCAGTCATAAATCTGCTGGAGAGTGATAAACACGCTCATCCTGAAGCAGTGGCACATCTGTAAGGACAAAAAGATACATGTTTGTCATCGAGAATAGGCATTGAGCGTAGCGGCTGGAGTTTTTATTAATTCCATTTTAGAAGCAGTTTGAGACTGGAAGGCAGAGAAGCACAATTGCAGAGATCGGGCGGCAGGAGGCAGCTTCACAAAAGCAATCTGACACTATACATGAGCCACTTAGAAAAGGGGGATGTCAGGTCTTTCAGTTAACGTGCGGTTAGCAGTGTGCAATTATACGCAGGTGTTTATTTTTTATTTACCATTTTTTAAAACAACTAAGAAATGCAGGCTTTTAAGATGATACAAACCCATTTAACCCAAACCCATTCTACACACACATGTACGCACGCGCACACACATGTACACACACACACGCACATACACACACACATGCACACACACAAACTCATCCACACACACAAACTCACACACATACACACACACACACACACACACACACATGCAGACCCACAAAAACACACTCACACACAGACACACGCACGTGCACAAACACAAACATTGTGTATTGATTGCATAAAAATATCTGTCAGTGGTGTATATATAATCTCCCCAAGTTTCTTGAGTGCTCTAGGATATATGCCATCAGGACCTGCTGCCTTATTTGTCTTAAGTTTTGTTAGTTTTTCTAGTACTTCTCCATCCCTTATCTCAATATCCTCTAAAGTATTCTGTACATTGGCTGTATTTTTAGGCATATTTATAACCTCTTCTCTGATAAAGCTCTCAACAAAGTAACTGTTTAGTGTGTTAGTAATATTAGCAATGTTATAAAGTAAAGCACCTTCCTTATTCATAATGCACTTAGCCTCTTCCTTAACTTTCCTTTCTATACTGCAATATTAAGGATTCATTTTTGCATTTTGGGCAATTTTAATTTTAAAGTGCCTTTCAGCCGCCCTTTTTTCCTTTTTAGCCTTAGCCCGCATATTACAATAATTACCTTGTTTCTCTCCGAAAATTTTTTTTTGACATACTTATGTAATAAATAATAATAATAATAATAAAAATGTATTTGTATAGCACCTTTCAAAACAATGTTTACAAAGTGCTTTAAATTAAACAAAATAGAAGGAGCAGGATAAGGAAAAGAAAATAGTAAAACAACATAGCGGAAAACATAATAAAAACATGGGAAAACTAAGAACATCATAAAACACCAAACATGAAAATGAATAAGATCAAAGGTGTCATTGGGTAATATCAAGTCTATAGAAGTGTGTTTTAAGAGATTTTTAAAAAGACACTGATCTTCCTAGCCTAATATCCTCAGGACGGTCGTTCCAAAGCCTAGGGGCCCTACTGGTGAAGACGTGATCACCTTTAGTCTCTAGTTTAGACCTTGGAATGGCCAAAAGGGCCCTGCCTGAGGATCGTAGGGCTCGTAGGGAGTTAAAACGTCGGTGATATAGTCGGGGGCCAGCAATCAGTGATGCCTTAAAAGTGATCAGTAAAGTCTTCAAATCAATTCTAAAACTAACCGGTAGCCAGTGTAGACTAAGATTTTGGTGATGTGATCACTTCTAGTTCTGGTTAAAAGTCTGGCTGCTGCAGACAGAGAGGAACTTTTGATTGAGGGAATAGTAGAGGGAGATACAGTAGTCTAAGTGAGAGGAAATAAAAGCATGGATGACTTTTTCTATATCAGCAAATTACAAGAATGAACAAATGTTTGAGATATTTCTCAACTGATAAAAGCAGGATTGAACTACTGTTTTGGTTTGTCTTTCAAAGTTGAGGCCAAATACCACCCCTAGGTTTCTGGCAGTAGGTTTGACATTTGCAGACAGACAACCAAGATTTTCAAAAATGACTTAAAATTTGTTGGCATTCAGCTGGAGACAATTTTGGGACATCCAACAATGAATGTTGCCTAGACATTTAATGAGAGTGACTAAGGTGGAGGAATCATTTGATTTTAGAAAGATATTTTACAAAGATATTTTCATCATATTTTTTCTTAATTGTGGTATGAATTGATACTGTACAATAACCCTTTTAAATTTAAATTCAATTTTTCATTCACAGTTTTGCTATCTAGAAGTTAAATTCCATCATTTTATTAAAGTCTTCTCGTTAAAGTCTAACTTTATTAAAATAAAAAATTCTAAAGTTAGAGGAGGCTGTCTTAACTTGCCAAAATATATCACAAGTGGCTCCATAACCTCTGAGCTGCAAATTCTGTCACGATTATTACAGAAAATGTTACTTAGAGTCACTTTACTGTAGGAGATACCATAATTCAGATGATACATTAAACCAAGGTCCTGACTCACTGTGGTCATTAGTTCCCCCATGTCCTGGCCAAATTCTCAACATGGCTCTCTCAACCTGAATTATCCCCCAGTTTATTTGGCTCAATAATTCCCTCCCTCTCCACCCCAGCTGTGTTGAGGGTTCTGGCACAAAATGGCTGCTGTGTAACTACTTTCAAATGCTTATAATGAGATGAAAGGTTCAGTATAAATGCATTATTATTATTATTATTATTATTATTATTATATTATAAATAAAATAATTCATAGTAATCGCAAAAAAATTCTTTCATTTCTTGTAAAAATGTGATTTTTACAAAAACTGTGATGTTTATACATTTATTTAGATTTAGAACTGAATCCTAATGCTTTGGAAAATTTAGTGTAGGTCTGTACAAATAAGGCCAGATTTGGACTTTGTTAATTATAGCTAAGTAGCAACACCTATATGTCAGGCACAGTTGTCCCTAGCTACAAGGCGGGCAGAAGTAGAAAGAGGTGGTGACCTTAAAATGGGACAGAATTGTATATTGAAAGGTTGAGGTGAAATATTATGTGAAATAAAGGTGAAATATTATTCACCCTCTAAAACTCATTTAAATTCAGTAATACTGCTGCTCCAGTCTCTGATGAAAGTATCATTGATTTGAAACACTCACAAGGCTATATTCTGTGTTTTACAGTGGTTTGCTTTTACTACTGCAGTGTGATTGTCATTACACAACTACAGTAACACAACACACAAGCTATTTTTTAAGATATTTTCAGAAGGTATGTGTCTTAAAAGAAGACCACAGCACAGGCACCAAGCTCTGGGGCTGCAACTACTTTATCGAAACTTTATATTCCCTTATGAGTGCCTTTCGCCATCTAGTGGTGAACTGAGGGTATTGCTACTTTGGGGGAGATGCTCAGTGAGTGAGTGAGTGATTGATTGAGTGAATGACTGAGTGATTGAGTGACTGATTGAGTGAGTCAGTGAATGAGAGTGAGTGAGTGAGTGGGTGAATGACAGTGATTGATTGACTGATTGAGTGACTGAGCGAGTGATTGAGTCAGCGAGTGATTGAGTGAGAGTGGGTGAGTAAGTGAGTAAGTGGCTGAGTGAGTGAGTGGGTAAGCGAGTGAGCGAGTGAGTGAGTGAGTGAGTGAATGTGTGTGAAAGTGAGTGAGTGAGTGAGGAAGGGAGCCAAGGACACTACAGTTACTAGGACAGGGTATCTGTTAGTCAACATGAAGACTCCTCCAATATTTCATTTTTATCTGAAGGTCCCTTTCCCCCATAAAGGGAAATGAAAAGTGATTGATCACTCACTACAATATTTTATACTGCTGGCTCTGGTGCCTAGGCAGAGGTGGGTAAATATACAGGGAGGTTTGTTGGTGCTCTTTTGAAAAAGCTATACTCTTTTAGTCTTCTTTTGGTAGGGATGTAAAGTAGAAACAAATTAACTGTTTTGTTATTCAGGCCATAAGCTATGTCATCTAAAACAGGGATCAGGCAATCAAATGTGTTTTTATTTTTTTATTTCATTTTATTTTTTTAAATATGCACTTGCTTTGGTTGCACCCTACTGCCCAAGAATCATATCTTTAGAAAATATGTGTATATTATTTAAACTGTTATTATTGAAGAACAATTAAATGTTTGGTTTTTATCATTAAGGGAGGAAAGTCTGGCTACCTAAATTGGGCTTGTAATGATGCAAGTTAATATAAAATATTGTCTTTTTTAATAACATTTTAATGGTTAGAACTTATGCAGAATCTACTGTTTTATCGTACACCCCTTTATAAATCTGTACATTTGTGGGCCTTCATTCCCAGTTGATGTAATCTGATTCAGTTTAGTCTAATCTGTTCGTTTTATTTGTTTCTTGTTTTTTTTATTAAACAGCGTCAAATATACCTGGGTGTACAGAGTGTCATTGGCTGCATTTGTTGTGTTATGACAATATTTTCTTCTAACAGTAACTGGAAATGTTACGGTGTTGGAAATGGGAATGAAGAAATGTAGTGTAGTGTAATGGTTAGGCAACTGGGCTCATAACTCAGTTCACTTCCCTTAAGAAGAAATTAAGAAGTTCACTTCCCAGGTGGGGAATTGCTATTGCAAGGCGCTTAACCTGAATTGTCTCAATGAATATCCAGCTGTATAAATGGATTGTATGCACAAAAAAGCATCTGCTAAATTCCTTAAATGTAAATATCACATACATGTAAAATCTGGAACTTAGGCTCCCCGTATGAAACCTCTGTTGTCCTTAGCTTTGATTAGCCAATTTCAAGTGACTACCAAATTATTCATTGTGTGATTAAATGAAATAATATAACACTGGCTTAAATTCTTCACTGAAATGAGGACAAACAGTGTCGTTAAGGCCAATTTATGCTTTGCGCGACAGGTGTCCTGCGACACGTCATACGATGTTTCAAATTTTGGCGACTCGGCAACAGCGTCGTGAGCGTTGTCAGGCTCTGTGGTAACCAGCCTGAGCAAACTGACATTTATTTGCGTTGACAAAAAAGGCTAATGGCTAGATGGCTAATGTTAACGATGTATGAGGAAGATGAGTTGGATTTGGTTGAAGAAGAGGAGGTTTTGAATCTAATCATTATCATATAATCATTTCTTGAGCAGTTATAAATTTGAGGATACTTTCTCACCTGCTCCACTAACAATTCTTTAAAGCCATCCATCAACAATAACATCAAAACATCAAAAGAAAGTCAGATGGAGTAGTATTCTGTATCTCCATGGCAATTGAGTTTACCTCGTTATTCCAACCAATCAGATTACGTGACATTTTATGACGTCGTCTGCCACCTTTCATTTTTCTGGTGGTACACGCCGCTCCTCTGCGACACATTGACATCACATTGGGACACTTGTCGCATAAAACATAAATTAGCCTTTAGGTTGAATCTGGGCTTTAGCTCAGAGAGACAATTATTTTAGAGGGGTCACCAAAAAGGTATAAATAAGGCACCTTAGGTATCACTATCAATAGCTTGCTAAAATTGGTGGGAGGGGGGATTCATAAGCCCATTCTATTTTAGTCTATTCATTCCATGCCCCCTCAGATGAAGCTACAACACCACTGTAATGTATGTATTCTGCTGTTTTAACATTTTTATTTATGAAATTGATATAAAATGTTCACATTTTTGGCTTTAAAAAATATACATTGCATAAAAGTGAGGAGGCATGTCCCAATATACAATTTTCTCCCAATTTGGTAGCCAATTAGACCCGCAATTTTTTAATGTCAATCCCCCCCTAGTAATGTGAGTTCGCTGCTGTAGTCCTGCGACTGGTAGTGATGAAGGCGAAGTAACGCCTCTTCCGAGACGGCACTTGCCAAGCCGTCGACCGTAACCCGGTACTACAGGGCCTCTTATGCGCCTCTTATGCGCAGCGAACATCATGTCGGCTTCCTCCCACCTCTGTGGGCGGACAGAACCCCAGTCGCCACCCGTGGTGGCACTCCCGCGGGAGGCCTTGTCTGGATGTTTAAGATATCAGGTTGCGCTAAACTATTTGGTTATATCAAAGAGATATAAGATAATATTTACTGGTGTTTCTGTGCATGTGATGACACCCACGCACACTAACACCTTACAAATCACGACTCAGGTAATGTACAGGTAGTCAACAAAAACAATGGAAACCAACGTATCTTAACAGAGTGTTGGGCTTTCATGCGCCATGGCATAGAGTCTACCAGCGTCTAGAATTCTGCAGGAGGAATACGACACCACTCTTCCACGAGAAAGTCAATCAACTCACACTTAGTTAATGAAAGTGAAAAACACTGTCTCAGGCGTTGATCCAGAATATCCCATTAAATGCTTGATTGGGTTCAGATCTGGTGACTAAGAAGGCCATGACATATGGATAACGCCAGTGTCGTGCTCCTCAAACCACTGGGTGTCTACTCGTGCTCTGTGGATGGGGGTTTGTCATCTTGACAGATGCCTCTCTCTGCAGGACAGAAATGCTTTAACATGGGGTGAAGATGATCACTCAGTAACATTAAGTAATGATTGACATTGATCTTGCCCTCTAAAGGTATGAGTGTACCCAAACCATGGCAGGAAAATTCACCAAACTCTATTACACAACCACCAGAGTGGCAGCATTGTCAGACCTGGGTCAAATAATCATTTGACAAACTTTAACCCTTTAGATGTCAGTAAAATCCCTGCAGATTACTGTCAGTTTTAAAAGAAGCATCTATCTTCTTTCACCCATATTCAGAACATTCATCTTTCATATCTGCAGGAGTGTGTTCACATCTCACCAGCCTCTAAAGATTTAAGGTTCAGGTCTGGTGCGTATTAGGACAGATGATTTGTGTCCACTGCCTGGACTTGGCAGAAGTACAGTGGGAAGAGAAGGGATACTTTATGTTTTAAACATCCCGTCTGCCACGTTCTCTGCCAGCCGCGTTATCTGAAGGTCACAGTTGCCGTGGAAGCTGATGTGCTTTCCGTCGCCGTGGCGCCCTGCACCATGGAACAAATGCACGGGGGCGTGTTTTGACGTGCGTTCGGTGACAGCGATCGTTGATGGTGATCGGGTTTCCCCATCCACATCGTCGCCCTCAGTCGCATCTGCAGTGCGCCTCAGTACACGTCAGGCCACATCTGTGCAGAAAAAAAGAAGAAAAAAAAGATATTTGTTGCGGTACAAATCTTGGTATTAAATCACAGGGAGAATTCTTGGCTTTCCTGCACCCAGATTTGTTCTGCATACTGTGTGCCAGACATCGAATAATGAGAGAGACGGCCAGACGGGTGGGGAGCAGGGGCTGCTGGGAGGGAGAAGAGAGCACATTTTTTTGTCTCCCCGAGAACTCAACCATATTTCACGCTAACATCAAAACATGTTGAATTATGCAGCGTCTGGGGTGAATGGCAGGCAACAGAAACAGAGAGAGCCACCGCAGCTCTGTTGAAATATACATGCTGCCAGTCCCCCTGTCAAGGTCATGGTTCCTTCAAATAAATTAGTTCAAAATATGAAGAATATTTATTTATTTATTTAGGAGTTATTTCTCCCTTCAAAGGTGCAGAAGTGTTATCAATCAGGTGCGTCTGAATTGAGATTGACATTCACTTCACATTTTATTATTTTTATTTTGCAATATTTGAATGTGAACCCCAGGGTTTTGTTTTACTCATGCCAAGCGCACACCAAGAAATGACCCTTATCATATCAGAGATGAATGGAACTTCCTGCCAAACTCTCTGCTTTTTTCATCTTCTTACAGAGCAAAACCAGGTGGCTTTTAAGTTCTGTTTTTTTCCACCCCTCTGTAAAGACTCTCAGTTGGGGTTCGGAAACCCCATAAAGGGGTTATGGGACCGGAGTAATTCTTTTCCACAGCCTTCCTGCCGCATGTCCCCTGTCAGGGTTGGAGAAATGGAATAAAGGGGTTTTATTGGAGTGTAGTAAAGGGGGTTGTGGCAGGCCACATCCTGCTGCAGGATTATTACCCTTTCAGGGCCTGTTTAAGGGGTGCCCCTGCTCCGGGGAGACTCAGGACTTTCGGTCTTCCCCACACTGGCTTGCTTTCAGGAGCAGAGTGTGTTTGTGATATCTGAGGCTCACTCGGGGTTGTTTGTGTTTAATTATCATCATAACGTCCTGTTGTCTTTCATTCATATTTATTTACTTTCACTTTATTTCTCTGATTGTTTTTGTTTTTTCACTCTTTCCTTCCATTCGATTTTGGTTGAATATACTGGGCACACACACACACATACACACACACACTTTATACTTTATAATCTATTAGGAAATTTGGTGTATCAACAGCACCTTAACAAACAAGACAGATAAGGCGATGAAAGAAATAAACACACACAAACACACATGCGCATACACATACACATGCGCGCACATGCACACACACATACATTTTTATAGATTGGTAATGGCATTTATGTCGGCGCCCATTATACCTATGAGGTAATGCAATGTCCCTGAGCACCATATCTCCAATTTAACATTTTACATTACAGCCATTTAACAGACACATTTTTTTACATTTCTTTACATACAATCCATTTATACAGCTGGATTTACTGATGCTATTCAGGTAAATTAACTTGCTAAAGGGTACAATGGCCATGCCCCACCTGGGAATCGAACACAGCCTAGTTCCCCAACTGTTACGCTATGCTAACGCCTTTAAACAGGACCGTGCATGCTGTGCGTTTACTCTCCCAGCACTGCAACTAATCCATTTATGTATGACGTACAGCTAACTGCCAAAATTAAGGAGACACTTCAGCAAATTAAGAGCCCTCTGGTGGCTCTGTTATAGTGTGGGGTGCATTTTCTTGGCATCCTCTCAGGCCCTTAGAGAGCAAGGTAAATGCCAATAAATACAAAGCTGTTCTGAGTGATCACTTTCATCCAACGGTGAAGCATTTATATTCTGATGGGAGTGGTCTCAAGATGACAGTGCCCCCATCCACAGGGCACGGGTGGTCACTGAATGGTTGGATGAGCATGAAAACTATGTAAACTATATGTCATGGCTGTGTCAGTCACCAGATATCAACCTAATTAAACCATTATGGGAGGTTCTGGAGCGGGGCCTGAGACAGTGTTTTCCACCATCAACAAAACACCAAATTATAGAATTTCTCATGAAATAATGGTGTTGCATCCCTCCAATAGAGCTCCAGACACTTGTAGAATCTATGCCATGGTGCATGGAAGCTGTTCTTGCAGCTTGTGGTAGCCCAATGCCCTATTACGACACTTTACGTTGATGTTTCCTTTATTTTGGCAGTTACCTGGACATGTTATTGTTAATGCTTTGAAAATAAATGAATTAATGGATTCATTCTTATAATCATATTCTAAAGTGGTACCAAACTTTGTAATCCCTTGAAACAAAGATAAATTGAAGAGCATTTAAGAATAAGAAAGGGTGTTTCTGGATTGTGAAACTGGCAGCAGGAACGTGAAAATTTCTCGCTCAGGTGATGACATCTGTGAGTGGTGATGGCATTCAGTGTGTGATTCAGCGCATATTCGCCTCTTATGTTGTTTTTTTGCAACAAATGTCACAATAATACCAATTTGCCCGATTTTGAAATGCCAAATTTGACAGGTGATTACAGAGCGGAAACAAAACAATCCAATTTAACAATTTATAATACATAACAAACGCTTTCTTTCAAGGCAGATATTTTGAAAAGAAGGGGGAAAAAAACGTTCCAATTTAGCTTTGGTGGCTTAAATAGCTTACGTTCCTGCATGAAATATGTTAATCTTGTATCGCTCTTCAAAATTAATTGCCAGATGATACCTTTTAAATGCCAGTAGTCATCATATTTTTCCACAGGGTCTGCTGCTTTCTTTGCATTTCTTTAGGCTCAGAACACAAGTGTGTGTCACTGTGATATATAGTCTGTGTCAGGGGTCCCCAACCCAGGTCCTAGAGGGCCACAGGGTCTGCTGGTTTTTGCTTTCAACCCAATGTTTGTATATAGTTTTACTTTTTACAAATACATTGTCACAGAACGCTTAACAAAAGAGAACCCAGGCCTAGAGCCCTCCCCCATGGAATATCTGTGGCTCATTGGTGTGAACCAATAATATTGTTTTGTGTTGCCTGTGCTGATTTCCTTTGCTTCTCCAAAGGGAAACACATATTCCAGCCATTTGAAGCCTGGTTGTTTTTTTTCCTTCAGCTTTTATTAAAGTGTGTTTGGCATGAATAATTGAACCCGGTTGCCGTGGCTATAATAATAATAATAATAATATTAATTATTCCAAAACAGGCCTCAGATCGCTTTGTACAGACGGTCTGTTTCAATCTTTAATGTGAGGAGTTTTAGCTGCAATCTCCAGAGTGTATACAAGGCTATGATCGATCCTCTGTTCACATGAGGAGCTTTCTGTGTGACTGGAGAATGAATTGGACAAAGGGACCTGCATCAGCAGCTCTGACACTCTTGTCTGTCCGTTGTAGTCGATTATCACGTGGTTCCCAGAAGGCGGAGCGGGGGTTAAAGGCTAGGTTTGCCCCCAAAATCAAATTGTTATATTTGTTTTATCAGC
Source organism: Aldrovandia affinis (assembly GCA_029706075.1). Lineage (NCBI taxonomy): Eukaryota > Metazoa > Chordata > Actinopteri > Notacanthiformes > Halosauridae > Aldrovandia > Aldrovandia affinis. Next base: position 1,467,006 of record JAINUG010000126.1, on the reverse strand, counting down.
CCATGATATATATGTGTGAAAAAATGATTAGATACACCATACAGCTTTTTAAAAACATCGCTTCAGCAAATTCTTGATTTCCGTAAAGAAAAGTTTTTGTGGAAAGATGAGAAATAAATGCAAAAAAACTGTTGCTTTCAAAACAACAACATACTACAAAAATGAAGATTGAATGTGAGTAAAATTCTGCCTTACCGCTGGAGGCATCGATGCAGTGTGTGTGTGTATATATGTGTGTGTGTGTGTGTGTGTGTGTGTGTGTGTGTGTGTGTGTGTGTGTGTGTGTGTGTGTAAGTATGTGTGTGTGTGTGTGCGTGAGTGTGTGTGTATGTGTGCATGTGTACTGTATGTATGTGTGTATATGTGTGAGTGTGAGTGTGTGTGTGAGTGAGTGTGAGTGTATATGTGAATGATTGAGTGCGTGTGTGTGTGTGTCTATGTGTGAATGTGTGAGTATGTGTGTGTGCATATGTGTGTGAGTGTGTGTGTGTGCATGTGTATGTGTGTGTGTGTGTGTGCGCATGCGTGTGTCTGGGTGTGTGCATTTGTGTGTGTGTGTGTATGTGTATGTTTGTATGTGTGTGTGTGTGTGTGTGTGTACATTTGTGTGTTTAGACTAAATTCTTAGTCTAAACTGGGTTATAAAACATATTTATCTTTGTAAGTTTATGTTGCCTTTTGTTTTTTCCCAGCTGGAACTATTTAGGAAAATATTCAGTTTTATGAGCTGTTTTACTCAAGCTGTTTATGAAAATATGTTTCAGTTATTGAGCAGGCTCACTTAGGTGAGACATAACTACTGTGAGACTAAAGATAATCTTTAGGGTACATCATCACATCTTGGTCTTAAAACATATTCCAATAAATGTTTTATCAATATCAATTTCATGAAAGGACTGAAAAACATAATAATATATCATTATGATTTTGCTCGTTGCTCTGTGGTTAAATGGATTGAGGCTCAAAGTATGATTTACCTGCCAGGTACTTTGTGATCAAGCAGGAAGAGAACAGGAGCTGACAGGATAATTACTACAGCGCTGGCGTGTGCTTTCTGGGCTGCATCCAGAGTACAGCTGGCCTTCAAATTGCACAAAAATGGGCAATTATTTTTCCTGGCAGGCACCATCACTTCACCCGCCAAAGAAACGGCACTCCCCCCACCCTTCACCCCACCCCACCCCACACCACCTCTCCTCCATTCCAAACAAACCACGACAGCGAGTTTGCTCTTCACACCTGGCAAAAGCGCCGGCGCCAGTGGTTGGGTTTGGCAAACCACGGAGGGGAAAACAAAAAGCACAGAAACACGAGTAAAGCAAGCAACAACATTAGCATTTTTGTAGTGCAGTTTCCCCGGGCTGTTTATCCATTCACATGCTGCTTTCTTGGCGGAAAAATAATGAAAATGGAGTCACCCAATGAATGACACTTTTTCAACTGCTTAATCATGAATACCTCTGTTCCATTTCTGCTCCTGGTGCTCTGCTTTGGGCATTTAGCATGCATCATGTGTACAGTGTGCTGTTTGGGAAGCGCACTCTGTCTCGGTGTACTGGAAATGTGGATTGATTAAGGACAAAGGGGTTGATCGCTTGACCAGAGAAGAAGAGGGGGTTGACCTGCATACAGATGTGACAGTGACCATTTGGTTACCTGCCACCTGATTGGTGGAACCAGCATTTTATTTCAGGAGTATGAAGCCTGTACTCACTTTGTATGAAACTTGCCTTTCTTTTACCCTGTATGTTGCATACTGTGAATTTTACTATTTTTAATTTTTTTACATTTTTGTTTCTGATTTTTTTCAGTTTTTCTCCAAATTTAGTGGACAATTATACCCTCTATTTATTTCGATTTGCACTCCCCACACGAACTCACCACCCGTCTCTACAAGGCAAGGTAATTCTCAGATGGCAGCAAACTCCACTTCCTTCGAGACAGAATTTACCCACTCATGTGGCGACACCTTCACTGGTGACACCCTTACATGCTTCTCAGCGAGCTCATCCCAACTCACTTTACCCCCTTCCACTGGGGTGGACAGCCAAACGCCGGCCCTAATTGCAACTCTCCACTAGGGCCGGTCTGGTATGGTCGAGTTTCGAACCGTGACCGTGATAGGCAGCTCACACTCATAAAGGACCAGCCAATACGGGTGGGTTAGACCGCTACGCTATTGGAGGCCCCGACTATTTTTGCTTTGTTAATAAATTATTATTGACCTAAGCTTTGGAACTATAATTCTTACTTCAGAAGAAGGAAAATCCCTACAGTACTGTATAGTTTATACAATTATTTGGGCTCTCACACTGGAATTTATGTCCTGTCTATAGAGGTCCTTTATGACGTGTACTAGCATGGTTAGCCACTTTGTCCAATCCTATTTGCTGATGTTCCCTAGTCAGGGCCTTATGTGTTAACTTTGTTTTATAAATGCATCTCTGTTTCTGCATGTAAAACCAACAGGTCAAAGTATTTCTCAATTGGTTACGCATGTTTCCTGAAACTATAACTCATCAACTATAACTCTCAACTATAAACTCAAGACTCAATCAGTAAACCCATTCTGGGAAAACTCATCTTGCTAAATGAAACACTGCATTCAAAAATGTGTTACTGCTTCTCAAAATGAAATTTTTAAAGCAAGAATGACATACTCATACATCAAATTAGTACTAATTACACATTGGTGTGATACATTAAAAACTGCTATGAAAATATTTCACTAATGCATTTTCAGTGTTATAGACTTACAGCTTACAGGAATGTGCCAGAGCCTGTAATAATATGTTGTCACTGTATGAACTCAAATAAAAGGAATACACAAATACAGTACCAAAACATTTTTTTCTTCTAAATTACAGTTTTGTACTGTACATTGCATCAAATAACGTGGGGAAAAACAGAACATGAGAATACAGTAGGTATGTACAGGAAGATCATTTACGTAAAAGAAAAAAAAAGACTCGTCTTGTCTCTCATTTCTGTCAGGTCCAGGTGAATCATTGATGTCATATTGAAATATTTGACTTTGGATTTTCCTCAGCTGAATGGCATTGTTTTGTAGCATCATATTGGCGATATCCATCTCTTGCTCTGCTGGGAAGTGGCATTGTCACGGTTATTGCCTATTATCTCAAAAACAGAGAAATAGCTTTTGGTCAGAACAATCTTTCGCATTGTCCAAAAAGGACTCTTTTTGAAAAAAGGAACTGTGCAAAACAGTCATTTATCAAAGCAGGGCAAAAATAGTCATTTATCAAAGCAGGGCAAAAATAATGTTGAGTTTAAAAAGAGTGGGGGAAAAGCCAAAAACTCAAGTCAAAGTAATGAAAAAACAAATAACGTTTACCTTAAAATAGAAATGTTCTTTATACCAGCAGTGTTGCCAGTTCTGTGTTTCTTTGACGCCAAAATGGGCTGCTTTTAAAATGTGGATGGAGGTTAATCTTCCTTTAGCGGGTTGTCAGAGGGGTGCCAAGTCTCTTGAGTTTCACACAATTCGCCCATCTCACACGCTCTCACCTGTAGAGACTTCAGCCCCCCCCCCCCACACTCTAAGACACCTTATAATGAAGCTATGTTTTGGGCGGGTTTGATAATGAATTTGTCTAGTTTCAGTCCCCTCCCTCTCTCATCATTTCTATTTATCTGTCAGGACTCCAGAGAATGTCGGTATTCACGTCGCTTGTTGACAACATCGAAAGTGAAAAGGGTAACCGGGTTACGAGCGTATTCAAGTAATGCACAACCACACAACCACACACTTCTGTCTTCATTTATCTCTTCATGTGTGGTGCAGCAACTGAAAGGTTCTGGAAAAAAAAAAATACAGGTAATTTGACAAATGCCTTACCTTAGGCCAACTTCCTTCCAAACAGTTCTGGGGGGGTTTCCAAGGGGCGATAGTGGGTGAGTAGTTCCCTCTTGGGGGTGTAGAGTGTGTCTCTTGGTGGATATCTGTGTATTTACTTTTTTCCCCCAACTGATTTTTTATTTTATTTTCAATGATACTGCTATACAACACATATCCCCACTGGTGTGTAATAACATTATCTATACTATTCTATTATATTCTTTTCTGTTTTGTTCAGAGATAAATCTTTATTGAAAGAGTTACATTTCAAGTCATATATACATATTTACATACCAATAACACATTTAAATTGGTTACAGATACACAGGGCATATGAAAGGCAAAGTGCACAAATGTACAGTATATCACAGATCACAGCACATAGACAGTTACATTGCATTATATTATATAAAGCAGTGGGTAAATGTGAGGGGGAGTATTTCCATGACAATATGATGGGGGAAGGGGGGATTTAAGCTGGTTCAGTTGTGATTTGTTGGTTATTTTCCATGTTAGTGTTTGCAGTCCTAGTTCCTACGGTATGGCAGGCGTGGTAGTGGTCCAGAATCCGGTTGGTGATGATGCAGGTGATGATGATATTGTCTAGATCCTGTTTCTGGAACAGCCTGATGTTTCTGGGCTCCTAGAGGGTCAGTTTTATACAGGTGATGGCTCTCCAGGAGATCTCCTCCTCAGCTGCTGTTATTCCACAGGTAGGGTGTAACGCCAGAAGGGGGTGGAGGGAGGAGTAGAGAGGGCTGCTCCTCTTTGGCTGCTGTCAGGTGCTGTTCCCTCCCACAGCCTGGGAGCCTACAGGACCTAGGACAGCAGCAGTCTCACACACAGGCCTGCTCACCTGAGGCTGATCAGTAATCAGCTCAAGTGTTGCTTATTGCCTTCAGTAGGACTTTTATAAAAGCACAGCTTGCCATGCCTGAGGATAAGTTTGGTTTTGAACTGGTGCTGAAGTGGTGCTGATTTTTTGTTTTGCACTCTGTTGTATAGGTTTAAGTCTGATTTTGTTTCCTGGATCTTCCATTATCTGATTTTGACTGCCCCAATGAGGGTTGGCCTATTGTCAGCACACTTCCTTGTTTTTCAACTTGATTTTGAATCAAATTCACACCGGGCCTCCCGTGCTGTCCAGGCAGGTAGCTTGTTTCCTGTGGGAAAGGCAGCGCTACGGAAACTCAATTAACAGATTGGCTCAGCTCCCCCAGCTCAGCCTGCTGGGAAATTACTGTGTTTTTGAGCCCTGTGATTGACCACCCATTTGGGAGTGCCTGTGTGACACCTGCCTCCTGTTGTCAACTGTGTCTCCCAGAGAAGGTGAAGGAAACGCCATGCACGCACAGACACACACACACACACACACACACACGTCACACTAACAGCCACCACCAGCCGTGACACCATGCAAGATGGTTCCTCTTACACACTCCACAACACAACCAGAGATGCTTAAAAAAAGTTAATTACAAAAGTTATTAAGAAAAGAAAGGCTCAAAACCCAAAACAAAAACATGCCCAACCCCCCCCCCCCCCGAAAATATAACCTACCCTCCCCAATAGAAAGCCTGGGGGAACACAGTCGCTAAGGAACGCCTGCAGGTCACCACTGCTACCCCCGCAGACCTTCGACCTACTCACCCTGTCCGGTTGCCTGGACAGCCTTCCTCTGGTCTCTTTCTCCCTTGCAGGGACCCCGCCAAAGGGACTAAGACCCCAGGGTCACCATGGGACTGGAACGCCGTTGTCTGAATCCACTGCACCCGGAGCTGCTGCTGGATCCTCCACTCTTCTTTCGCCACTCTTGGTGGGTCACCATCTCCTTCCTTCCTTATCTTTGGGGGAAACTCTCCACAGTAGCACACAAGTCCAAAGTTCCCTGGCTATTTCCAGTCACAAAGTCTGTATTATTAATCCAGGCCGGGGGCCTTTCTGTGCGGAGTTTGCATGTTCTCCCCGTGTCCGCGTGGGTTTCCTCCGGGTACTCCGGTTTCCTCCCACAGTCCAAAGACATGCACGTTAGGCTAATTGGAGAGTCTAAATTGCCCGTAGGTATGAGTGTGTGAGTGAATGGTGTGTGTGCCCTGTGATGGATTGGCGACCTGTCCAGGGTGTATTCCTGCCTCTCGCCCGGAACGCATGCTGGGATAGGCTCCAGCACCCCCCCCGCGACCCTGACCAGGAATAAGCGGCTTAGACAATGGATGGATGGATGGAAGTCTGTATTAATCACAATTTGTAGAACTCACAATCACAGCCTTACCCTCGCCCAGGGTAATTGTTCAATTATGAAATTGCAGATGGGTGTTTGGAACCAGTATTGAGACAAAAGGAAAGATTGACAGTTAGGAAGACACCACACACACACACATACACACACACACACACAAGGTTAACACGACACACACCAGGGAGTAATTCGACATTATACCTCCTGCACAAACACAGCAAACAGTGAATAAAAACCAATTTAGCAATCAAAGAAAAAAAATGGTGAAATAAAAGTCCACAAATCACACTTCGTACAAAAGATGCACAGAAGGCAACCCAGAAAAAAATAATCACAACACAAGACAACTGATTTCTTTACAGGTTTTAGTCGCTCCCGCGAAATACACACACACACACACACACACACACACACACACACACACACACACACACACACACACAGTTTCACACATGCACAGAGCTGGAGCCCTCTCACATGTGTACTCCCAGGCGTAGATTTCATTTGAATATTGGGGGGGACACTGTTGCTATCAGGACACTGGTCCTATCACACTACACCTATGATAGGACCCAGCCTATGAGAAAGGTACAGGGTGGCATAGCTGCTGGTTTTGGGATGGCATGGCACCCAATCTCCCCTTTACTGCACTGAGCTATTCAGGAGCCCAGGGGGTGTGTTTCTGTTGTGTGTGACCAATGAGAAGCCAATGTGAATAAAACCTCTTAATTTATGAAATATGAAATGTAGCTTCTTTAACTAGTTTGTGTATTATAATGGAGGGAGTGAATCGGGGGAGTGGGTGTGCTTCAGCTGCAGCTCCTTATGTGGGGAGGGGACATGGGGGGGGGGGTGGCCTGGGAGGCACAACTGGCAATTACAAAAACTAAACATCTCATGTGCTACATTTTCACAGAGAGATCGGTGAGATGAATACAAACACTGACTAAATGTTTCTGTTCACACAACATCACGGGGAAGTAATGAAATGGAACAGAGCCATGTCATTATTTTAAATTAAACAACAAAGAAAAGTGAGATTCCAGTGCATTTAGAGGTAATTCAAATGAGAAATCTTATCACCTTCTGATGTACTTTTGAGGTATAAAAGTTTCACGTTGGCTAAATTCTAAATGTTTTCTGATGTGGCAATGTGACCTAGTTTCCCTATTACACTACTTTTCCCAGCATGCAACTGTGCCCTCAGAATTGTGTAATAGGATAGCCAAAACCTAAAAACAGGAGCAATCTCAGCCATACCATCCCCTGTGCGTGATCTCTTTTCACATGTGAGCCAACTCCATGTGTCATCTTACAGCCCTGCAAACAATGCTAATTGTTGGGACGTGTAAGCCGGTTAACCTCATTAGTATGCAATTATAAAAGTACTTATTTAAAAATATAGAATAATGTCTGATTAACATGAGAAAGACAATACAAAGTCATCCCAATCTTAATAAAAGAACAAACACAAAGGACAAACTTAACAAGGGGCATAATACTTTATAGCACTTCCTGGAAAATTCCACATTTGGAACAGAGTGAGCATAAACAAAGAGCGGTATTGGTGGGATTTAAGGCTCGAGCGGTGTGGTTTGGCTGCGCAAAGCATATCAGTTAACAGGGTTTTTATACTCCGGTAACTTTTGATAAAATATGTTGTACATCTGTACATGAACAGACGTTAAGCAATGACCCCCCCAAGCTTCCCACAGAGAGCCGGGGAGCAGAGGCTGAGGGGACCCTTTGCAGCAATACTCTGGGGGCTGGGGGCCATATTTGAGAAGCTGGGACACCCTATCTGGAGGAGAACTGCTCAAAGCTCAAATGGGCCACAGTGCCAGTGGCCAGTTATTTATTTGTTTTGTTTTGTTGTATTGCCGCGGAATACACCGAGCCCCGAGGGGGTGTTCTTGTGCGATGATGTCAGCTGCAGCTACGTGCATCATATGCAGAAGCAGAGGATAATGAATATTCATTTATTATTTCAAATGTATTTCACTTTTATTTGACCCACTGGTCTCAACTAATATTAGTTCAACTTTCCTTGAGGAATCAAGGAGGCACAATGCCTCCAATGAAAGATTACATTGGCGGCTTGAAAAGTTTTTCTGTTAAACTGCCTATTGAAACTTTGCTAATGAGCTCATTTAAACTCTGAGGTTTAAAAATTCAACACTGCATCGTTTAAGTACATTGGAACATAAGAATACATCATACAAACGTGAATACGCTGTTTGGCCCATCTAGGCTCTTAATTTACCTATGATCCAGAGAATACTGAATCAAGCCTGGACTTGAATACCCCTGAAATGTCTCTGCTTCCACTACATGACTTCACAAGTTGTTCCACACATTGACAACTCTATGTGTAAAAAAACCCCTAAAAACTTGCTGATATCTATGCAGAATTAACCTTCAACTAATTTCCAGCTGTGCCCTCTTGTTCTGCTAACTGAACTCAACCTGAAAAACTTTAGTTTTCAAGTACTAGTTCACTCTGTTAATCACCTTTATGAATTCAATCAAATCCCCCCAATTTTGTTGCCCTTCTTTGATGTACCTTTTCAAGACCTTCTATATCTTTATTGTTGTGTGGTGCCCAGAACTGCACACAGTACTCTAAGTGAAGTCTGATAAAGGCATTATATAACATCAATATAACCTCCTTTGACTTATACGCAATGTTTTTTGCTGTATATCTTAGATGCACTTAGATGCGGAACTACAAGTCTAATTATTTTAAACCTTCTTTAACTGGTTTGTGTATTATAATGGAGGGAGTGAATCGGGGGAGTGGGTGTGCTTCAGCTGCAGCTCCTTATGTGGGGAGGGGACATGGGGGGGTTGACCTGGGAGGCACAACTGCCAATTACAAAAACTAAACATCTCATGTGCTACATTTTCACAGTGAGATCGGTGAGATGAATACAAACACTGACTAAATGTTTCTGTTCACACAACATCACGGGGAAGTAATGAAATGGAACAGAGCCATGTCATTATTTTAAATTAAACAACAAAGAAAAGTGAGATTCCAGTGCATTTAGAGGTAATTCAAATGAGAAATCTTATCACCTTCTGATGTACTTTTAAGGTATAAAAGTTTCACATTGGCCAAATTATAAATGTTTTCTGATGTTGTAATGTGACCTAGTTTCCCTATTACACTACATTTCCCAGCATGCAATTGTGCCCTCAGAATTGTGTAATAGGGTAGCCAAAACCTAAAAACAGGAGCAATCTCAGTCATACCATCCCCTGTGCGTGATCTCTTTTCACATGTGAGCCAACTCCATGTGTCATTTTACAGCTCTGCAAACAATGCTAATTGTTGGGACGTGTAAACTGGTTAGCTTCATTAGTATGCAATTACAAAAGTACTTATTTAAATAAAAAAATAGACTAACAACAATATAGAATAATGCCTGATTAACATGAGAAAGACAATACAAAGTCATCCCAATCTTAATAAAAGAACAAACACAAAAGACAAACCTAACAACTGGCATAATACTTTATAGCGCATACTTTAATTCCACATTTGGAACAGTGTGAGCATAAACAAAGAGCTGTATTGGTGGGATTTAAGGCTCGAGCGGTGTGGTTTGGCTGCACAAAGTCGGTTAACAGGGTTTTTATACTCCGGTAACTTTTGATAAAAGATGTTGTACATCTGTACATGAACAGACGTTAAGCAGTAACCCCCCCCCCCCCCCAAGCTTCCCACACAGAGCCGGGGAGCAGAGGCAGAGGGGACCCTTTTGCAGCATGAAGGCAACAAACGCAATGCAACAATGTCGCAAGCAATATATATGTCTGCAAAGGCTATGTGCAGCCTATGCAACATGGTGTCCTTACACTTCTGTACACCAGTAGGTGTCAATGTATTGAACAAGGTCGATAAAATTTTCATAAAGTTTTCTGTACCTTCAAACTTCTTCAGCCAATCTTTCCTGAAGCTGGTTCGTTTTATACCGTGTCGAACAAATTATGCTAGCTATCTGCCTCATTACCTACTAGCTTGATGAACTGTGACCTATGAACTATGACTATGACAGCTTCGCCTCCATTCACTAACCAACCAATCAATGATGCGCAACATCTTTTGCTGGATCCAGAGTCGGCGACTTGCACAGAGTGACTGAAATGTACATTATTTTTCAGTTTTTGGTAACCTAAACTTTTTTTTTAAACCTCTGGCAGTTTACCGCTTACCTTTGTACCATTTCAGGTTATTCACTGGACTTGAACTGCTTAAATTTAGGTAAAAACTGGAGAATGAGGGTGTTCTAAAACTATTGCCCGGTAGTGTATGTAGACGGTTGCGCTATGGTCACGAGTCAGATTTTTGTGCTAGGTACATGACACCCTCTGAAACCCCCTCTGCATAGGTCGCAAAGGTTGTGTTGATGTTGCAGAGCCCTGGTTGTGTTGCTGTCGTGTTGTTGTCCTTCGAGCATGTAGAGGCTTTTACTCTGGGGGCTGGGGGCCATATTTAAGAACATAAGAACATAAGAATACATAATGACGAGGGGCCGTTCGGCTCATCTAGGCTCATCATGTCCTAATCTAAAGAGTATCTAGTACTGCATATAGCCTGGACTTGAATAGCCCAAGTGTTTCTGCCTCTACTACCTGACCTGACAAGCTGTTCCAGGCATTGACAACTCTCTGTGTAAAGAAAAACTTCCTAATGTCTGTGTGGAATTTGCCTTTAACTAATTTCCACCTGTGGCCTCTTGTTCTGCTGACCCCACTTATCTTAAAAAATCTTTGGTATTTTACTTTGTTAATCCCTTTTAGGAATTTAAAAACCTCAATCAAATCCCCCCTAAGTCTCTGTTTGCTAAGCTTAAATAGATTGAGTGCCTTAAGTCTATCATCATAACTTTGACCTTTCATACCAGGTATCAGTTTAGTTGCCCTTCTTTGGGCTTTTTCAAGAGCTTCTATATCTTTCTTGTAGTGAGGTGCCCAGAACTGCACACAGAATTCCAAGTGAGGTCTGACAAAGGCATTATATAATATTAGTATAACCTCCTTTGATTTATACCCAATACTTTTTGCTATGTATCCCAGCATCCTGTTGGCTTTTTTCACTACTGTAGCACACTGCTTTGATAAACTACAATTCCTAAGTCTTTTTCAAATTGAACACCTACTAACTTTTCTCCTCCCATAAAATACTCCTGTCTAATGTTTTTATTTCCCACATGCATAACTTTACATTTAGGAATATTGAAAGTCATCTGCCATGTATCTGCCCATTTTTGGATTTTGTTTAAATCATCTTGGATTACTTTAGGCGGCACGGTGGTGCAGTGGGTAGCACTGTCGCCTCACAGCAAGAAGGTCTCGGGTTCGAATCCAGGCCGGGGGCCTTTCTGTGCGGAGTTTGCATGTTCTCCCCGTGTCCGCGTGGGTTTCCTCCGGGTACTCCGGTTTCCTCCCACAGTCCAAAGACATGCACGTTAGGCTAATTGGAGAGTCTAAATTGCCCGTAGGTATGAGTGTGTGAGTGAATGGTGTGTGTGCCCTGTGATGGATTGGCGACCTGTCCAGGGTGTATTCCTGCCTCTCGCCCGGAACGCATGCTGGGATAGGCTCCAGCACCCCCCCCGCGACCCTGACCAGGAATAAGCGGCTTAGACAATGGATGGATGGATGGATGGATGGATTACTTTAGTCGATTCCAAACTGTTTGCCAAACCCCCAAGTTTAGTATCATCTGCAAATGTAACTATTTTGCTACTAACGTTCATATCAAGATTATTTATGTAAATAAGTAAGAGCAGAGGTCCCAGCACCAATCCCTGCGGGACACCACTGCCCACAGCACCGAGGCCCACAGCACCTAGGTCAGATACGGCCACACCTACTGTTACTCTTTGTATTTGCCCTTGCAGCCAATTATGAACCCACTCTGAAACTACTTTTGCAATTCCTACTGAATTTTATCTCAAAGTCCTCCAAAACATTCTGTACCTTGTCTATACATGCAGGCATATTTATAACCTCTAGTAAAGCTCTCAACAAAGTAACTGTTTAGTGCAATATCCTTATTATTATAAACCAAAGTTCCTTCCTTATTCTTAATGCACTTAACTTCATCCTTAACTTTACTTTTTCTACTACAATATTGAAAAACTTCTTAGGATTACTTTTTGCATCTTGGGAAATTTTTATTTCAAACCGCCTTTTAGCTGATCTTATTTCCTTTTTAGCCTTAGCCTGCATATTACAATAATATAACTTGTTTCTGTCTGAGTTCTATATACTATTCTATATATCTATAGTCGCTTCTTTTGCCTCAAAATCTCCCGTAAAGATTTAGTCATCCACTGTGGAGACAGTTTTTTCATCCTATTTTTCCTTATTTTTGGGATGAATTTACACTGTACATCTACAATAACCCTTTTAAATATAGTAAATTTTTCATTCACAGTTCTGCAATCTAGAAGTTTTACCCAATTTATATTACTTAAATTCTCTCTCATTTTATTAAAGTCAGCTTGTCTAAAATTAAAAATTCTAGAGTTAGAGGAGGCTGTCTTAACTTGCCAAAAAATATTAAAAATAACTGCACTGTGGTCACTTGCCCCTAGTGGTTCTCCTACCTCTGTGCTGCAAATTCAATCAGGATTGTTACACAAAACCAGATCCAGTATTGATTTCCCTCACGTAGGTAGAGTAACAGACTGTACCAAAAAGCAGTCATTGACCATATCTAAAAACTCCTCTTCACATTTGCCCTGCCCTGTCACTATCTCCCAATTAATAGAGGGGTAATTGAAGTTGCCCATTATTATCATCTCTCCTTCAGCACAGGTTTGTTTTCTGTTACCAAAGAGCGTACTATTTATGTTACTGTCTGAAGCTGGAGGTCTATAGCATACTCCTATATTAAGGCCCTTCTCATGATCTCCCAGTAACCTAATCCAGATGTCCTCACAAGAAACAAATGAGCTCAATTAAGTTCATCTCATTGTCTGATCAAAAGAAAGTAAAACATTTATAAGAAACAAATGAGTTTATACCTGGAATTTCCTGCACATTAAGATTGTCTTTCACATAAAGGGCCACTCCCCCTCCTCTTTTATTAGTTATATCCTTCCTAAACAATTTGTACCCCTCTACATTATATTCATCCCCATCCAGTCTGTACCTCCCTATCCATAATACTACTACTACTAATTTCCCTCCCTGCCCCCCCAGTCCCTAGTTTAAATATTCCTCCGCTACCCTGAGCATATGCTGGCCCAATGCATCTGTACCCCTCCAGTTCAAGTGTAACCCATCCCACTTGTACAGGTCACCCCTGTTCCAAAAGGAGTCCAGGTGCCCCATAAACCTGTACCCCTTTTTCCTGCACCAGGTTTGTAGCCACGTGTTACATTTAAGAAGCTAGGACACCCTCTCTGGAGGAGAACTGCTCAAAGCTCAGATGGGCCACAGTGCCAGTGGCCAGTGATTTTCTTTTTTTCGTTTCGTTTTGTTGTATTGCCGCGGGATACACCGAGCCCCCAGGGGTGTGCGATGATGTCAGCTGCAGCTACGTGCGTCATATGCAGAAGCAGAGGATAATGAATGTTCATTTATTATTTCAAATTTATTTCACTTTTATTTGACCCAGTGGTCTCAACTGATATTAGTTAAACTCTCCTTGAGGAATGAAGGAGGCACAATGCCTCCAACTAAAGATTGGTGGCTTGAAAAGGTTTTCTGTTAAACTGCCGCTAAACTGCCGAAACTCTGCTTTTGAGCTCATTTAAACTCTGAGGTTTAAAAATTCAACACTACATCGTTTAAGTACATTGGAACATAAGAATACATAATACAAACGTGAATAGGCTGTTAGGCCCATCTAGGCTCTTCATTTACCTATGATCCAGAGAACACTGAATCAAGCCTGGACTTGAATACCCCTGAAGTGTCTCTGCTTCCACTACATGACTTGGCAAGTTGTTCCACACATTGACAACTCTTTGTGTAAAAAATAAAAAAACTTGCTGATATCAGTGCAGAATTAACCTTCAACTAATTTCCAGCTGTGCCCTCTTGTTCTGCTAACTGAACTCAAAATGAAAAACCTTTTCAAGTAGTAGTTCACTTTGTTAATCACTTTTTGAATTCAATCAAATCCCCCCAATTTTGTTGTCCTTCTGTGTTGTACTTTTTTCAGAGCTTCTGTACCTTTCTCATAGCGTGGTGTCCAGAACTGCACAGTGCTTTATGTGAAGTCTGATAAAGGCATTATACTGTATAACATTAATATAACCTATCTTAGATGTACTTAGATGCAGGACTACAACTCCAAAGTCAAATTGAACACATTCAAATTTTTCTCCTCCCATAAAATACTCCTGTCTTATATTTTTATTTCCCACATGCAAAACTTGCAATGCAAACATTTAGCAATATTAAATGTCATCTGCCACATTTCTGCCCACTTCTGTATTTTATTTAAATCATCTTGGTTCACTTTAGTCAATTCCAAATTGCTAAACTCCCAAGTTTTGTATCATCTGCAAATGTAACTATCAATATCATTTATGCAAATGATGAACATTGGATGTAATATTGTCGGTTTATTTATGATCTCTTCTCTGGTAAAGCTCTCAACAAAGTAAATGTTTTGGGTAGATCCTTTCTTTTTCTTAGTGCACTTTCTACTTCAATATTTTAAGAACTGGTTAGGATTACTTTTTGCATCTTGGGAAATTTTCATTTCAAAGTGCCTTTCAGCTGTTCTTATTTACTTTTTTTAAATTTAGTTTCAGATTTTTTCCAGTTTTTCTCTCAATTTGGTAGCCAATTACACCCTCTATTTTTCTTTATTTACCCTCCCCACACGAGTCCACTGCTCATCTCTACAAGGCAAGCTAATTCTCAGAGGGCAGCCACCTCTGCTTCCTTCGAGACAGAATTCGCCCACCTACGTTCTGGAGATTCCCTTACGTGCTTCACGGTGGACCCGAGCTGGCTCACTCTCCCCCTCCCCCTGGGGCGGAAAGCCAAATGCCGCCCCCAATTGGGGCTGATGACCAGGGCCGGTCAGGTAGAGACGGGTTTCGAACTCCCGCATCCCGCATCCCGCCGCCCCCTTATTTCCTTTTTTTGCCTTAGCCTGCATATTGCATATTTTATATACTTATGTCCAATCTCTTCTCTTATCTCAATATCTCCCATAAAGATTTAGCCATTCACTGTGGATACTGCTTTTTCATCTTATTTTTCTTTACTTTTGGGATGAATTTACACTGTGCATCTACAATAACCCTTTTAAATTTAGTCCATTTTTCTTTCACCGTTTTTAAATCTAGACGTTTTGCCCAATCTATATTATTAAATTCAGCTCATCTGAAGTTACACATTTTTGAGTTAGAGAAAGCAGTCTTAACTTGCCCCAAAATATCTGCACTCTGATCACTTGTCCCTAGTGGTTGTACTACCTCTGAGCTGCAAATTCTGTCAGGATTATTACAGAAAACCAGATCCAGTATTGATTTTCCTCTCGTAGGCTGAGTAACACACTGTACCAAAATAGTAGTCATTAACTACATCTAAAATATCCTCCTCACATTTACTCTGACCTGATACTACTTCCCAATTTACTGGTGGGGGGGACGGGGGTAATTGAAGTCACCCATTATTAATGTCTCTCCTTCCAACCATTTCTTGGTTGATTTTAAAACAAGCTTGTTTAAATGACCACAACATTACTGTTCTGTAATGACCATCTCAGTCTTCAAACTTGAAACCCATTGAAAATGTGTGGTTTTAAATGAAATGTGCGGTCAGGACCTCAGAGTCGCTGGTCACCTCCCCAAACCACAGAGGGGTCTTCTTCACTGGTCCATCAACACAAACTCGTCTCTGCTTCAGAGCACTGTCAGGGTTCAGCTGATCTGCCATTACTGTACCACGGGTGCTCGTCATAATCAATAATCAATCGATGGTTCTCTGTCAGCATGCCACTTACGCCACACTGCATGTTCTTTGTATCTGTACTGGTCTTCATCAAACCTTATTGTAGAAGAATGTTGTAATTTGCTCTGAATAACAGTGTCTGCTAAATACTGTACATAAATGTAAATGTATAAATGTACAGTGTGATTTAGTGATATTGTTTCAGAGGAAGTATGTTTGATTAAATCTACGCCATAGCCCTTCCCACGTTTGTTATGTCCAGGACGAGTAAATATAAGAGAGATTAAGCTGTGTTGTTCTTTTCCTTTCGTTTACAAGCCACAAAAGACTCAATCACAAGTGCATTGAAATACAATCAAGGCTCCGAGTCACACAGCCTTGAGCTCCGAAACCAAAGACAGACAGACAGCTTACACGCCTTTCAAAACGTCACCAAACATAAGCCTTAAATGAAACAGAAAAACGCCAGCTGACATGCCCAAATATATTTCGCATATTTTGTGTGTACCATTCACAGATAATTGGGAGATGAGTGAAGGTGCTGGCTGTGGCAGGCTGCTGAATTTGTGCCTTGCTCTTCACAGCGGGTCCAGATGCCAGGTGACAGATGACAGGTGATCCCTTTCCATCTATCTGTCTCCATCAGCCCGTTTTCATCGTCATCTGTAGATGTTGACTCTGCTTATGTGTGATTATTTCTGCTGTCACAAAGGCAGCCAGAACAGGTCTAATTTAAGCTCAGTCTCACATATGCCTGCTAATGTTATGAAATCTCACTGAAATAGTTTGTGTCTCTCCCCTATGTCTCCCAGAAATTGATTTTGCCAGGTTGGGTTGCCTGCTAAGGCATCAGAAGTGCCTTTTGTTTTTGTGATAAGGGCCAAGGGATCAGTGCCTACACCTACATTAGACCCTCTCCACCGACCCTGGTTCCTGTCCAGATCATGATGTAGAATGGAATGAATTCTTAACACCTTGAACCTTCCCTTCTTAGGACATTTAGTTACCACTACTGGCACCCGGGCCGCCCAGCAGAGGATGGGCTCCCCCTCTAAGATGGGTTCCTTCTGAGATTTCTTCCCACTGGTTGAGTTTTTTTGCCTGGTATTTTCTTGTTTTTATATTGTCTGTTTTCTGTAAAGTGTCTTTGTGACAGTTCTCTGTAAAAAGCCCTATACAACTACAATTTAATTGCGTCACCATTAATCACATCAACAGGCCCATTCAAACTAACCACAATTAGTGTAAGTGTAAGATGTTTCAACAAGTTCTACATTGTTTTTCCTTACCAAATATTTACAATATGCAATTCTCTGGCTGCTGAAGTTGTGGCACTTGCTTGAAATCATTGCACAATGTGAAGAACCAGGACCTAGAGCTCATAGATTGAACAAGCATTCTATCCTCTTGCCACATGAAATAACTATTTGAATGAAAGCCACCTTGATGGTTGACGTGCCTTCCACATTGAGTCTTTAATGTGTTCAAATGCTCATTTGATCACTGGGGTTCCTTTGTGTGTTGAAGTATTCCTGTGTTTTTATTGTGTAAAAATATGTAGAGAGTGTATAAAGAGCTCATAGAGATATCCCCTTCTACTCTTTCAAATGTCCTTGTGATTCTCTCCAAATAGATATTAAATTGTAATAGAGTCCACATGAATGCAAAATGGATAAAGAAAAACTCCATCAGAGTAAAACGTACTGTGTCAGAGCTGATTTAACACACAGCATTTTGCTGTGGCCGGAGTCGATGATTAAGGTGGGGCTGCCAAATGTTGACAGAACTGTGTACTCGTGTTTCTCTCTGGCACTGTGGCCAAGGACATGGGTGATAAAAGTCTGCATGTGAAATATACCCAGAGATTCCGGGAGATGCATTGGAGGGGCTGCCATCAGACAGTGGGCATCACCAGCAGGCTGCTCCGTGATCTGGAGCAGAGAGCCAAAGCTGAGTCATCACCAGAGGGAATCACACCTTCAGTTCCCATTCCCAGAATTACCCCTGACCCTTGACTCCTCCCGCACCATGTTGGCAAGATGATGCCATTGGCAGGGCTGGCATATTGGGCGCAGAGGGGTATGCGCCGCACAGAAACACCTCCAAGGAGGGACGTGCAACCTGGGGTGGCAGTGTTGGGGTAGGGGTAGCGGGTTCGATTCCCGGGCAGGGCCGCCGTTGTCCCCCTGAAATTGAGGCACCGGAACAGCTCTGGCTCAGGACCCGTGAGAGCCCGGGACCGTGTCCGGGGTGGGAGAAGACCATCACATGACCGGAGGGGGGCTCCTCTAGCTCCTGCTGTGATCAGGCAGTAGAAAGAAAGGCCACCTCGGCGCCCGCTGTATCTGAGCAGCCACTTTTGGAGCCGCTCTGGAGCCATAGTTGTGTGGGCGTGGCAGGCAGCGGGAGCGCTCCACGAGCCATCTGTTGGCTTCCGCGGCAGGCGCTGTGCATCCAGCACGCTCGTACACATTGTTCCATATTACTCACAAGCACAGCACACGCCAAGCGTCGTTTCCCACCCTGTTTACCCTGAGATCACAACATCAGATCAGGATCCAACACTTGTATCTATCGCAGACAAAGTCACGAGGCTGACTAAGGCTGACTTACAAATGCTCGGATCATCCAATCGGACGCGCTCCACGGGCTTCATTTCCTAATCGCCACCTCAGATGGCCTTTACGATCACTGTTTTCCTGATGGTGTAAGTTATCTCTGCGATGGCTTAATCACGTCACCCTTAATTTCACTGATTGCGAGTTTATGCGGAGATGATTGACAGCTCCAGCCACTACAGGCAGGCGGGCTGTAAACGGCACCACCTGCTGTAATTTCAGAGATTACTTTGAGTCTGGAAGCACAGATTCTGAGCCCAGACAAGGTGTCACTTTCCCTGTAAATTAAAAACCCTTGGCTTTATTAGCAAATATAAAGTCAAGACTGCCAGGTGGGGGGAGGTACTGGTAGGAGACGCAGCTCTGCTCAGCCATATATCTATGTAAATATATATATTTGGTGGCTGACAATTACACACAGTATAGCAATATATTATTCCAGCTCATGGAAAATAATCAACACACACACACTCACATCAGAACTGACCCCCCCTCAGATTCCCAATTGAAATGTTCACTGCAAACTCATGCCAAAGACACAGCATCCCACACGCTGAGATATTAAACTATAAATGGTGGCACAGTGCTCTTCATCTGTCCTCTCGTTGCGGATCTGTAATCAAAACGATCAGTTTAAATTTAATTTAAAAAATCTATTTTGTTTTACTCCAACCCAGAAAGAAGGAAGGTGAGGTCTGATGCGATATGACTGACGTATTTACCCCAATCAGAGTGTCCAGAGCAAAGTATTTTGTTTGGTTAAAACAAGCCAGCGATTGATAGCAGAGGCTGGCTACATTCATTTTGGGGTTGCTTTCCCATCACCCCTGTTTCCCTTACATGAATCCTTCCAAATGCAAATTCACCCACATCTGAAGGGAGTGCAGTTTGCTTTGGCCCGGTCAAAACATACTCTCATACTTTGGCTGCAGTCCCCATTGCTTTTATTGCGCATGAATCAGATCGACTAATTAAAACGCGCTCGTTAACAGGCCAGGCCCTCCCGCTCTGGAATGCGGTAATGAGATTCCGGCTCTTTCCCTTGACCAGGACAACTTCTCTGTATCAAACACAAATTAAACTCCTCAACCGAGCCTGCCAGTTTCGACTTCTTAGATATCTGCGCCAAGAAAATTCTTCTCTTTGCTGCTTCGTCGTGTCTTTAAAGGGCTGCCCTGCATCAAAATCGAGTTAATCTCCCGTGAAAACGGTCGTCAAAGCGAATTAAGCAGGAAACGCGTTTGATGAACGAAGCGCTGAAAACAGTCGTCGACGTGAATTAAACAGGAAACATGTTTGAAAGATGAATAAGCACGGAAGCTGAAGCGAGAAAGCGTACGGGGAAGCGAGCTGGCAGGCAGTTTGCTTCTTTTCCAGCTCCACATAGGCTATTACATACTCATGGAGACACATGGACATATTTTTACAAAGTAAACTTCAGTATTCATAATTCATGCATACAACAATGCAAGGGAAACAGAATTTAAATTGAATCTGTTGTCAGGGTACACTGCAAACGAATGGGAAAAAACTAATCGTTCTTGTCATTTTTTATTATGTTATTGTTATTTCTGTTTTTGTACTTGTTGTTATTGTTGTTGTCTTTATACCCTTTCATGTATTTTGAAACAGGCTTCCAAGCTGGACACAAAAGCAACCGTGGATACAATGAGCTACATTCTATTTTAGTATTGAATTCAACACTTTTTGGGCGGGTTTGAAGGAAGGACACCCATGCCAATGGTCAACATTAATTTAAAACCAGATCACATGTCCCGCTCAAGAGTACAGTGAGTGCACACTGTTTTCCTCATTGATCATTTCAATGTAAATGTTCTGTATGACTTCATTAGTAAGTGCAGCTGTTTGGGATGGTGCCACTAGGGCACAAACACAGGTCCTATTGATAAGCCTCAGAGTGAGCGTTTGATGCTGTTAAAGGGGCATGAGGAATGCAGGCAGCTCATATTTAATGCTGGCTTCCTGCTCCTTGACACAGGTCTGAATAATGTGGGCACAGCAGCTGGCAGCGCGCAAACGTAGTACACACTCCGTACAACAGCAAACCCCCCCAGACCTCTAGAATCAGAGTAGCCAACGAACAGAGGGTTTCTGCTCTGATAGATTTCCCCTGACTTTAGTGGACGTTTGAAATTATTGATGATTTTGGTGACGTTACAGTTTTTCTCCATTGTATACACACAAAAAATGGAACTATGCACACAATTATGAAAACTTTAAGCTCATGTATCAACAACAAGACTCCAGACTGCTAAACTCTAAGCACAATTCTATTGTTTTCACTCAAATAGCAATTCTAAATCACATGTTTGCAAAACTCTTAAGCACAGTTCCATTGTTTTCACTCAAATAGCAATTCTAAATCACATGTTTGCAAAACTCTAAGCACAAATCTCATCATTTAGCACACTTTGTTCACCTGGAAAACACTGGCCTTCAAAATGCAACACCCTAATTACCAATTGGTCTCACTCACTTCTCACCTGTTCAAACTCAATTGGCAAAACACTTCAATCATGTGTCAGAGCATAAAAGAGGCCTCAGGTGACCTCTACTGTGTTGGGGAAAAAATGGAGCAGCATGGAGAACAGAGAGGAAGAGTGAGAGGAAGAGGAAGAGGAGGAGGAGGAGGAGGAAGGCGAAGGCACAGGCACACCAATATTTCTAATGAAATCCGTGCAACTTTGGTTGACCATGTGCTCAATCATGGCCTAACAATGACCGCAGCGAGTCCAGCCGAATTTGAGCCGCTTCATGGTAGCCTCAGTTATCCGGGCATTTAGAGATGAGAATAGGTAAGTAACCACTTCAGTAGTCTTCTATACTCTCTACAGTAATTACAGTAATGTAACTTTATGGTTTCTATGGATATATACAGTGCTTAGAGAAATGTATAGTGTAATGTTGTTTTGTCTTACATTTATGCAATATGTGTACCC
Source organism: Aldrovandia affinis (assembly GCA_029706075.1). Lineage (NCBI taxonomy): Eukaryota > Metazoa > Chordata > Actinopteri > Notacanthiformes > Halosauridae > Aldrovandia > Aldrovandia affinis. The sequence continues at coordinate 1,445,397 of JAINUG010000126.1, read as the reverse complement.
TATACTGTATATACTTTTCACAGAATAGAAGGACGACCAGCAAGAGGTGGCAGAGGCCGGAAATTTACAGATGAGCAAGAGACCACCATAATCAAGAGGGAAATTACGTAAAGACAGAGTCATACAAGACAATGTCCTCTTCCCAAACATTGACCAGGTCAGCCTGTCCACAATAAATCATGTCCTGAAGAAACACCAGCTTCGAATGAGACGGGTATATCGCGTACCGTTTGAGCGCAACGCTGACAGAGTAAAGGAGCTACGTTACCAATATGTGCAAGTGAGTACAGCAGGTTACTGTAACTGACCACATCCTTTCGGTACTCTGTATAGACATGTCACTATGCACCTCAGTGTTCCTGTATGTAGGCTTATAGCTGGTCCTGTATGTAGGCCTATTGTCTGAAATGGTCATTTTCAATTTTTCAGAGAGTGCTTGAACTTGATGCCAGTGCTGCTCCACCTGAATACATATTCATTGACGAGGCAGGGTTCAACCTGACCAGGACCAGGCGGCGGGGGAGGAACATCATTGGCAACCGTGCCATCGTCGATGTCCCTGGCCTGCGTGGGGAAATGTGACCATGTGCGCAGCCATTGGTCACCGTGGGGTCATCCATCACCATGCCCAATTTGGTCCCTACAACACTGCCCATCTGCTAACCTTCCTTGATGCACTCAACAATATCTTCATCCCCCCACAGGAAGAGGGACCAGACCAAACTCCACTGGGCTGCTCTGGTCCACAACTGGTTCGCTAACAACCCACATTTTTCAGTTCTCTACCTCTCACCATATTCCCCATTTCTAAATCTAATCGAATAATTATTTTCAGCATGGCGGTGGAAGGTATATGACCGCAAACCCCACGAGCGTGTGGCCCTACTCCAGGCAATGGAGGAGGCGTGTGATGACATCCACGCAGACGCATGCCAGGGGTGGATCTGCCATGTCAGGCGCTTTTTCCCCACTGCTTGGCCAGGGAGAACATTGCATGCGATGTAGATGAGGTCCTCTGGCCTGATCAGGATCGGAGGCAGGATGACTGATTTACATGTAGACCTGTTTCACTGCATTTTACTGTACTTATTTTTTGAAAAAAATGTTGTGGGTCTATGAACATTTTACTGTATTTTACAGTAACAAATAAATATTTGCTTTGTTACCTTTTTGTATTTGTGCACTGATTTCACAGAGTTTTGCCAAAATAGGTAACATTTGTGTATTCTCAGAACTCTAACAATATTGAACTATAAGTTTACAGTATGACTCTGGGAAGCAGGGTTGTGAGTTTAGCCCAATTGGAGCTAATTGGATAGACAAATGTGCATTGTATCCTATTCTGATACAATGATTGTGTCAATGCAATATTTATATGATATATTCACAGTATTGTATTACAATATGGCAATAGTCTTTATACTGTACCATAAAATTGCTACCTATTTTGAGAAAAAAAAAACTAAACCTTAAAGGAGAAAAAGGAAACAATTTTATACAATTGAATATGTAACATGGCCTCATGAAGCCAAAACATATATAAACAGTATTTTGATGATTGTGTTTTAAATGTATTACACCAGTGTTTAATTGATGCTCTGTAAGAGATATTCATATGATAGCTGTGTGTATTGTTTTGGTGGAAAGAATCCGTTTTGAGAAGAGAGAACATGGTTTTGAGTGCAGTGTTTCATTTTGCAAGAGATTTGCCAAAATGGTTAACTCTTTTCAGTTTTGTGTTTAGAGTTTTGAGAAATTAAGCTATAGTTTCAGAAAACGTGTTTAAACGATTGAGAAAAACTAACAGCTCCCCCCTGACCCCCCTAGGTTAAACCTGCTGGAAGTGGCGGGAGCAAAATTGACAACTTATTTTTCATTATTCTAGATAGTGCTGAGAGTGAGGGAAACATCCAGCTGTGCATCACCTACATCACCTCTGACGAGAGAGACACACCATCTAAACTGTGTGATGGGGGAGAGAGAAGGAGAGAGACACAACATCTTAACTGTGTGATGGGGGAGAGAGAAGGAGAGAGACACAACATCTTAACTGTGTGATGGGGGAGAGAGAATGAGAGAGAGAGAGAGAGAGAGAGAGAGAGAGAGAGAGAGAGAAACATCTCAACTGTGTGATGGGGAAGAGCAAAGGAGAGAGAGAGAGGGACATGGAGGGAGGGACATGGAGGGAGGAGGAGAGAGAATATCTAAACAAGATGGGAGAAAATGACAATAGGGAAACTGTGGAGAGAGGGAAGAAACATGAGAGTGTTAGGGAGAAAGAGAGGAGAAAGAGAGAGAGGGAGGGAGAGAGAGGGAACATTATATAATTACCAAAGCTATAGTTACTCCGAAGGGAAGATACACTACTACATGCAAAATCCTTGTGTTTACCTCATTTTAAAAAGAAACAAAAAGATGCATTTGTTTTCAGGTTAACATTGGTCTTTAACCAATTCTAACTGGAACATCTATTGTTTGGAATCAAAAGCAAAGCCTTCAGGGAGTTCAGGAAAAAACCTGGACAATATACAGGTCAATAGTTTGACTGCATCTGCTGGAAACAAGGTTTATTTAATAATTGAAAATGTTTTACATCGTATAGGTTTCTGTAAATACTTTAAAATGACAAAAAACACATGACAATAAACATAAGGAACATCAAAGCAATGTTCAAGAAGATTTAAAATTGTCTCTAAATCTTGGATTCCTCAAAATAAATAGACCCTTTGCCTTGATAACAGCCTCACAAACACGTTCACCTTCGGTTAATACGTTTCACCAGGAAATCACCCGAAATGTCTTCCCAGCTCTCCAGCAGCAATTCCCAGAGACACTTGTGGGTTGCTTTGCTTTGACTCTTCTGTCCAGTTCGTCCCATACAAGTTCTATGGGATTGAGGTCTGGACACTGGGCAGGCCAGGTCATTAGTTTGAGTTGTCCTTCATGTTCCTCCTTCACCAGATAGTTATTGCACAACTTCAAGGTGTGTTTCAGGTCATTATCTTGCTGAAGAATGAAATAGTGCCTGATCCAGATCCAGCCATAATCCAGATGGAAGGTGTACTCAAACTTTTGACTTGTACTGTATATATATAATTCTACAAGAAACTTGACAGTAAGAAATTCCATTACTTACTGTCCCACAGGCTACAAAGAAATAATCATATCATCCATCAAATGACCCACAATGAAATGTGGCAGGGAATCTGGGATTACAAACTGTACAACCAATCAAATTAGGTGAAGGAAATGTTAAATATAAATACATAATTATCCCACTGTGAACTTCCTTACTATAAGGGGGAAACTTTCCCCACCCTCCACAGACAGATTTCCATTTCCTGACCCAGGGGAATGTGCTGATCTGTGTGGACCTTTACTGCTCACAGGTACACAACCTGACTTTACCTACGATGAAGGAAATAAACACATACAGTACATTTGACCATGTATATGATTGCAACACATTCCATTCCATGTTCCATGTTTCCAATATATTCTTATTTTAGGAACAGCCTAAGAAATGCAGTAATCTCTAGATGATCACCAGGAACTTAGTCTTGATATTACCGCACTCTTCTGAAAATCAAGAAGAGGGTGTGCATGTCTTGAGACCTGTACGCTGTTCAGGAACTACGGTGCAGATCGTGGGCTTGGGAATTGTGTCCTCACCCCCTACGCACACAGACACAATAAACCTCTGTACGATCACTGTCCTTGAGAAGAAGGGAGGGTCGCGCAGAGACTGTACTGGTGTCAGTGTCTTGTGCTCGCAAGAGATACTTCTGCACACCGACAGTTGCCCTGCTGAACTGTGCAAGCATGAAAGATTCAAAGGGAAGCACGATACATGAGAACTTGTGTATAAATATACTCCGTCGATTAAACATTCCACAGCACTATCCCGTATGACTCCCAGAATCCCCTAAATGAGGAATTTCACCCCCTCCCCTCGAGCCGTCGCTTCAGATGGCCAAATCTGAAAAAGAATCGTACTAGAAGCGCCTTTGTACGATTTGTGCAATCAGGAAAAGAAAGGAATAACATAATCCGCTGAAGAGGCTGTTTTTGGGTTCCCCTCCCCTAATATTCACATTTATTTTTATTACCAAATAATCTATTCTTACTCTGTGAATCACTTTGTTCCACAAAATGTGCAGTGGTAGCTCCCTGGACGTCTCTGAGGCATCATGGCCGTATTGCCTAAGACCGAGCAAATCAAGACCAGATCCAGTTTCAATGTTTTTAAACTTTCATGTGTTTTGCATTTCCTGCATTTTCCATGACCTTGGGTGCATACCAAATTGACCTACTGAGATAATAAAGTTTGACTCAACCTGAGGGTGAGGTCAAAAGGTCAAAACAATACAAGGGAAAGGGAGTCACTGTAGCTACTGTATATCATTATATGATTTGAGACAGAAAATCTTAGCCTTTAATCAACACTGCCCTCTGTAGGAAGATCAAGGAACACTGTAATAATGAAAATTCGATTTTAATCTATTCAGTCTGTGTTCTGTCATTTAATAGTGAAAGCATTCAAAATGTTAGAAGTTTAAAGAAACAGAGTCAATTACATCATTTATATGTCCAGTCCATATGGTCCATAACTGTATCTGTTCAATACTGAACCACCTTGCTATATTTTAAAAATTTTCTTCTTCTTCTTCAAAAGAAGGTCAAAAGAGTCTCAGTCCTAGCTGCGCAGTTCTGCTTTTTTACAGAGTCCCAGCTGCAGAGTTCTGCATTACTATCACAGGCCACGGAGCCTAAGGAGGGCCTGTGAGAAAGGAATTACGGTTACCAAGGGATACAATTTCTTTAGAAAGCGACAGATCCTATGAATATTTCATGAGAAAAAGAAGCGAAGGAAAAATAGGAAAAATAATGAGAGAAGACAGGGACGAGTGAAGACTGACCCTTTCTGAAGCTTTCAACAGAGGGAAGGAAAGACAATGATAGATAGAGAGAGACAGAGATGTCAACATAAATGGAAAAGAAAGAAATAAACAAGAAATAAGATAAGAAAAATTAAGTTTAGAATGGTGGGAAGGCATCCAAGTTTTAACATGTTGTGTTGTTGAAAACGGGGCACCACATTCTGTATTAATTCTCTGTTTGCATTTGAATTTTGGAATAACATCTCAGAGACAAAAACAAACACAGATGGATGTTCATGAAATTACATTTCAGACATTTGTGAAAGGGTATCACAAACATGATGTTAATCTGCACAAATAGTTATGAACATGTTTTCCTTGCAGTTAAAAGACAACACTAAATGAAAAACTGAAAACATAACCAATGAATCAATGTAAGTACCAATTAAATCCTGATTATACTATATTGCACATGGAGATGGTACTTTAGTGCATCTATAAAACTACATATAAATCACACAGGTTGGCAGATAAAGTGCAACATTTTTGATTGAATATTACTGGCCAAGAAATGACATACAGAACAGTAATTTACCCATTGACCTATGAAAAAGAAAGCTGCCTTTGACCAGTGGGTGGCAGTAGCAGGCCATCAAATGAGATATAACGGAAGGTAGAGGGTCTTTACCATTCAACGTATATGTCACAACTCTTCAGCTACTTCTTCCTGCGGCCCAAATTCTGTTTAAAAATGGTACATCCGAGCCAAAGCTTTTCCACATACTATTTATAAAACAGTATGTATGAAAAATTGTATGACAATTGTACATGTGTGCAAATGAAGAATGAATGTGGATGCTTTCTTAAAATATGCTATTATAATATAGCTATTGTTTCTTGAATGAATGAATGAATGAATGGAGATTGGATTTATACACCACTTGTTTTCCCAAGGAACTCAAAACACTTTACAACAATAGGGGCAAATCACCTCAACCACCACCAATGTGCACCCACCTGAGTGAATGCGACGACAGCCATAGGTGTACAAGCTGTACTGGCGCACTATGGTTCTTATTGGTTCTTATGGTTCTTATTCTGCCACTAGTGGGAGGGATGCTGACACTGCACAGATGCGGATCTAGATATAGGCACAGGTTTTGATGCACCTGAATAATGTTTGTTTTTACTTCACAATGACTGAAGAGCCAAGAGTGCCTCTATGGTGGGCTGCAGTTGGCCTCTGGGCTGCCCTGGTGCACATCCTTTAACACGGTCAGACTGGTTCCTGGCGAAGTACAGTAGCTGATATAAACCAATCAGACACAGCTGAAATCATTGCATTTTAACTTTAATTAACAGTGTTGTGCTGTGTTCCACTTACTCTACAGCATATCATTTGCTAACATTTTATCTCCATGTGAATGTGAAATTAAGGTGTGTGTGTGGTGTGTGTGTGTGTGTGTGTGTGTGTGTGTGTGTGTGTGTGTGCGGTTGTTTGTAATTTCCTGCTGTTATAAATAAGAGAAAATCATGTCCTACATCCCCTGATACCAGTGACACCATCTGTCCTTACCTGAGCACATCAGGGCCTAATTATGGGGTTACAATCTTCTAAATGACTCTCCCAGGTTTCCCACCTGTTCTCCCAATCGCAGAAACCTGGCGCCCAATACATGCAATTACCTGGAATGTAATGTATAAACTATCTGATACTGGCATTATTTGCAGGGTTTTATTTTATGTTCAGTAATCCAAACAACACTTTAGAAAACACAGACACATTCACAGGCGCACACACACACAATAGCAATTTCTTTCAGCTTTTTTTCACAACTTTAGCGAGGCATCATTGTAAGCTGTATTTAATGTTAACAATTATGCCCAAAGGGAATCACAACAATGTGCAGCTGTTACCATTGCAGTCTAAACAGCAGGATCCGGGGGAAATCTGGAGCCAGTCATCTCTTATCTTTCCAAACACAATCATATCATTAACATTTTTTTAATCATGCAGTGTTCTACAACCACAGCTAAATTGCTCATTTAAAATGATTCTTTTGTACATTGTCCTGCGTGTACATACCAAACCACAGCACAAAAGCACGTGTCCGTTTAGGTATAATATTGTACTGCTAAAATAACACAATGGAGATTTTAGATTTTAGATTTTAGTATTCATTCATATACAGTATATATATATATACACCGGTCAGCCACAACATTAAAACCACCTGCCTAATATTGTGTAGGTCCCCCTCGTGCCACCAAAACAGTTCTGACCCATCGAGGCATGGACTCCACAAGACCTCTGAAGGTGTCCTGTGATATCTTGCACCAAGACGTTAGCAGCAGATCCTTTAAGTCCTGTAAGTTGCGAGGTGATGCCTCCATGGATTGGACTTGTTGGTCCAGCACATCCCCCAAAGATGCTCGATCGGATTGAGATCTGGGGAATTTGGAGTCCAAGTCAACACCTTGAACTCTTTGTCATGTTCCTCAAACCATTCCTGAACAATTTTTGCAGTGTGGCAGGGCGCATTATCCTGCTGAAAGAGGCCACTGCCATCAGGGAATACCATTGCCATGAAGGGGTGTACTTGGTCTGCAACAATGTTTAGGTAGGTGGTATGTGTCAAAGTAACATCCACATGAATGCCAGGACCCAAGTTTTCCCAGCAGAACATTGCCCAGAGCATCACACTGCCTCCGCCAGCTTGCCTTCTTCCCATAGTGCATCCTGGTGCCATCTCTTCCCCAGGTAAACGACGCACACGCACCCGATCATCTACATGATATAAAAGAAAACGTGATTCATCAGACCAGCCCACCTTCTTCCATTGCTCCATGGTCCAGTTCTGACGCTCACGTGCCCATTGTAGGCGCTTTCGGCAGTGGATAGGGGTCAGCATGGGCACTCTGACTGGTCTGCGGCTATGCAGCCCCATACGCAGCAAGCTGCGATGCACTGTGTGTTCTGACACCTTTCTATCATAGCCAGCATTAACCTTTTCAGCAATTTGTGCTACAGTAGCTCTTCTGTGGGATCGGACCAGACAGGCTAGCCTTCGCTCCCCACGCGCATCAATGAGCCTTGGGCGCCCATGACCCTGTCGCCGGTTCACCGGTTGTCCTTCCTTGGACCACTTTTGGTAGGTACTAACCACTGCATGCTGGGAACACCCCACAAGACCTGCTGTTTTGGAGATGCTCTGACACAGTCATCACAACAAAATCAGAAGACAAGTTTCTGAGAGTCAACAGCTTGCGTGATAGGTGGCTCACAGGACATCAGCTTCAAGCACAGCTTAATACTGGTCGAAGTAAGGAAGTCTTAGTTTCAACTGTGAAGAGAAGACTTCGAGCTGCAGGTTTGACAGGTCTAGTGGCAGTAAGAAAGCCATTGCTAAGATAAAGGTAAAATAAGAAAAAGAGGCTTGCCTGGGCCATGAAGCACTGCCAGTGGACTACTGAAGACTGGAAGAAGGTCTTATGGACCAATTTGAAATCTTGAAATTTTGTAGGCCGTTGAGTAGGCGAAAGGATGGTTCCTCAGTGTGTGACACCAACTGTCAAACATGGAGGAGGAAGCGTGATGGTCTGGGGCTCTTTTGCTGGATCCAGAGTCGGCGACTTGCACAGAGTGACTGTTAACCCACGTTAACCCTTGTTAACCCTTGTTCCCTGAAAAGGGCCTTTTTTATAACTCTGAAATGTACATTATTTTTCAGTTTTTGGTAACCTAAACTTTTTTTTTTTTTTTACCTCTGGCAGTTTACCTTTTTGTACCATTTCTGGTTATTCACTGAACTTGAACTGCTTAAATTTCAGTAAAAATTGGAAAATGGGGGTGTTCTAAAACTTTTGACCAGTAGTATGTATATATATAGGCCAAAAACATATATATATTCGGAAAGTGGATTTTATTGGCCAGGCAGCAATGAGGGTCACAGTTTTATCAAAAGAAGGGTGCAGGTTTGAATCTGGAGTGAGGCACTGCTGGCACTTGGGCAACAGTGGATATATCAGACTACTCAAGCCTGTCTGAACCACTGAATCCTTTCAGTCTGAAGCTCTTTGCTTCACCTCCCATTGTGTTCTCTGTGAATTATTTGCGATGTTCTGCCTCTGGTTAAGAGCTAGTCTAATTCTGCTATATCTCATCCCATCTGTGCAGAATTAATTGACTTGTCAACTGTCAGTTATTCCATTGACTGAGCCCCCTGTTTTTCAGCCGGTACACCAGTGGCGTAACCACATATTACATTTTTGGGGGGACATAAAGAAAGGACATGTTTTATATCTACAAATTATTGGGGGCGGTAGATATGACTGTTATGAATATTGGGGGGCATGTCCCACCCAGTCGTTATGCCAATGCGGTAGGCCTACATACATTATGAAGGCCAGGGGATTTAGGCAGATGTGATGGAAGTCTGATTTAGGAGAACCCAATTCAATGTACAGGACAGATTTCTGTTTCCCAGTTGTTAATCCAAATTCATTAACGTTCTTATATATTATTGAATGAAATAGAGGGTGGACCTAAAACAGCTGGGCCGAAGGTAAAGGGAAACGTTTGCTGCACCTAACAGTTCACTTCGTTACAGTAGGTGGCGGTGTGCATCTCCCCAGTTTGTGACCGCCATTAAATAAACGAAGAAGGGTAACTAACAGTCGCCTTTTGATGACGTGTATTGTTTACTTCCACGTATTATAGGAGAAAGATGGCGGAATTGGACGAAGCTAGCAAACCATTGGTAAGAAAACATTTTTTTGTAACATTGTCCTGGAAATGAAGTTACACAACGATCCAATATTCAAGTACAGCTATGTGCTTAATTTTGTCAAGCGAATGAACTGAAGTGCTGAGCTGATACATTCACTTACAGCTAGCAATAGCAACATGCCTTTCCTGTGTGTAGCAATAGCCTGGTAACCGGCAATGCATGTTGCGCGATGAAGGATTTCGCTCGCTATGTTTTACAATTAATTGGCCGTCTGCAATTTCTTTAGGGTCATTTTAGTTGTGTTGTAATCATCACAGGTAATCTACTACGTGAACAGCTAGTTAGAAACGTATTTAACAGAAGACGTATGTTAACTTGTACGCCCAGCGCTCAGTTCGCGCTTGGTTTAAGACTTGTTCGTGATCATCACCCTCTGAGTTAGTTCAAGAGTTGACAGATTAAAAAACGTAGTTCGTGATATCCAGCAGTCAACAGTTAATGCTGCTTTTCCATTGTATAGTCACCCAATCAAGGCCCTGTACATAGTGTGCTGTTATGTTATCAGTTGCTGATCCTGCTGGCTAAAATGTAAACGCTTATGTAATCTGCTGTATCGTTATCAATTTTGACTTTGGCTAATCTGCCACTGCGGCAATGATTAGGGATATGTCGCAACGACAAGATTTATGAAACGAAATACAAAGCATATGCTGCCAACGACGGAGAACAACTAAAATTATGCAAAAAAGTGGCACCTATCTGGTGCAGTGATTCTGCAGTCGTTGTATACTTAGTCCAGCATGAATACGAGTTTAACCACTTACAGTTTGCAAAGCCACAGGCCAAATGAAGCGCTGTTGTGCTTTATTTAAAACATGGTGATCTCTGTTATCTTCATAGAAAACATAGATTTTTCGGTGTGGGGGGGTTAATATTAGATCTGTGTTGATTACAGAGGTGCTATCACAGACTAAGATGCACATTTATTATAATACATTTGAGGCATTTAGCAGATGCTCTTATCCAGAGCGATTTACACAGTTCTTTATTATAGTACACTGCTGTTTATTTATATGGGGTGGGGTTATCTGGGAGCTGTGGAGTTGACGCTCTCCCGCCGTTGGCAGTTTGCAGGGCTCTCAGATGTGTCCATCTCTGCGGACATTCCGGTGGAGGGGGAGATCACGGTCCCGGTCAGCTCCATGTCCCAGTCTGACGAGTTCTCCACACTGGACGAGCCTGTTAAAGACACTATCGTAAGAGACTCCCGGCCCCCATAGAGAAGGGACAGGTGGCCATATTTGAACCTGTACTCCTGTCCTTTAATGCTCACCCTGTTGTTTTAGGCACTACCTAGTCCTAATACTCATTTTCATACTCGTTGTGTTATTTTGACTACAGCTCTGTGCTTAACCCACCATTGACTGTATTGTGATATATGTAGCACTGCACCTTATTGTTTTTAATGCACGAGAAGCTCTATGAAAAGCTCCAACGTTTGTTTCAGCTTTGCATAGATAACGTTTATCTATGAAAAATGTATAATGTCTTTATTAGCTTTTGTCTTATTATTATATATTATTAAATTATAGCTGCTGGCAAGACGATGAGCCCAGATTGGCTGAATGGCCTGTGCTTGTTATTATAATGTTCTAATGTTCTTGATAACACAATCGCTTTGTCCTTCAGCTGAGGGATTTGAAAGCGGTGGGGAAGAAGTTTGTTCATGTGTTGTACCCCAAAAAAAGCTCAGCGTTACTGAGAGACTGTGAGTACCCCTGTAGTGCTGGCATCTTAAGTACAGAGGCTTTACGAGCAGGTCTCATTTATTATTATTATTCATGATTATGATTATTATATATACCACTGTATATTACCCTGCACCTGAACTCTGATATATGTATTGTAGTTACTGTGTTTCACTGCATCATATGCACAAATGAGACATTTCTAATCTAGTATAGTAAGGAAGTTATGCTCACACAAAAAAGTCCTTGTGAGGATGTTGCTCTGTAGCTTTCTGTGCCTGCCCCCTCTCCTCTCTGCAATTTGTGAGTGTCAGAGAGCAAAGGGAAACTGTCAAAACGTTAACTGTCAACAGGAGTGTAGCCTTAGCAGTGGAAATGCGCCTTAATGGAGCGACTGTGTCCACATTCTGTTTCCTGTGTTTAGGGGATCTGTGGGGCCCGCTTCTCCTGTGCGTCACTCTGGCTCTGTAAGACCGCTCTCAGAACGATTACGTGTTATAACGCACATTATATCATACACACACATTATAACACTCTTACACGTGTTATAGCACACACACATGTTATAAACCTCATGCATGTATTATAGCACTCACACGTATTATAGCACTCACACACATTATAGCACTCACACACATGTTATAACACTCACACCTGTTATAACCCCCACACATGTATTAACGCAAGTTTGGAAAATGTTAGGTTTGTAGCATATTCATGCAAGACTCCTGTTAGTTTATGAATTAAGGCCACGACCTCTCTCCGAGGTCAAGGGTCGGGGGTCGTAACCCTGCGCTTGCTCTTTTTTCCCAGAATGCTCCAGGGCGGCTCGGCAGACAGTAAGGACGAGGGCGGTCCGCAGTTTGCCGAGGTCTTTGTGATCCTCTGGTTCGGATCGGTGGTCATAACACTCAACTCCAAACTGCTGGGTGGGACCATGTGAGTGCTTGAATGCGGTTTGACCGCACATTGATCTGGTTCAGTCTTACCCCAGAAGGGCCAGTGTGGGGGCAGGCTTTTATTCCAGTGCGGCCCCATTCACCTCATTCAACGAATTAAGATCTTCTTTAAATACTGTGATTAGATGAATCAGGTGTTTTAGTGTTGGGTTAGAACAAAATCCTGTACCCGCACCTGCTGTTCTCCGGTAAGATTGGACACCCTTTTAACCTGAAGGTTTCAGGTTAAAATCCTGGTTGTGATGCTGCAGTTGTAACCTTTGACCTTTCTCTTTGCCTCAGTAAAATATCCAGGTTCATGAATGGATAACATGTACAAAGTAAGAAATGCCATGTACCCTGGATAAGAATGACCATTGATAGCCAAGCGGGTGAATAAAGCATTGCAGTGTGTCTTCTGATCATTGAAGGTGAGCAGCCAGTAAATAGTAAATGACCCCCAGTGCTGAGGGTTGTGAGTGGCTGCAGGTGCTTTTCAGGTATGACCCTGTCTCCCTGCTGGAGTAAATTCACAGCTTGCACATAATGTGCACCAGGCTTAACTAATTCATCATTAATTAAGATAGAAAGCAGGATGGGGAAAAGGAGCCGGCGCGTTAGAGCCATTTAAAGCAATTAAAAGCCCCCCGGCTGTGTGCTCCCCCCAGCTCGTTTTTCCAGAGCCTGTGTGTGCTGGGGTACTGCATCCTGCCCCTGACAGTCGGCATGGTAATCTGCAGACTGGTGCTGCTGGGCGGGGCCGGCAAGGTCAGCTTCGCCATCAGGCTCATCGTGGTCGTCGCCTCCTTCGGCTGGTCCACGTTCGGTAAGCGGAATCGTCCGTAACACGACCGCGTTCACTCTGTCTGCTGTGAGCACGACCGCGTTCACTCTGTCTCCTGTGAACACGACCGCGTTCACTCTGTCTCCTGTGAACACGACCGCGTTCACTCTGTCTCCTGTGAACACGACCGCGTTCACTCTGTCTCCTGTGAGCACGACCGCGTTCACTCTGTCTCCTTTCAACACGACCTCGGAGAGGACGTGTCTCAACAGTGTAAAGGTCGTGTGTGAATGTGAGTAAGCAGAAACGAAAGGGTTAACTTTAGTGGAGTTCAGAGACCAGATTGAAATCGAAAAGCAAATGAAAAGGAAACTTTCCGTAACGCATTCAAAAGCTAAATAAGGTTAAAAAACCTTCAAGTAAATATGTATTAATTATCTGTGTCCATTAAATGAAGGTAATTTTGTGTGCTCCTAAAGTCAAGCTAAATCCCTGCTTACCCATAGCCCCTTAGTATCTATTTGCATGATTCCCATTTGCATGGTGCTTTTCCAGAATGTGGAGTGAGTGTGAAGCAGAGGCTTGAAATCCAGTTGGCACTCTTTGTCATGCAGTGGCACATTACGTCCAGTAGGCGGGGTTGTTGTGCTTCAGTTCCACTGTGGTCCCTGTAACTGTGTGACGATAGTTCATGATAACAAAATCCCCCAAATTAAAAAAAACAGATTGTGATTTTTTTTTTCTTCTTCTCTTGCAGCCTCCACGGCATTCCTGGCGGACAGCCAACCCCCCAACCGTAAAGCTCTTGTGGTGTACCCCATCTTCCTCTTCTACTTCGTTATTGGCTGGATGATCTTGACCTTTGCCCCCTCACACTCTGCAGGACCCTGAGGGATCCCCTGCTGGACGGACTGACCCCTTTTCCAATTTGGGCTGTTGCCATGAATATTTACAGTGCCTCCTCTCCCTCCTTGTCCCCCTTCCTCGTTTTCCTCTCTCTCTTCCTCTCTCTGGTCTGGAGCGGGATTTTCAGAGGAGTGTTTGAGAGGGGAGTTAATAAAACTTGCATGTTCTTTCACGGCCGGAAATGAAGGCGTTGTTTTGAGCGTCTCGCTTTCAGCTCGGAAGTGGCCGGGGATTGTGATTGGCTCTTTACCTTGCCAGACGCGTTTCGTCCCTGACGGGGAGAATTAATACAGAGCTGGGATCTAACCACAGTCCTGTTTTCAGTTTGACCAATCAGACGCAGCGACAGTGGACCCCCGCTGTGTTCAGAGTGCAGAGAGAGTCCGACGGTAAACGGGCCGCGGTGGAACCCGCTAACCCGCGTGCCCGCCGTTTTTACACCAACCTCTGATTTCGGCATCACATGCATCTGCTGGTAGAAAGTTAAGATGGCTCCTTCCTGCTGGGCGCTCTTTGCTTTGAAATCCTTTCCATTTTACTTTCCATTTTGCCCTTGTGTTGGTGGGGGAAAAGCACACAAAGCAGAACAGTGGCACTTCCGTTTGTCCTGCTCCACCTATAGAGACTCCACCCCTCACTGACAGCACAGAGTCACAGCCTGAGTTTAAATCCAGGGTGCGATCATCACCCATTTGTCTTTGATCCCCATTTAAATGAGATGTCAAATTTAGTATCGATCATCGTTTCAGTCCCACCTCCCAGTTTTTTCCCCTGTGGCCTGGTTTCCATGAGACCAGTTTAATTAATTAATTATATGGGAAAGAGGTTTGTTTATTCATTTTCACTGAGTGACACTTAATATTAGGTTGTCCTATTACCAGTGTGATAACATTGTAATTGCATTAGCTAGTAGTGTGTAATAGCACATTGCTGCATAAGAACGTCACAGTAACCAATGGAACACAGTGCCGTACGGTTTGTGTAATTAGACTCTTTTCCACGTTAGTTACTGTGTGGTTTTTATGCTCAGAAAGTTTATTATATATATATATTACATATATAATATATAATTAATATAAATATGTTTACACCAGTGTAAGGTAAAATTAATATAGTGTTGTGCAAAACTATTGCAAACAATTATTAGGCTTTGATTGTCTGTACACATGACCTCTGGACGCTTGGAGACATACCACAGGCCGCCAGTGCTGCTGTCTGTATAAATGTCTATGTTGAATGTATGCTGTTAACTCTTCTTTCTTTTTTTTTTTTTTTTTTTTTTTTTTTTTTTTTTTTTTTTTTTTTTTACATGGTTTGTCTTGCACACTACTTACATATTTTGATATTCTATTGATGAAAATGGTATATTGGTTGGGGATGTATTTGTGGGAGAGATTTTAAAAGAAATAATGTGAAGGAGAATTGGTATTATTTTTTGTTTGTTTTTATTTAACGTTCCAGTTATTTTACAATCAATTGTGGACTCATTGGTAATGAAGTATAAATGGATGTGTGGTCAAGTTAGCGCCAAAAACACTATTTACTTATAAATACAAGAAAATCATTACAGATTTTTTGTAGGGAATATTAGAACATTATGCACAGTGGCCAACACTAACAGTGATCAATATCACTTGCAATACTCTAAGGGTCTTTGCAGCTCAAACCGGCTCAAATGAACGAAATAAGTGGAACAGTAACCATTTCTAAATGCAGTCTGTTGCTCTAAGAAACGCCAGACATGTACGCGATATAAACCGTGTTTCTCTGACCATCACCCATCCATTTAAGAGCGCCGTTGGTGTTCAAACCAATCACAGGCACCGTAACTGCACGTGGCATTGCTGATCTGATTCCCGCTAGCGGGTGTTTGTTCCTGTCCACCCACTCCTGCAGATCCCTGGGAATTTTCAGCAAAAGTATTGCTAACCAAAACACAATCACGAGAAAATGGATTGGTGAAAATGGGTGATTCTTTTAAAATTGTCATAAATTGACAGGAATGTTTCTGGTATGTAAAGGGCTGAAGTATTTCACATAATGATTTGACTCGGTCTGCTTTGAAAGCCCCGCCACGTTCATGCTTTCAGCAGGCCCATTACAATTACAACTATTCTCATGAGTTACAAAAAAACTAAACACATTTTATATCAATTAATTTAAAACCTTTATTTAAAAAAGGGATATGAAATGCAATAATGCAGAAGCAGTGTTGATGTTTCTCTGCAGAAGCCCTTGTGTAGGGACCGTGCGCCAATGTAAGATTAATATATTTTACTGATGTATTCATTCTGCCTTAGTTGCTCAAGGCTATAATGTATAGTATCCCTCTGGGTTTGATCATGAAACTCTGGTTTCCTGACAGCTAGTCTGATGTTTCAATAGACCACAGATCAAGCAATTACATAAATTATTACATCAATCAATGAAATGTACATTTTTTCTGTCATGTGATCGGTTTTGCAGCATAATTACAGGTCACAACAGATCCCAATTTCACACAATGCATTTTAAGAACATTGAAATGTTACTTTACAGTGCAATGTTAAGAGTAGATATATTGGAAGGATTGAAGCGTAAATCTATCTGTACAAGGATCCGTTTCAGATAGCGTTTAGGGCAGGATGAAAGCTCCTGACCGCTAGCATTCACGTCAATATTACAGTGAAATGATAGGAATTCAATTCAGCCTTGATTTTGGGACAAATACTCACTTTTTTCCTTTCTTTTGAAAGAGAGTGACTGGAGATCTCTGTAAGGGGGTTGGTCGCTGTTGTGCAAAATGTTTAAATACTACTGGTGGGAGTGTGAAAGGGAAGTGTACCCTGTTGGCACGTGGTGAATTAACTACAGTATGTATGGGGATACCTTCGTTTACCGTTTGGCTGTATGGTGTGGGTTTTGGGGTTTTATTTTTTATTTGGTGGAAAGCCACACAAACATGTATACCTTGAAATACAGACTGACAGAACCAAATCAAATGCACCTGGCTCTTTTTGTTTCATTATAAAAGCATGAACAGCCTCCCTACAGGCACACTCATTCACTAAACTCTGTAAATCGCTCTGGATAAGAGCGTCTGCTAAATGCCTTAAATGTAAATGTAAAGCTTTCTGTATGGTGTGTTTTATAGACCTCTCTTCTCACAGTTCTTTACAATGGGGGGGGGAAGCGGGGCCATGTCTGTTTCTGGACTTAATGCCAACTTTTGTTTTTCTCCCCTCCCCCTCTCGATTTTACCCATTTTTCTCCCAATTTGGTAGCCAATTACTCCCACTGTGCTTAGTTCAATCACCTCCCTCGTAGTTTGCTGCCGTAGCCCTGTGACCAGCAGTGACAATGGCGAAGCGCTGCCTCCTCCGAGACAGCACTCGTCGTGCTGTCGACTGTAATTCCGGCACCCCAGAACCACTCATGTGCACAGCGAACTGTGTCGGCTTCCCTCCCCACTCCCTGGGGCTGATAGCCAATTGCTGCCCTGGTGGCACTCCCGGCCAGAGCCGACTCTGGTGCGACGGGCCAACTTCTGTTCTTAATGATTTAATTGCTCCCTCCCAGGGCGATGCTACCGCCAATCATACGTCGCCCTGCGGGGATGCTGGCCACAGTTGGCATGGTGTGGATTCGATACCAGACAATGGGGTCCATCCACACTAGAACAGTGCCTTAACAGGATGAGCCACCCAGCAGTTTACAAGACCTCTTTTAATATTTTAATGATGAGGATGGAAATGTGTATTTCATGATGGGCACCCACTATAGAAAATGTGCATTAATGTGATGTAAAATCTCATAATATATATTTTTTTCTTCGTTTTTTTGTATCAATATTACCTCAGTGACCCCCATACCAGCCTCTACAGATGTATTCTGGTAAGGCCTGCTGTTGGTATGTTTACTGATGGGGTGGCTCACTTGCCCCACAAAGAAACAGGTACAGTTGAGGCCAAAATTATTAGCCCCCCTTATGAAATCAGACAAAATTCTTGATTTCTCCATGGAAATGACCATTAACAACAAGTGTTCATAGTGTATTTGTTTCCAAAATAACAAAGACAAAATGTCCACTAAGTTTGATTAGGATATTTTATTGATGCACTGAGTTGAAACAAGAAACGGCAAAAATGAGACGTCCAAAATTATTAGCCCCCTGGCCATTAATAGTCAATAGTGTACCCTTTCTGAGCCACAACTGACAACAACTTCTTAGAGTAGTTCTTTACTAGGTTGGCACAGGTCTCTTGAGTGATTTTGGCCCATTCATCCATTGCAAATTGTTCCAGCTGGTCCAAATTGCGTGGTTTCCGAGCATGGACATTCACTTTGAGCACCCGCCACAGATTCTCAATAGGATTGAGGACTCCAGGACCTTGGTTTTGGTGTCCTTTAGGAACTGTTGGACCAATTTTGATGTATGCTTTGGGTCATTGTCTTGTTGGAAGACCCAGCGATGACCTAAGCCTAGACTAATAGCAGATTTCTTCATATTATCCCTCAAAATTTCTACATAATTTTCTTTTTTCATGATGCCATGCACCCGAACAAGGCTCCCTGTGCCTGAGGCTGCAAAACAGCCCCACAGCATGATGCTCCCACCACCATGTTTAACTGTGGGAACTGTGTTCTTAGGGTTGAAGGCCAACCTTTCTTCGCCAAACATAAGCAACATCCATGTGCCCAAACAGTTCCAGTTTAGTCTCATCAGACCAAAGCACAGACTTCCAAAACTCATCTTTACCTTTCAAATGTTCATGGGCAAACCTCAGGCTGGCTCTGATGTGCCGCTCTTTGAGTAAAGGGGTTCTTCTGGGACGATGGCCCTGAAGCCCACCACGATGAAGAGCCCTCACAACTGTGTTCCTTGAAACATCAACTCCAGAAGAGGCCAGGTCAGCAACAATCATCTTGGCAGATGTCCGGGGCTTCTTGCTGACATCTCAGACTATTTCCTCTCCAGAGTTCTTGAAATCTTGCGCTTTCGACCACGCCCAGGTTTGTTTCTTACAAAATGTGTCTCCTTGTACTTAGCAATGATCCACCGTACAGCGGTTCTAGACACTGTGAAACGCTTGGAAATGGCAGTATAGCCTTCCCCCTTATCATGAGCCTCCACTATCTTCTTTCTGAGCTCAAGACTGATTTCCTTTGTCTTTGGCATGGTGAGTAAGAGTAGTCCCTCTCAATAATGTGTTCAAGTGCCCTGTTCCTTGAAGTCCTTTTATGCTGATTGAATGCTCAGGTGTTGTTAGGAAGCCAATTGACTGCACAGGTGTGGTTTGAAAGCTGATTGGTTGATTAGGTGTGTTTTGAAAGCAAAAATTCACATGGGGGCTAATATTCTTGACTACCCCATTATGGGGGCTAATATTTTTGACCACCCCATTTTTCACTATATTTGATATAAAGCAAGCCTAAACATTTATTTTATATTCCAAAATGTTCCAAAAGCTACTAAATAGCACTGGTGAATGTTTGATTATATCAAGTTTTATCAATGCTGCAAACATTGGGCAAAATTTTAGGAAAATGTTCCATAATTCATGGGGGGCTAATAATTTTGGCCTCAACTGTAGTCCCCAGGAGAATGTGATATATTTTTTAAGATCATAATAATTTATTTGCACATATAGGGGCTTCATTCATGTATTCACTCTGACAGCAAGACACGGTGCATTGCTTCTGATGCAAATTTAAAATAAAAAGATCTTACAGCAAAAGCAGAAATCTGAGGTGCAGAAAAAATGGTCAAGCTTTCACTTGCTTTGTGAAGGATTGGATTTCTTATCAGGAATATAACCACATAAGAATGTGAGGAGAACAGGCCTTTTAGCCCATCTAGGCTTGTCATTTTTACACTATTGTATCGCCACAGTCCAGCTTGTCTCAGGGATTAATCAATCAAGTTAAACCAGCTCATCTCTTTATCACTCAATCAATGAATACATCTTTATTGTCCCTGACAGGCAATTCATTGTGCAGTCAAGTTAAGAAATATAAACAAGCAAAACACACATACTGTATAAGACATTTAAGCCATAATAATAAAAACATTTTTTCAATGAAAGGGGGACAACTGATAGTTTTGGTCTGTTACATTCAAATTCTGGTACTCCGTACCGTTGGCCAGATAGAAGCAGCTGAATATTCTCATAAAGAGGATGCTCTCAGTGATTTAAAGTGGATCTAGTTTTGCAGAGCATGTGCTTCTATAAGCAAGAAAAACTGACCTGTTACACTCCAGTGATTCTGGAGGCCATGTTGACTTTAATTCATTTGTTTATTTTTTTACATTAAGTGACCAAACCAACAAACCATGGAAATATAAAAATTGATTAAAAAACTAGTAAAAAAACATGGAAATAGTGAGTTACCTCAAGAAAAACAAGTGTTGTTGCCCTTTGTAATATAAGGCATTAGTACTTTCATCCCATCATAGTTTGTGGTCAATAGTTTATCCCAGGTATTTATCCCACAAACTCAACTTTCTTCCTCCTAATAATTGTTTTGTGAGGTTTTTCTAGATTTGTCCATGAGCATACCTTTGGTTTTACCTATATTGATCTCAGGAGCACTCACACCATGAAATAAAATACATAAATACACCCCAGTCACTCCCGAATCTCAACCCCTGCCCCCTGTGCTCTTTAGAGAACATCTGGAAAGGGCAATCTAATTGGTTGTAGCAAGTCTTAGCCAGGGTTATGCCATGTCAAGGGTCATGTTGGGTTGAATCACCGCCTGTAATTGGAGCCCCGCCTGTGCCAGATCATGATTTGTCAGAAAAAGTGTGTCAACCTGGATAGGCTCATAGTACCAAAAGGTTACAATACAAATTACAATACAGTACAAATACATTACAAAAATCAGGACAACATGTTTTCACAACTTTCCACAACCTAAAAAATATATATTATCAATGTTATTTGGCAAGCTGGGCGGACAACATTTCCCAAAATGCACGGCACTTAAACACAAGCATACAAACATTATGTGAGGAGGCTGTCCCTATCTCACATTCTCCCATGTTCGACAGTCCAAGATTTCACTACCCAGGAAAGCTTCTCCTTTGAAGAATAAACCTTAGCACCCTGCAGTAAGACCACTATGGGGATTTACACCCGGCCAAGGATGAGCAGTGAGGTCTTAATCCTCTGTGTAAATCTCTCATTCCGTTCTGTGCCGTGATGTGATTACACCCACAACCCAAGGAACAGTGATTCAGTCCAGCTTATAAAAACCAATAAATGAGAAAAATAGACCCTGCAGATAACAGTTCTGGCATTCTTAAGCTTGTCCGTCTGAGGAGACACAGGCTTGAATAGGCTTGCGTCCTCTGAATCAGAAGGCCAGGTGCTACTGCCAGTTTCTTCAGACATTTCATCATTATGTGTTATTTCAATCTGTAATCATTTGTTCAATCACCTGCTCTGAGTGAAATGTCTTCATTCCGTGCTGAACCCTTCTGCGCTCTGACTGTTGAACACCTTTGTCTTGTATCTACAGGGGTAAATGACCCTGAACTAAACCAGCTCCTTAAAGAACGGAGGAAATGAAACTGAGTAATATCCTTTAAAATGATCCTTCTAAGCTGATCAAAGAATTGTGGTTTCTGGGGTCTGTGTTTCCTGGAGCAAGATCACCCGGATGCTTTGTACACAGTGATGAAAACAGACGATTTTCTCTCACTGTGGCGTTGTGTTTCAATTATTTGTGGCCTGGCCTGGACATTTCAGGCTCAATCAAGTTAATCAAGTCAGCCCAGAGCTGAAGACATACTACGCACTCTATATCCACGCGTATGGGCCAAGCACATTGGTAGCCAATGTGCGATGTAGTGTGTGATGTAATGAACGGACAGCACCTTCGTGTGTTTAACGCAATGTCTCTCTGTTGTGATGGCCGGCTAGTTCTGTCGCCTTTGTCAAAGCTCCTGTTTCGACACTATTACCGTTCACCAGTGAAGTCGTTCCACACTGCGACGGCACCAAAGAATTAATGAAATGAAAGAATCTTCCACCACTGCAGCTCTATTTAGTTCTGCCACATAAAAGCTTTTACATTTATAAGAGACCACTTTCATATGACTGAAATATGAGGGCATACAATTCCTGCTTTGTGTGCCAGTGAAGCAGAATCAAACTATCAACAAAATGGCAAGACGCAACATAAATGTTTTCCCTGAACTTGCAGATTATTGTATGAGCATTTGAGCTCAGCCAGAGAGGAAACAGGATGAATGTATTTCAATTTGTATGACATTTAGTTTGGTGAGAAACTATAGGGCCCAGCATGTGCTTGTGTTGAGAGCCTTTACTGACTGAGCCACTATATAGGGCCCAGCCTGCACTCATGGTGAGAGCCTTTACTGACTGAACCACTCTATAGGGCCCAGCCTGCACTCAATACTGAGCCACTAAGAAGGCTTGATGCAACCTCTCTCTACTTGTTTATTATTTATTTATTTTCCCTAAGCATTCATTTTCATTCATTCAATGAGGATTCTCCAGGGTTTATAAACTTATTTCTAACCATTAATTTGCAACAAAACGACAGGCTATATTAATTCCCTCCAAACCCAAGGACTGTGATCGATATTTGTTCATCTCTCTGTTGTGCACTATTTACCTTTCTAAAAGCTTAAGCTGTTTGGACTTCAATTCTTAGCCTCTTATTGACTGTGATTATTATTGGACGCTGCATCACATCCCCTCTCTCCCATTATCACACATTTTAGAAAACTGGGACATCAATAATCTTGCTTGGGGTCAGAATCACTTGTGAAATACCTGTTTGAGGTGAATGGCCTTGGGGGATTGAAGAAGGCTACACTGATGTGAATATCCCCTGGGAGGCCTCCCTTCTGCGGACAGCGATGCCATTGGTCCTGCTCATAACCAGAGGGTCACATCAGGACTGACATCAGCATCCCGTCTGCTGTAGCATGAACAGCACAGGTTCATACTATAACTATGAACCTAGTGTACAGACAAATGCGTGCCAAAATAAAGGCAACACTTGTAAATGAGGGATCCTTTAAATGGGGGCAGTACTGTGAATGTCTGTTGGGGGTGCCACGGCAAGTACCGGCAGATAGTCCCACCCACCCTGCTGGGACTCTCCTAGCCCATCCCTTCCCCCTCAGGTTACCAAAGTGTTTCCTTTATTTTGGCAGTTGCCTGTATCTGTTGTATAACTGCTACTTCTACTACTACTGTGAACTTCTTCCACTGATAGCTAATTTACATTTTGAGCAGGTACATTGTTTATTGGATTACTGGAAAGCCATTTGGCTGCTCTGTAAAATAGATAACTTCTCACTATGACTCCTCACACGATGTAGTAATGGGGCTGGCAGTGTAGTGTAATGGTTAGGGAGCTGGACTTGCAACTCAGAGGTTGCTGGTTCAATTCCCAGGTGGGACACTGCTGTTGTACCCTTGAGCAAGGTACTTAACCTGAATTGCTTCAGTAAAATATCCAGCTGTATAAATGGATTGGGTGTAAAGAAATGTAAACTGTGTAAGTCGCTCTGGATAATAGCGTCTGCTAAATGCCTAAAATGTAAAATGTAATGTAGCTCGCTATCAGACTCCTCTGTGCAAGGTCACAGAATGGCCGCATCTGTCACGCATTCACTGAGAAAATGGAGGGAAGGTCTCCCAGAATCTCCCAGGTCTCACTGGGGTGGCCGTGTCATAACAGCTGCAAGAACGTGATTCAGAATTTGTCATATAATAAATGTGAATTTGCATGTTTTCCCCAAATAACAGACAGATAAGCAAGATGGTTTGCAAAGCATGAAGCGTACTATAGAAAAATGTTTCTACTGTGATACCGTACTGGTTTGGCAGGCAGACACCAGCGGGTATGCTTTCTTTTCTCAGGAAACAGAACAGTAACGGTCTTTATGTTCCATAACTGTGAGGTACGGGATAAGGACCCAGACGCAGACCAGGATCAGGCAGAAAGGAACGTTTAATTCAGGCAAGGATCAAAAACCAGTTGTCAGGGTAGTGAAGGTACAAAATCAAAATCCAAAGAGAAGTCACAAACAATCCAAAAGTAAAAACCAGTAAATCAGAGAAGGCAAACAAACAGAATCGGCGGCAAACGCAAACGAAAAACAGAAAAACAGAAAAATGTCAGACTCTGGCTTACAAGTAATCGGCACAGGGAATGAAGATCAACGTTCTGATGGGGAATGAACATAAACACGGAACTTAAATACAAGCAGAGAAGGGAAACACAATAGGAACCAGGTGTTACTGGGAGGAGAGAGGGGTAGGAACACAGGTGAAAACAATGGGATTCGTTAATCCAAAAACGAGGGGAATGAAAGACAAGGACTGGGAATAACAGACACATAGACAATAAACGACCTGGAAGAGCAGGCAGACACGTGCATAGTTCAAGGGGAAGAACGCATATAGAAATCTGCGTGCAAATGAAGTGAAACGTGAGAAGCGTACAGGGATAGGACAACGAGAGAGAGAATGATAGCGATAGTTAGAAACGTGAGATAATTAGTGATTAGTAGTGTTAGTAACTTAATCTAAATCCCTAATGTTAGTAGTTAAGTAGGTTAGTACTATATACATCTAACTAATATATACAAAGTGTAATAGAAAGTAAGAAGGAAGTAAAACAAGATAATAAGCTAAGACGGAAAAAACAAAACATAGAATCTCCCGAACTGCATGACAAAAGACAAGGAGTGGATCTCGAAATACAGGAACAATGACAACAGGGGAACAGAACTTGAATCGAACGAGAAAGATGAATAATGAATAAACAAAGAACAAAAACAACCGAACAGACATTGCAGAACATAACAATAACAGAAAGTTTGGGGATTCAGACAAAAACATGATACAAAAAACAGATTAAATATGTGGGCAATAGAATCAGTGTAAGGGTGAAGTGAAGTGCCAGTCGCTCAGGCGTACACAAACACTTCCAGCAGTGAGATGCAGTGAGAGTAGCAGCATCACCACATGCATGCAGACCTAAAAGCCGGATCTTAATAAAACTGATAATATGAATATGTATGAATGATAAAATTCTCATGTCTTTTACACACCAGGAAATATGCTGCTACTGTATGTATCACTGACACAATGATACAGTATGTGAAGAGATGTATATTCAATTAAACAATTAAAACATTCACATCATCAGTGTAGTGTGGATCGAAGGTGGAAGAGCCACACGCAGATCTCAAGAGTATCTAAAAGCTGAACGCAAGCGATCAACCATTAAATCTGCGAACAGACTAGGGAGCGGGGAAACAGATAGAAAAAGAAGAGAAATAAGGAAACCCCGGGACAAAACTCCATGGGAATAAAACCAACAGAAACAACCCTAATAGGGCGAACACTCCTCACCGAGGAGCTAAGGAAAAAGAAAACAAATGTCTACAGAGGCCTTAGCTCTGGGGAATTTAGCCCCGACAAACAAAGAATAATATCTCAAAGGAAACCACCGAAGTGGTGAGCTTAAAACCCTTCGTTTGGAGATGATTAATCTCCCTAAAAGGCTACCACAGAGTGGTGATGCTAAACCTTTATTTTTGAGATGAATAAGTTAGTTCCTTCTCTGTTTAACTAAGAGAACAACAGGGTGGTCAAACTAAACCTTAGTTCAGAATACCGGCTAGAGCGTAATAATTAGTTTACACAGAAGCGTTTGCATGAGGGAAAAAGAGACCTTAAGTAGGAGACAGGATTAATACTGATTGCTCTCAGCTGGAAGCGATCAGAGCACCCACCGACACAAGCCCATATAAGGGCGGCAGAATGACAACGATTCCTCTCAGCAGAAAGAGAAAAAGACCATCACATGACCACGCGCCCTCCAGAGGCCGAACGAGGTAAAACCGTGACAATCGGGGCCTCGGGTGGGGTAATGGTCAAAGCACTCGCCCAGAATGCAAGTTGTCCTCTGCAGCCACGGTTCGAAACCCGGCTGCGCCAGCCCGACTCTGGCCAAGAGCCCCATCGGGGGCGGTGATTGGCTGACTGCCCAGAGGAAGGGGGGAGGGTGAGCCGGCACAGGCTTGCCGAGAAGCGCGAAAGGCGTCCGTTGTACGGGAAAAACTGGCTTGCCTCTGAGGACGAGTGGCGGGCTTTGGGGGGAGGGCAAATTGAAAGAAATAGAAGGTATAATTGGAAAAAATCTGAAACAAAAGAAAAAAATCAACAAAAGAAAGACAAGCTCTGCAAAATAAGCTTTTGCTATATCTTGAAGGTATATCTGTATCCTATTTTATTTGGTTTCAGATGTTGTACATCAGTAGGTCTTCTGAATTTGAATTCACTGCAGTGGAGAAAAAGAGAGTGCAGGAGGAGTATGCTGGTAAATATGAATCAATAATATATATATGAACTTTATTATTATTAAAGGGATAAACCCCTTGAGATGTCGCATCTCGTTTTCGAGGGGGTCCCTAGAAACATAGGTACATCAACTAAACAAGTTGGTACATCAACTAAAACAAGAGAAAAATACAACAGATCAACAGAAATACAAAACACAAACACAAAAAACAACAGTCATACCATCATACAATCCCCCAAAAATCAAAAACAAGAACAAGTTGTCTTGAGGTGAGCGAATAATAATGTTCTAAAAATATACAGTGAAGAACTGGAGCGAAGCGAGTTAGGCAAGTGGTTCCAGTCCGATGGGGCTTTACATTTAAAGGCCCGGCGTCCAACTTCTTTAGAAAAAACGAGGCACAATGAAAGAAGGGTACTGTGCGTGTCTGAATGAATAAGAAGATCTGCAAGGAACTAAATATTGCTTTAAATAAATGGGATATTTGAAAAAGATACATTTAAAAATAAATTGCAGCCAATGGTAATGCATTCTGGATTGTAATGAGAGCCAATTAAGTGATTCATACATAACGCAGTGATGAGTGTGATATGGGCACCTAAGGATGAACCTACACAGTTTATTGTAAACTACATTAAGCGGACGTAAATTTGATTCTGATGTATTCTGATAAACTATATCTGCATAATCGAGAATGGGGAGTACTAACTGAGTAATAATTCTTTTTCTAACCTGAAAAGTGAAGCAGTTTATTGAACGGTAGAGTGAGCTCAGGCTGCGATTTATTTTCTTTATAACAGAGTCAATATGAGGTTTGAAGGAAAGTTCTGGGTCAAGCCAAATACCAAGGTATTTGAAAACTTCCACTTTCTCAAGTGGTGTCCCATCACAGAAATTAATACTTAAATTGTTACATGTGCGTAGTCTGAACCTAGTCCCAAATAACATCAAGGAGGACTTTTTCTTGTTTAAAAGAAGTCTGTTGTTAGAAAACCAGTTTTGAACAGCATTAAAGTCAGATTGCAGTGACAATTGAATTTGTGATATATCAGAATTAGATGTATAAATGACAGTGTCATCAGCATATAGATGGACATGACAGTCGGAGCAGATTTGTGGAAGATCATTGATGAAAATAGAAAAGAGGAGAGGACCCAATGAAGAACCCTGGGGCACACCCTTTTCCATAACTGCATAGCTGGATTGTTTACCATGAAATACAACACAGTGACGCCTGTTATGAAGATATGCATTGAACCATAATAGGGCTTGCTGAGAGAAGCCAATAGAGTAAAGTTTATCTAGGAGTAGATAGTGGTCGACCAGGTCGAAAGCCTTGGTCAGATCTATAAAGATTGATCCAGTTAACTGATTGTTATCAAAGGATGATGACACGTCATTTGTGAATTTAAGGAGAGCAGTGGTAGTGGAGAAATTTGGCCTAAAACCAGATTGGGATTGGGATAGAATGTTAGAGTCATTAATATACTGAGATAGTTGATTGAAGATTAATTTCTCAAAGATTTTAGCCACCGAACTAATGATTGAAATAGGCCTATAGTTGTTGAGGTCTGAAGGATCACCACCTTTATGAAGTGGGGTTATTTTAGCATATTTCAGATGAGGGGAAGAGTGCAAGTTGAAAGAGATAGATTAAATAGGTCAGCAAGGGAAACATTAATATATGAGAGGCAAGTTTAATGAACTTAGCCTCCAGTCCATCAGGACCAGCGCTACTACTCTCTTTCAATTCACCAATGACCTGAAAGAACCTCGGAGGCTGAGATTTTCTGAATGAGAAGGAACCTCTACTGCAGTGTGTGTTAATAGATGAGTTGACATATGAACTGGTGGTGCCAGAAGAATCAGCAAAGAGAGAACTACTAATAGAGGAGAAATAGTTATTAAAAGCATCAGAGATAACTAAAGCATCCGTGACAATTTTGTTATTGATTCTCATCAAGTTAGAAGAGCTTTTTTCGGATTTATTAAGGACACTATTAATTCGCTTCCAGAACTGTCTAGGGTTAGTTTGATCTTGAGAGAGGCAATCCTTATAATAATTAGATTTGGCTAATCTTGTTTTGGTCTTAGACAAATTCCTTAGGAGTCTGTAGGATTCCCAGTCAGTGGGATGCTTAGAGGCACGATATTTTGCCCAGGCCTTGTCTCGCTCTCTAAAAAGATGGATGAGATCTGGACTGATCCAAGGTAAGTGTCGGCCTTTCACTCTACTTGTTCTCCAAGGTGCATGTAAGTCAATAACTTTCGTTATCTCTGAGTGCAAGAAGTTCGAGGCTTCCTCGACAGAGGGAATTAATTCAAATCGATCCCATCTAATGGACATTATATCGTGAATAAAGTGATCAACATTTACATTTTTACATTGTCTCATTCTGATAAGTTTGGGAGGGGACTTGGGTAATGTGATCTTCCAGACACAGTAAATAACACAGTGATCACTAAAACAGTCTGATAAAACCCCAGATTTAACAATCCTAGCAGGATCCGAGACTAGTATCCAATCGAGGAGAGACTCGGACTTCTCATCGACTCTAGTGGGTTCACTAATGAGTTGTGTGAAGTTCACACCACCAATTAAATTTCTGTCAGCAGAGGATGAGCGATCCAGCCAGTTGCTATTAAAAGTTGCTAATAAATATGGTTACATCCAGCTTAAGCTGTTTAACATGCCTCACAAATTCCATTGGTTGGCCCTTCCCAGTTTTCAGGCGCCCACTCTTCAGAGCCACAGAGGGGTGTGGGCGGCAATGGTATGCAGAGGGAGCACCAATCCAATGTCTGATGACTGCAACCGACAGCTCCAAGCCCCGCCCCTCCCCTCTGCTCTGTCCAGCTGTCTGTGTCCAGCCTCCACAGTTCCAGATCACGAGTGTGACCACTGGACAGCACCACAGCATGCCCAAAGGGGGCAGTGAAGACACCACTTTCGACCCCTGACCCAGGGACACTCCACAGGGCAGCGTGACCATGGGCTTCCTCTTCTGTCTGCACACGCTGTTCACAAGGGCAAAAGTGAGTGAAATATTGTCAGGTATATTATCACCGTGCTGTACTGGTCCAAGGAATATTGTTGAGGAAATCTGACATTTGCATTTTTGGCTATTAGCTATGTTGTTTTGCCATTAGGTTATGATTATATACAAAATAATTCATATTTTTACAATTGTATGATAATTTTTTACATTTAGTTAAAGTACAAATATTGATGCTTGAAATACTGATGAAATAGCAGGCTAAAAGTAAATGTACAATTTACTCTGAATTTCTCCAACTCAAACAATGCTTTGACGTTTGTTAAATATGTTTATGATGCTGCTTGTGAATGATACCTGTGGATAAGGAGATGGACCTCTCATGGAAATCAAAAGGGAAAAAGTAGTTTTTTGTTAAACTTTCTGCTGTTTTTGGTCCTGGCATCTGTAGAACATGAGTTAGACAAGTATGAGACATTCCTAACAGTGTGGTGTGGGTGTAGGAATGGCGTGAATGTGCTTTGTTTCCAGTGAGCAAGCTCAGAGGAAAGTGACAGTTAGCCAGCTCAACGTTGCTGCAGCAACAGGATTCAAATGTAACTGCTGCCTGGCAATCTCACCCATGGCTAAAAATTAATCTTATGAAGAATGAAATCATTTAAATATAAATATAAAATATAAATTGCCTTTACTGCTAACCTGGGGCTATTTAAATCACTGTATAAGAGGAGAACAGTAGTCCCTTTGTTAAATTCAAATTATCCACTGCACCACCGTGCCGCCCTTAAAAAAATCAAAATATAAATTGCCTTTTCAAAAAATCCTGTATAAAAGGAGAACGTTGGCTGGTCAAAAATTCCATGACGTGTGGTCAAAGTGTAAATGTGGGGGGGAGAGAGACTGACTGTGGCCTGCAGTTGCACGGGGCGGTGCATAATTGGTGCCTGAGGAGGGACTGATCGATTTGGCCGGCTTGTCTGTGTCTCGTCGCACACCAGCGATCTGCGCTGTTCAATTGGTTGCCCAGTCTGCTGGTATGAAGCTGCACCTGAAGTATCCTCCTCCAACTCGACTGATGAGGTGTGAAAACAAGCAGTGGCTGACATCACGTGTTTCGGAGGAGAGTGCGTACTTATCTACTCATTCCCAAATTGACAGGGGGTGTTGCAACGATCGGGGGAAAAGCAATACAAATATATATAAAAGCAGGAAGAATTATGAAGGGCAAACAGAGAGAGAATGAAGGGAGAATAAGGGCTCTGCATTTACAGGAGAAGAAAAGGAACAGGGAACTCAGGGAACTGCACTCTCCACTCTTATGCATCATGCAGTAGTTACACATCTGCCCTCCATGTCACAATCACACATGAACCTGACAATATCTCCACCTTCACAGATTGCCCTCAATACAAAAATAATTTTCATGGTCATCCAGAAGTGTGATTGGAGTAACAGGATGCTGGCATGCCCCTATGCCCACTGTAACCCCCCCCGTGACCTCCAGTGCCCAGACAAGGAGGTGTGTGGAATACTTTTTAATGAAGGCATATATTCTATGCATATCGCACACGGCGAACCTGTATGACTGTGGCCATGTTCCGATATGCTTATTTGACATTTGACTATAGTAATATGAGCTTTTGCCCACATGGATACCGTTAGCTGATGTTAGCTTGCTATGATAGCTAACAGGTTATAGCTAACCTGTGGTTCCATTATTTCAATTATTGTCACTGTCACTTAAGCTACAATAGTGGGGCGGCTTAGCCCAATAGTTTAAAAGAATTGTGCATTTTGTGATACAAGCACCAAATTTGGCACAAATGTACATTAATATGTTGCGAACATTTTCAGATATTGGGCCACTTGAAATTCTCTCTTTATGTCCGCCATATTGGATTTCAAAATGGCCGCCACTTGAAAATCTACATTTGCTATTATCTCTGGACATAATGCAGCTATTGACTTGATTCTGGTATCTAAATGTATGTTTTTGGGGGCAAGGAATCCAATGGTACCAATTTCAACTTAATATTATTTATCACAGTCTGTTATATAATTGTATTTGGAAATTATCTAGGCAAATATTGGATTCAACACAATACTTTGAAAAAGAATGATTTTATTAAAGCATGTTAAATGTGTGTAAATGTCTTAGTTCTGTCAATGTCTTAGGTATAATACTGACATGCTACATGGTCTAGTATCTGAGGCTAGGTGTATACTGACATTCTACAATGGTCTGGTATCTGAGGCTAGGTATATACCGGTACTGAAGATACGTGTACATAAACAGTGTCATGTTAACAAGTTCAGCATTGCCACAAGTACATGTATGTTGTGGACTCATCGTCATGTGCAGTCCCCTTCACACACACAGAGGGCTGTGCACTGAAGGGCAGCCTTTTTGCACTTGCAGCGACTCACACACCCTTTTTTGCACTTGCAAGAAACCAGCTCAATGCAACTGTGAGCTGCCTCAGGTAGCCTGGTCCAGTAAGGTGTGTACTGTCCTTCTCCAGTCCTTGACCAACCCCAGTTGGTTGGTGGAGGGAGCTCTGGTGCTGGCAGCAGTATCTGACCCCACACATGTCCACCTTGATACACTGCCCTCTTGACATGTTCCTCCAGAGCTGCCTTCGTTGGAGGGATGAGCTGCACATTGTTCTTCCTTGCGAAGAGTTTCCTCCTGGCCTTGTCAATGTCTGTGCATTTGCTGGTTCGATCATACAACAGGATCACGAACCTCTCGATGATGCGCATTGCATCCTCTGGTATGTCACGCGGTGCAGAGGACAGCAGCAGCAGCGCCTCAGTGAGTTCTGGCAGTACCGTCCAGACTGCCCACGCAGTCTTCTTGCCACGTCTAGCAAAACTAGACACAGTGTCGCATCCAGTTAGAGCGTGGAACATTGGCAGTGCACAAGCCTTCTCTCGTCCCAATCCAGCTGCTATTTCGTGTGCTGCTAGGTATCGGAAACTCTGGCCTGTTCCGAATGCCAGCCACAGTTCGTCTTCTGGTTGCAACTCCTGTGCCAGGGACACTGCCAGCACCACAACATCGGTGTCTACAGTCCGGATGAGTATTGCATGGTGTCCATGCTGGCCTGCGTGAGATGCATGCAGCAACATCCGACTGTCAGCTTCTTCATGGTTACATGGGGCGAGTGAGGTCAGATCTGGCAATAGTGGCTTGCTGAGCACTGCCGCTCCATCAGTAATGACGAGTTGCTTGTCCTCCTGGTCAAACCATTCCATGAGAGCTGCTGAGAGGAACCTGAACAGCTCGGTCTTGTTGCTGTCCACTCGTAGGAAGTTCTGCCAGTTTCCTGGTATGGCTGCGGCAGCCACCACACGTCTCCGCACGCCTTGTCCCGCTTTGCACGTGTACTACCTTTCAGTGAATCAGCAAGGTAAGTATCCCAGACCAGATCCAGGCGTGACACTGTTTGCAGCTTCGTGGACATATATGGGATGAAGATCTGTTGTGCATACTCTTCAAAGGTCTTTGATGCAGCCGGCTTCAGCATCTGGACGATGGCTGCTCCATCAAGCACAATACAGGTCGTGACAGGAGTCTCTGTCTTTGCGTCGGAGACTTCTTCCAAGCATGTGAGGAGATCATTCTTGGTACCAGTGCAGAGGCTTCCACCATCAGACAGTGCAGGAGGACATGTCTGATTCTCGTGACGAAATAACTCCTCAAGGTTTCCATCCCTCGTCTGGCAGCCAATGTACAGGTGTGCGAAGAGTTCACGGTCATTCTTGACGGAGGCCAGCTGTTGCTGACCTTTGCTCTGGCTTCTTGGAGTGGAAGTGCTGAACACCTTCAGCTTGTTACGAGGAATGGGGTCGTCCACTGCCTTTGTTCTGTCCAACAGACACTCTCTGGTGAAAGCCTCGAACTGCTCTTGGCCAATCCTCTTAGCATTCATCACGGTCTCCACGGCAGCAGGACCTGCGATCTCCTTTGTGTCCAGTTTGACTACATCCTGACTCTCCTCCTTGAATGGGTTGCCCATCTCCTCTATGACACCGACGAGAGAGCGAACATCTTTCACAAATGAGGCCTGTACACTTGGCGTCTGATCATGATGACGTGTGTCTGCTGTTTGCCGTCTCCAGTGTTGGTTCCCATCCTGGAATTCTTCGATCACCCTGGCAACTTCTGGTCCCGCAACCATCCAGCGACGTAGGGCACTAGGGTTGTCAGTGAGCCCAACTGCTCCACCGTCTCCTTTGATGCAGGCATTATTCTGCTCATGTGCCTGGTCAATCGGGATTGAAGAGAACACCCTCTGTGTTTTCTGAACGGTGAAGTAGCCTTCCCTGAATTTCCTGGCTACATCTGGGTGTTTGGTGGTGAGTTCGGCCATGTCCTTCAGGTGCACTGGTATCCACCTAGCATAGTGGGTGTGATCCAGTGCGTGGAACCAGGGGACCAGCTCTGTCAGAGCATCGAGGTACATCATTAACGATCCCTGCCTGAGTGAACGCACATACACTAGAACCAACAGTTCTAGTTCCAGCACGGTTGCCCAGTAGTGAAACTGGGGGATGTCTTCTCCTCTCTGGCAACACCAGTCTTCAAACTCGGGAAGGTCCTCTGCATCCCTGGTTTCTCCCAGACAGTAGTGGTTGTAGGCACGGTGTTGCAGGATGTACAGTGCTGCTGCAGTCACTTGATGTGCTCTTCTTGTGCGCAAGACATGGGATGCTCGCAGGAATGAGTCTGCTGTCCCTGCTGTCGCAATCTCGGCACTACAACTATCACTACAACTACCACTACCACCACCACCACCACCACCATCACCACCACCACCACCACCAGAATCAAGTCAATAGCTACATTAGATCCAAAGATAATGTCAAATGTAGATCGTGAAGCGGCCATGTAATGTAAAGCAGCCATTTTGAAATCCAATATGGCGGCCCATTGGTTACAATACTCAGTGCAAATTGATACCATTGGATTCCTTGCCCCCAAAACATACATTTAGACACCAGAATTCAAGTCAATAGCTGCATTAGACCCAGAGATAATCACAAATGTAGATTTCAAGTGGCGGCCATTTTGAAATCCAATATGGCGGACATAAAGAGAGAATTTCAAGTGGCCCAATATCTGAAAATGTTCGCAACATATTAATGTACATTTGTGCCAAATTTGGTGCTTGTATCACAAAATGCACAACAGGTTTGCTATGCTGCCCTACTACAATCAAAAACTTATATCAGAAGTTATATCAGAAATAATAGAAGAAATGTCATAATTCCATCTATTGTTGGTGGTTGCTAAGGTAAATTATGGTTGCTATGCTCAGTGCAACGATCTCTGGGAACGAAGAGCACATGCATACATGTGTTGATGCATATTCAAAATTGTGGTCCAGTCAAGTAGGTGAGAATACCTCTGGGTATTCTGGTGAGTACTTGCTGGTTGCATACTTCTGTTCTGAATGCACTTATGACTAGACAACCACGCGCGCTGGCACAAGTATAAAAGTTAACAAAAGTATGCATGCCAAAGGACAGTTTATTGGGAAGAGGAGAGAAAGCCAACTGTCAAAACGTCCTTCAAATGTAAATTGAGCATAACGCTTCAATGTCATCTCAGGGTTACCATACTACTCTGAATTTTGTCGTTTGATGAATATCATTATTCAAATATTCTCTTGGAGTTGGCTTTGCTGTGTGTCAATGTCACATTGGCATGTAACAGAGAAATACAATAACCCAGTGTTGATGAGTATTATTCAAATTCTGCCCTGTTCTTTCGTCTATGTAAAGTCGTGGCACTTTCCCTACATCAGAAACATCTGACAGGAAACACACGTCTGACTCCAGGCAGACCTGGAGTTCCACGAGTATGATCTACTATGATCTAGGGCTGGCAGTGTAGTGTAATGGTTAGGGAGCTGGACATGTAACTCAGAGGTTGCTGGTTCAATTCCCAGGTGCTTCAATTCCCAGGGCACTGCTGTTGTACCCTTGAGCAAGGTACTTAACCTGAATTGCTTGGATTGGGTGTAAAGAAATGTAAACTGTGTAAGTTGCTCTGGATAAGAGCGTCTGCTAAATGCCTAAAATGTAATGTAGTGTAAAATCTACAGAGACACTGAACACTTCCTGCAAGTGAATAGGGCTTTTCATGTTGAAATGCTCAAAAACGGATGTCATCTCTTTGTGTGTCAATCATCCCTCTCTTTAATCTCCCTTCCTCCCACAGAGTCTACCCTTCCCATGGGCCCAGCAGTGTTCAGGTAAGGAGAGGATCTGCTTTTAATTATTGGGGCTGAGCACCAAAGAACAGGAGCACCTTTCAGCTAACAGAATCCACCCTGAGTCCTTACAAAATGAATTCTGGGAAGGAAGTCATTTTTTGTCACTCCAGAGAACTGTGATGAACGAGCTTCAGAGCCTGTCACCTGCACCTCAATGGCTCTACAAAGGTTATGGCGCAGCTCTCATGAACAAAAAAGAATAAAGGAAGCCAAACTTTTTCAAAGACCAAAGTTTTCAGTGTATATGTCTAGATTACTGTTATATGAATACCAGGATTTTTATTTATTTGTTTATGTGTCAGGGACATAGCAAAGGCATTGTTACAATATTAAATTAAAAACAATTACTATTAAAAACAAGCTTCAGATGCATTGCATTTAGTGCTTATAGGCAAAGGCTAATTTCCAACACCTGTCCCCAATAAACTGCAAAACACAAAGATGAAGTGAAACACCTTCCACGGACTCT
Source organism: Aldrovandia affinis (assembly GCA_029706075.1). NCBI lineage: Eukaryota > Metazoa > Chordata > Actinopteri > Notacanthiformes > Halosauridae > Aldrovandia > Aldrovandia affinis. The sequence continues at coordinate 1,409,326 of JAINUG010000126.1, read as the reverse complement.
GCAAGAACCGCCCGTTAGCATCATTGAACCATTATGGGAAGTTCTCAACGTAAAGTGCAGACACTTGTAATCATCCATGCAATCTAAACATATACAGGGGGTAGAGACAATAATGGAAACAGCAAACAATATATGAATTTGTATTAACCAATAATACCTTCTATTCCAAAGGGCAACAACGCTTGGTTTTCTTGAGGTAACTCACTATTTCCATGCTGGCAAAACCATGCTGATCTTTTTTTTTTTGACCAGTCTTTTACAGAATTTTTATTTTTTCCACGGTTTGTTGGTTTGGTCACTTGAATGTCAAAAATAAAAACAAATGAATGAAAGTCAACATGGCCTCCAGAATCACTGGAGTGTAACAGGTCAGTTTTTTCCTGCTTATAGGAGAAGCACATGCTCTGCAAACCTAGATCCACTTTAAATGAAAGAAAAATGATCATTTGTTCCCCTTTTGTTAAAAAAATAAATGACTTTTTTGTGTGTTTTGCACAATAAATTGCCTGTCAGGGTTAATAAAGATTCATTGATTGATTAAGAGATAAAGTGGTTCAGGCCAGTTTTTTTACACAGATGAGGAACAGCTGTATAATTAAAAACACTTTTCAAATTCATATGACTGTTTAAAAAGTCCAGGGAAAATATGCATGTTATTCAGTAATAACAAGTAATTAACTTTTAGTCTGACTCAGGGGCTGTACAAATAGTTTTTCTTTACGTAGACTAGAATTTTTTGTTTGGACAGTTAAAGAAGCAAGCAAGGGCCTGGAATAGAGCCTGGATCCATCAGCAGCCATTTGGAGTTCTTTAGCTTTGACTCGCCCTTCCTCCGGGCTGGGCAGTACCTTAATACCACCCTATTAAAACACTATGGGCCCTAATTTGGTGAATCAGGACAGTGTCGGTAACGCAGATGCAAAGTGAGGACGGTGGCGCTTTAGGGCGTGTCTAACGCAATTTCTGTAATTTTGTGATTTAGGACGATAGCGCAGTTGTAACTAAAAAAAATACATGTGGGTGTGGTGGGGGTTTGGTTTCATAATGGCCAATCAGAACACCTATTTTCTATCCCTTTAAATACCAGTGCACTAACGCTATAGCAAATTGGCAATTTCCTGACATGGATGAGTTTTGCGCGGCTGGGCCAGGAGCGCTTCTCAAAAGAGGAGAGCGATTTGCTTGTGCGAGAGGTGGAGAAAAGTTGGTGTGTGAATCAGAGGGGGAAAACAAGGCGCACATTAATTTGTTATTTTCATGATTTGAGCTTATATTTTGAGACCTACATTGTTAAAAGAAAGTGTTTTATTATCTCTTTTTTTCCTTATTTGTAGGCTTTCCAACTTAAAAAACAACGTTTCTTTTCTTCTAACTTAATGTAATTGTTAAATGGAAAGCAATAAAAAAAAAAACTCACAACTGCAACTAGGCCTGTTTCATTTATGTTCGTCATGCAGTAGGCCTACATCGTCACCCTGGAGTGTGCATCACAAACCACCTGGATATTAATGGAGTGGACCCCCTTCCGATTCACATAAATGATACTGTGATCAGATGGTGCGCGCAACTGCACATGTGTGCAGTCAAATGGCACCCAATTGGAGGGGAATACATTGTGTATAAAATCCTGCTTAGTTCTCTGCTGGCTGTTGGGTATAGGAACGAACTGATAGCCATCTAGCCAACACCGGCTACCAAACCCAGGGTATCGCTCACGGTATCACCTTCGGTGTCCAATTATGTACTCCCATTTTCTGTAGAAAGAATAAAACCCTTTCACATAAGAAAAATAATGTGCATACAAACATATATTTATTTAACAGGTGTATCTTACTGAACGGTAGCGATGGATGGCCTGCTGGCTTCAGTCTCATGTCCGTGCATTGAATAACCGCAAGCTGTGGTGAAATACTGTCATTTTTAGCTTAATTGATTTCGCTTGCAAGTTACCCATGGATTGGATGATTTGCCTCAACGTGGGGGGAAATTCACAATATTCACAAAATATTCTCATGTGATTTCAGATAACCCTATGTTCATATGTGCACATCAATAAAGTCACCAAATTGCACAGAGCGCCAGCATTTGCGTTGAGGTGGTCTAGGAGGTGGTATTTATTTTATTTTGGCAGTTACCTGTAGTTGACCTGGCGGTCCCATGTGAGGTCTGGGCTGAGGCTCTTTCCACCGCCTCGTCATTGAGTATGACAGCATGGGGGGCAGGTTTGTTTTGTGGCAGTCTCATGCTGAGATAAGGTAGTATCAGTAGCAGTATGAGCTCTGATAGGGCAGTATCAGTACCAATAAGAGCTCTGATAGGGTAGTATCAGTGCCAGTATGAGCTCTGATAGGAAAACCACCACAAGAGATAAATCCCCACCTTGTGGAACACCTGCCAGTATTGATTGGGGTTCTGAGAAGTATTTTTTTATTTATATGTCATTTAGCAGACGCTTTTATCCAAAGCGACTTACAGTAGTGAATGCATACATTTTTCAGTATATGTGGTCCCAGTGGGAATTGAACCCACAACCTAAGCGTTGCCAACGCTGTGCTCTACCAACTGAGCCACAGAGAATTTTACACATTAGTTTCCTCACCTGCTCTCAAAATAACTTCTTATGGCCAGCCTGGCGTGCTTGGATACACCACGTGAGGCTAATGTTAACATGTCGATCATTATCTATTGGATCAAATGCCCCTGAAAAGTCATGTGAACATCAAATTTGATTCAGTCTGTTCCATCTCACATCTGTTATGGGAATTATGGCCAGTGCAATAACATCATACAATTAAAACTTTTCTGTTATGTACATATAGGACCAAAACTCCCTGTTAAGGATATTATGACATGTAATATATTTAACCATATATTTATTATGTGTGTGTTATATATTTAACACTATTTAACCATCCCTGTAGATGATATTAACTGATATCCTTGTGGATTAGCATATGCCATTTAAGACTTTTGTCTGGTTTCAGGATCCAAGCACAAATGCACTATAAGACGATGCTCTGGACAATCCAGTAGCAGTAAGGAGAGCACCTTGGATTCATACTAAAAACTTCCATTTTAAGAACTACTATAAAGTTGAGAACTTTTTCTACTTTTTAAAATAAATACAAAATACAAAACACTTCAAAGGCTTTGTGTTCCTATTCCTGGCATATAACCCAAAAGGCTGTTTCAAATTCATAGCCTCTACTGCAAAGGAAATAGCATGCTTACCAGCAGACAAAATAATAAAAAGGAAAAAGAAATAGTCCAGCATGGGGCAGAAATTGAAGTGAACTGGCAGTCAAACAGAATTGCTCAACGCATATCGGAACGATGAACTTACCTGAACCGAAAAAAACCTGATTGGTGGCTCATGTTGCAATGAGTGTGAGTGGAAATGTTTTGGGGGTTTAGGATGGGGACTGTGTGCAGCAGTGGTTTGAGGAGAACACAGACAGGGTTTGATGAGTTTCCAATCCCAGTCACCTGAGCAGAAACCTTGGGAGAGTAGGACTGATGTGAACATGAGCTACTACGACAACCCCTCCACACCTTTCTCAACAACGTTCCATAGAGGTGCAAGGTGGTTATTCAGAGACAAAGAAGGGCCTTCGAGTTAAGGAATGCCTCATAGTGTGTACAGAGTGGCGTATGGGGTGGTGACACCATCACCTATTCCAATACAAAGAAATAACAAGTCTGACAATAACAAGTAATTGTTTTTGACTGCGGGTGTCATTTCCACACCTGCTAACATCCGGATAAATTCAGTTACTGGAACGTTCCATTACTATGGCCAGTCAGTACATATGTAATCATATAGAGAAACTGAACTATAGATATCCATGTGTGTGTGTGTGTGTGTGTGTGTGACTGTTAAACTGCCAGACAGGAGTGTATGATATCTATGGAGGGGCTAGTTCAGTCCACACCCCAGGTATCCAGACCTACATATCCCCACGTAAAGTACTACAGTGTAGCTTTCACATTTTCATCATTCTGGGGACATGTGGAATCATAAGATATGCTGATCGCCTTTTCAAGTTTAGGTACAAATTCAGTGGTGTGGTTGTGTGTATGTATGCTTGTGCTTGGTTGCTGGGTTAGGGGTATGCAGTTTAACATGAACAAAATGGACAACTGGGAGATTTAATGATGCATTGCCACATTGATCCCGGTATGTGTTCGATTTATTTTGAGCTATTTCTTTTTTAAATTGAGTAAATAAAAAATAAGTATATGCTGGACCACAAGGTGATATTATCCTGTTTTGAAAACGGTAAAACACTGGTATGAAAGTGTTAACGTGGAGAGGAAGAGTTCCAACTGCTCAAAAAACATTGATTTGTCATCTGTTCCTTGTGATTATCCATGCCAGCAGACAATTTTCTGCAGTAGAATCTCAAGGGGGAGACAGTTTGTGGTACCCCTGCTCAGCCAAGGAAGACGAATGAGCTTGACAGGAGAGAACGATGAACGGCTTACATTAAAAGCAGAGTCTCCTTTTCAGACGCGCGTTTACAGAAACCGCCTGGGTTAAGCAAGTTAAGCTTCTATAAGAGTACAAGAGCAATGCCTCACCTGGGACTGAAAGAAACCAGGTTCCCTCACCACGACACAAACGCCCTTAGATAACCTACCATATTCTTATTAAAAAGTTATCTCCAGCATAGGCAGGGTGGTTCTAATGAGCCGGCCTGTCATGATCTGGGCTGGGCTGACTCCAGGTATAGTCCTGTAGCACATCAGTGCCATGTGAGGGTCTGGCTGCCTCAGAATCCTTTTCGCTGTCTGAACCGCCCTCTCTGCAGCTTCATTAGCCTGCGGGTAGTGGGGGCTGGAGGTAGAATGGCTGAAGTCATAGTCACAAGCAAACTGTTTGAATTCTGCGGACACAAATTGTGTTCCATTGTCTGTGATAAGTTCATTAGGAATCGTTCATCGGACAAACATGCTTTTCATCCTAGCTATGACCTGTTGACTTGTCGTGGTTGGCAGGTGGGCTATTTCAATGTCCCTAGAGTAGTAGTCCACCACGATGAAGTAGGACTTTCCATTTAGCTCGCACAGGTCTGCTGCTAACTTCTGCCATGGACCTGGTGGCAGAGGCGTTGTTATAATGGACTCCTTTCATTTTGTCACTTTATGGATACTACAGAAGGTACAGGTAGTAATCTTTCTGTTTATGTCTGCTCCAATGTCTGGCCACCAGACAGACATTTTGGCACGCTCGCAGCTCTTTGTCAGCCCTTGATACCCTCTGTGGATCTGTTCTAGAACCTCTTCCCGCAGTGAGGCGGGAATTGCAATCCTGTCTCCGTACAGGAGCAAGCCATCTTCGGCTGACAGAGCAGCTCTCGTGGCGCTGTAGCCCTTCAGCTGATAAGGCACGTTTGGGCCATCCCTCGTGGTTGTAGCGGATTACCATCTGCATGTCCGTGTCAGCATGCGTGGCCTCTCTGATGGTGTCAAGTTTCGTTTTGGACACTGGTCTGCTTGTCATCACGGCTTCAACATATGCCTGGACCTCCGCCTCTGTCTCTGAACTGCCACTGTTCTGGAGTGGGTTTCTGGATAAGGTGTCCGCCAGCACCAATTGCTTACCAGGCACGTGCACTGCTCGGACATTAAAACGCATGAGACGCATAAGCAGCCGCTGGCATCTCAGAGGCGCTCTGTCAAGGTCAATGGAGTTAATTAGCGGGACGAGCGGCTTGTGGTCTGTCTGAAGGCAGACATCATCCATACCTTATAAGTAAAGGGCAAATCGCTTGCACGCCCACACTGCAGCTAAACACTCCTTTCCGATTTGCGAATACCTTCGCTCTGCATCCGTCAGCGTCCTGGAGCCAAAGGCCACGGGCCTGAGTTTGCTATCGTGGACCTGCAGTAGTGCTGTGCCCAGACCAAAGCTACTGGCATCAGCACTGACTACTGTCACCTTGGTGACGACATAGTACGCCAGGGCAGGAGCCATGGATAGCATAGTCTTGACTTTGTTGAAGGCTTGCTGCTGGGGTTCTGCCCATACACATACTGTGTCTTTCTTCAACAGATCTGTCACAGGATAGAGTTCTGATGAAAGACCTGGCAGGAATTTCCCTAAGTAATTAACCATGCCTAGAATCTGCCACAGCTCCATCACATTTGTTGGGCTAGCCATCTCCAAGATTGCGTCCACTTTGCTTTTATCGGGCTTCAGTCCATCCTTCCCAATTATGTGGCCGAAGTACTGGACCTCGGGCTTGCTGAAGTAACACTTCTTTCTATTTAACTTCAGTCCAGGGCTTGTCTGGGTAAGTATCATACTGCTAGTTCCGGTTGCACTATTTCCTTCACCTAATTTGATTGGTTGTATCCCAGATTCCCTGCCACATTTCATTGTGGGCCATTTGATGGATGATATGATTATTTCTTTGTAGCCTGTGGGACAGTAAGTAATGGAATTTCTTACTGTCAAGTTTCTTTTAACTAGCTCGCAGAATTATATATATACAGTACCAGTCAAAAAATTGTTGAGTACACCTTCCATCTGGACTATGGCTAATTATTTTACAGGCACCCAAGATAACGACCGAAACACACCTTGAAGTTGTGCAATAACTATCTGGTGAAGGGGTTGTAACGTGAAGGACAACTCAAACTAAGGACCTGGCCTGCCCAGTGTCCAGACTTCAATCCCATAGAACTTGTATGGGATGAACTGGACAGAACAGTCAAAACAGTCAAAGCAACCCACAAGTGCCTCTGGGAATTGCTGCAGGAGAGCTGGGAAGACATATCGGGTGATTTCCTGCTGAAACGTATTAACCGAATGGCCTGTGTTTGTGAGGCTGTTATCACAGCAAAGGGTGGCTATTTTGAGGAATCCAAGATTCAATTTTCAATAAAATTGTATTGAACATTGCATTGATGTTCCTTTTGTTTATCGTTTTTGTGTTTTTGTCATTTTCAAGTATTTAAAGAAACTTATATGGTGTAAAACATTGTCAATTATAAGATAAACCTTGTTTCCAGCAGGTGTACTAAAACTTTTGACTGGTACTGTATATATATATATATATACAGGGCCGTGCACAGACATTTTGGGGGCAGGGGCTCAAGCAAAAAAAAAAAAAAAAGCACTCACCCCACCGACACGCACTATTCCCACCCCGATGTTGCCACACCGCCGCCATCCATAATCACACACTATGTTCATAACATGGGACCTGTTTAAATTCTACTGAAACACATTATTCAATGAAGAAACCACAGATTTGATGTAGTAATGCAAGTCAGTCAGTGTAAGTAATGCAGTCAGTCAGTGTTCAGTTGTTTAGACCAATTCAGTCACATTAGATCAGTGGTTTCTTTGAGAAAGAACCTGGGACCTGTTTTACTTTTCATTATAAGTAATGATAAGATTCTAGATCAGCAGTCCTACTCTGACATGCTTGATACATAAGCCCCCTGAATTTGGGGTTTCAAAACTTCCTTCTGTTTTCATGTTCTGTATAATTTTGTTACATTGCATATATTTTATAAATGAGACATATGGTACAACTACTGAACTACAGTTTGATTTTAGTAACATGTTTTTGAGCATCACACTGAGAGGAAAATAAACCACAGTGTTATATTATATTCAGAAACGCACGCACACACACACACACACACACACACACACACACACACACACACACACACACACACACACACACACACACACACACTACTTAAACACACTCATATATTTGTTACATCTATGCATATGGCTGAAAAACTGATCCAGGGTCAGGGAGGTGAGAAGTATTTTGCCTTTCATTGGAGACAGGTGTATTTGTCTCTTCTAGCAGTGTTTATGCTGCTTCTTATTTCCCAATCAAAATTGATTGATTTAAACTTTTATTTTAACAGGGAAACACACTGCTACATGCCCAAACAATAATACACTTTTAAATATCACTTTTTTTTTAAAAACTGTCTAAAGAAAAGGGGGTGACTACACTAAACTAGCAAAACTATGCAAAATGTAACTACCTGCTTCAGAAATTAATTGCATATTTGTAAGGTGCCCTGCATGATGGAGATAACATCGTTTTAATGATAATTAGACTAGCTTACTTGCTCGCGAGTACTGAGGCTAGTAATGACGAAATTACAGCGTGAAGGTGGCAAGTCCTACTGACCTACGTCATAGTTTTTTAACGGATATATAACATAAAAAGTAAGTAAGTGTTGTTTAATCGTAGTTTCATAATTAAAACAGTGCCTACCTGAGTGATATCATTCACCGTAACCAAACCGGGGCTGGGAATGCGGTGCTTTTCATGACAAGAATGTTGGAAGATGCAACATTGATTGATTGATTGAGACAAAACCATTTGGAAGGGGGGGGGGGTGGAGAGTGGAGTACTTTTTAAATTGATAAGGTGTATTTTTTCGTGGATACTACTATACATTTCCCTCTTTATATTTGATAGAATTTAAATAACAAATAAAGAAAAAAAATTATACAATTAACATCAGCCAAAAAAAGGGCACTTTTTGACTCTGAGGGTAAAAGGGCAGGGGCTCAAGCCCCCCTTGGTCCCTATCTGTGCATGTATATATACATATATATATATATATTCAAATATTCAAATATTCCTTTTGTATGTAATTACTTCAACATTCCAGAGTCGTCGGAAGTGTGTTTTGTCTATCTATATTATGATTAATTGTTTGGGGGAGGTGGGGGAAGGGGGAACTACCCATGATTCTTACAGAATTGAGTTTATTTTTACTCCAAACATGGGCATGAGCTGCCTACATTTGTCTGTCCTTGAAGATGAAGATTAGAAACAAACGCATTGCAGCTCTTTGCTCATGTTGCCAGGAATGCATGATATATACAGTACGTTGAACAATACGAGGAGACAGGTGCACCAAGGATTTGACTGGAAGGATGTTTCCTTCCATTTTTATCGTCTAATCAACGTGAGGCAATTACGGTCATTACATCCAACAAAGATAACATGAAGATTCATTTGAGTGATTTTATATTGTAGTGATCCTGAGAGGGTCGCTCCCCTGAAATGTGTGCGCGGGGCATTGTGGGGGAACACTATTGTTCCTTTGTGCGTCTCCCCTGGGTTAATTATAAAAGTGTTCTGCTAATCATTTATGTGTGTGTTAAATGACCCTTTTGTTGTGTTAGCTAGCTGGTGTGTTCATTCATTCGACCAAGTGTGAAGTGGACTGTTACTTCCTGATTGTTACGACATCTATGGAAGGCGTTTAAATGGTCAAACGTGTCCTTCTACACTACACTGGTGTCAGGAGTGGGGATGTATCAGGAAGAAGTGAGAGCCATTAGTGACGACATCTTCTGGATGCAGCGTCAGCTCAAGGGAGAAATGGATCAGGCCGAGCACCCCCGCTCGCGTTCAGGGATGAAAGAGTCCATCCGCCAGATGTGGCGAACGCGGAAGGAGGGAGCAGAGGAGGCCAGATAACTTTTCAGTTATGCTGAAATGGACACACCATTCTGCCGGGAGTGGCGCCAGGCGAAGGAAGGAGGGCCGGAGACCGGAGAAGTGTTAGCGTGCCCGGACGGGGCTAGCACTAGCTATGCAGCGGAGCCCACTCCCACAGCCTTGCCTCCCGGACCCTCGTTGCCAAAATATGATGGAACAGGGACATCATTCGCCCAACAGCTTGCAGCACAGCCGGATGAACACCATCACAGCTGTCCACCTAGCCTTGGCCCTGGAGGGGGACAAGAAACCTCTAAGTGCTTCAGCGTTGACTACAGCCTTGGATCGGCGTTTTGGTTTATCTTGAAAGTCATGCCAAGAACAGCTAGCTAAACGCTCTCGTGAGGGACAAGAAACATTAAGTGCTTCCGCTGCCGACATTCTTTATCATGCTAGGCTAGGCTACTCTACGTTTCCCGCTGCTGTCCAGGAAGAGCTAGCGCTACATGCGTTTCTGCGTACCCTAGCTCCGGAGGAGCTGTGCCGACACGTCCACCTCACCGCTCCAAGTTCGCTAGCTGAAGGCCTGAGGCCTCGCCCCACCGTTACAGAGGGAAACAAAAGCGGAGCGGCCCAGTGAGGAAGCGGTGACCAGGAAGCGACGCACAAGTTCTGGCTGGCCGATATCGACGATCCGTGCATTATTGACCTGGACTTGATGACGCGATGGAATGCATGCGTGGATGTTCCTCAAGCAGCGCTCCGGTTTGGAGACCAGGCAGTAGCCCTCCAGTCCGGCCGCCGTCAGAAGTGAGCCCACTGCCAGACTGCGGCCTCGCCCATCGCCGCCCTGCCTGCTGTCATCCAACAGCCACTGGCCCGCTGCACCGCACCGCCTGCCGCCGCCCAACAGCCATCGGCCTACTGCACTGCACTGCCTGCACTGTGCCTCCACAGTCATCGGCCTCTCCTGCTGCACGACTTGTGGCAACGCAGCAGCAATGGCTTGGACCCCTCACAGCAGCAACAACTGCAGCAGCTGGCTGAGGGGCCGACCTGTTGCAGCTGCTAGTGCCCCTTCGCCACCTCAGGGGGCGGTTCTACTGGCCCGGCTGCCAGCAGGACGTGGACTTGTACGTCCACTGCTGCGACTCCTCCATGGCCCAGAAGGGACCCACCCGATGGCCCCTCTACAGCAGTACTTGGTGGGGTCGAATACCTGGTTGAACGTTTTAATAGAGCATTGGCCACACAGCTCCCCATCTTGACCAGCCAGCACCAGTGGGACTGGGACCGCCATCTGCCCCTGGTCCTGTGGGCATACCGCACCGCCGTGCAGTAATCGAGCCAATGCACGCCGGCCAGCCTCCTGTTCGGGTGAGAACTCAGGACCCGGGTGGACCTGGTGTTCTGCCCCCCCCCCGAGCCTCAGGTGGAGGGCGGGCCGGAGGTCGAAGTAAAAGGCGGTCGAAATGAACTCCTGGAAAATGGTGGGATACAGATAAAAACAAAAACAAATTGTCCTTGAGGCTCATGAGGCTTAACAGACCACCGGAAGTGTAGGGGTGGGGTGGACCTCATCTCTCCAGATACCAGGGCAGGGCGGGGGATGGAACCAGCAGCTAGGGTCCGGGCCAGCAGCATCCGGCTAACACATGGCAGGGGTGGGAGGTTGACTCTGGGGCAGGTGAGCTCCGGGCAGGTGCCACGAAGCCGGGGAGAAAAGAGCAATTATGACTATGATAAATATCACACCGGATCAGGGAAAGAGTAGTGATAACACTTTTGCACCAGCAGAAGTAATCTAGGGCAGCATAACTAATTAGGTGAGTGGCACAGGGAGCACGCAGCCATGAGGGCACTCAGAGACCATCCCACCACATCATCAGCAGTCCTGATAGGGGCGGATCATCACTTATGATTGGTGACAGTAAGGATAGCTCATTGCACCAGAAGGCTCTATTGCTACGCCCCCTCCACATCTGCACCTAATGACTATAAGAGAGCCTAAAGAGATGTGTTTTTAACCTAGACTTGAAAATTGAGACCGTGGCCGTGTCCGAAACCGCTCACTCGTTCCCTATTCCCTATTCCCTATATAGTATATACTATATAGTGTACTATTTAGAGAACGAAAGTAGTGTTTTCGGAGACTACAACTGAACGTCATTTGCGTCAAAAAAAAAAAAGTGCTGGATATTTAGGTGACGCAAGCGGATGTGCTCAGTATCCTAAACAAACCGAGCACTCATGGCGGCAGGTTTAAATGTGCTAAAATTTTGAGTTTCAAAGACGGGCAAAATGTTGTGTAAATGTAAATAAATGTAAGTAACGTCGCTGTATTTCTTTCTGTCGCCATTCTTTCCCTTCTCTCCTTCGGTATGACCCGACCGCATTGCATTGTGGTAGACGGGATCAATTCTAGGGTAAAGTAGGGTACAGTCGATGTACACTACAAATCACGGTGAATTGTGGGTATTTTCTCGTTCCCTATTTAGTGTACGAAATTCACATTTTAGAATTCGTCGCACTCTACAAAATGGCGTCCACACAAAGTAGTGTACTAAATAGGGAATAGGGAGTGGTTTCGGACACGGCCCGTGTCTGACTCCTTCACAGAGACGGGTAGACTGTTCCACAGTAAAGGAGCTCTATAGGAGAAAGCTCTGCCACCTGCTGTATTTTTTGATATTCTAGGGACTACCAAGTTGCCTGCATCTTGTGAACGAAGCGAACCTGGGGGATTGTAGGGATGAAGTAGATCAGTCAAATAAGAGGGTGCAAGTCCATGCAAAACCTTATAAGTTAAGAGGAGTACCTTATAGTCTACACGATAGTTTATAGGAAGCCAGTGAAGTGACGCTAACACAGAACTAATGTGCTCATAGTCCTTTGTTCTAGTCAGGATCCTTGCAGCAACATTCTGTACGAGTTGTAGGCTCCTGAGTGAGGTATTGGAACAAGTGCATTGAATAGTGCAGTCCATCGTGTTCCAGGGCAACTGTGTTCATTCGACCAAGTGTGAAGTGGGCTGTTACTTCCTGATTGTTACGACATCTACGGAAGGCGTTTAAATGGTCAAACGTGTCCTTCTAAGGACGCGTTTGTTCCAGCAAGGGTTTTTGGTCATCATCCGTAGTTGTGCGGTGTATGGAACACGGATGTTTGCCACCGATATTATCCATAGCTGTGCGGTGTATTGGGCATGGATAATTATCGTTTCTTTTAATAAGCGTGGTCAGTTTTGCATTACTACTGGACTCTGTCTCTTTCTTGATACATCACCTCGCGCACGCTCGATACAATATTGAAAAACTATCAGTTATTACAACATGGCATACACACATTTGAGATACTTACAAATACTTAGAAAATGCATGTCAATTTTCAAATTAATACAAATGTTTTCCAATTATCCAATTACTGGATGACAATTGAGGGTGGATCTTTAGGGCAATCTAGTTGTATTGCATCATGCCTCCCTGCTTAGATAATTCACTCAAAACGGGTAGCTTTAATCAAAGTATAAATGGCATCTAATGGTAAAAATGTTACATTACTAATGGGAAATTATATATCCCCTTGCTTAGATTGGGAACGCTTCCGACGCAGATCAACGACCCTTCAGTTGAGAGAAACAACATACAAAGCCTTGACTTTATTACAGAAGAAATCCAAACGTCTTCAGTTATGTCAGTTTTACCAGCTGCTGTTAAACTGAGTTTCATTGTTCTCGGAAATGTGCTGAACTTGCGTGACTTCTCTGTTTTCGCTTCCGTTTTAAAACAAATGAAAACCTTTAAAAACTAATCAATTATCGCAATTATCGATGTGTTTGTGTTACAAGTAACAGCTGCCACCTATTTAGCGCAACATTTACTCTCCAATGTTCAATTGAATCGTTTAAAATCCCGAGTTAACGTAAGTGCATGGCTTTAAAAAACGGCCTGTTGTCGTAGTTATCTACATACACAACACAAAAAAACATTGTATGAATGATTTCACCGTGCACACGCGCTCATTAAACATCGAGGTTACGGTAGCCTACCTTTATTCATTCCTGTGACTGCCGTGTCACTTCCGCTCAATCAGTCTGAAAGTCGAAGATGTGCAGAGGAACGAAAGTTCGTTTTCCTCATGTATAGGGCTGATGTGTAAGCGCATACGTGCACACCACTCGTCACAACATAGGCGATAGTGTAGAAGTGCACCTTTTGGGTGTTATAATGCCAAGGAATTGCGCAGCTAGACAACATGTGCAAAGGATACTATCTATTAATTAAATGGAACTGGTTTTGTAAGGACTGCTACTAGCTGACGTGCAAGAGTCTGTGTACCGACTTTGCCATGACAAGACAAGTGGCAAACTTGTTCAGAGAAGTTTGCCCCAGTCTTAACTCCTGGTAGAATGGATAGAAAAAATTGGGAACGCTTCCGATGCAGATCAATGACCCTTCAGTTGAGAGAAACAACATACAAAGCCTTGACTTTATTACAGAAGAAATCCAAACGTCTTCAGTTTGCAGGTAAATTACATTTAAATGTATTTATGAAGGTTTCCAGCACCAATTCTCTCGCTAAATGGCTAGCAATCTCCGCTACTTGGGTACTTCGGATAAAGTTAGTAGGTGGGCATGCTGTCAACTTGGATAAACTTGTATGAATCGGAAATGCTTATTAAATATTCAGTTACTTGCGTACATTACTATTTTAAAACACTGTCAGGTGCAAGCACTATGAGGCAATTATTATGCAATACAATTTAGCATTCGGTTTGAAGCACAGCGGTACCTTTCGCTACTTTTCGTCGGGAGTGTGAAGATTATTTCCCCCGCAGTATATTAGCGCTAATTAGGTCTACCTGATCGCATAAAGCAGCCTTTTAAATCTAGTAGCCTATGCTGTTTTTTGGGGGGGATTTATTTTCTCTTTAAAGGTTTTGTCAGTACCTTACTAAACGCCCGTTGACAAGATAATCAAGCATTACATTTAAACGTCATTACTTAAGATATTTACACTCTTCCGTTATATAATATGCACACGAGTAATACTCCAAACACCATTTTGATTAACTTTGTCTTGTTTCTGATTTTCTTGTTATAATTATTTTAATTTCCATATTTATACATTTTCTCACATATGTTAAAGGGATTTTGTGATTGTGATTTAAACTTAATTTAATTTCTCTTGAAGCAACGTCGCCAGAATACCTTCGCATTGAAACTGTACCGTATGATTGGTCTATGTTGGCATAACATGGTTTGACCCATCTTCCACAGTTGGTTTTACTTCTTTACTTTATTAAAAGGAAAGAGGAACATGTGATCAAGTATTCGTGTGACTAAGTGCATAACGCTGATTATGTCAGTGACATGAGTGTTTCACAACTGACCCCAAACCATAGAAAAGAACAATTGATTTCCTTGATGAATCTGAATTCAATCACTGCAACAAACACTGGTTGGCTAATACAATGATAATGTGTCATTACTATTGGATTGGATTTTGCCCACCAATCAATCACCTGAATGTATTGTATTGTATTTATATAGCGCCTATATAGTAATGTCCTCAAAGCACTTTATAGGGAAGGGGGAAGGGACTCACCTCAACCACCACCAAGGTGTAGCACCCACCTGGGTCCTCAACTTGTGGAAATCAGTTTTGGTTTATCATACAATCTGCCAATGTCACAGTCTGGTGTTCCATGCTCAATCTTCCATCCTGTACTGCACTTGAAAAGGAAGATCATATATACTGTTGTTGTATAACAAAGTAACATATACAGGTAACTGCCAAAATAAAGGAAACTCCAACATAAAACAAACTCGCTCCAGAATCTCCCATAAGTGTTAAATTAGATTTATCCATAAAATGTCATTTAAAAAAAATGTCATTTAAAGAAATATTTTCCATAGTCATGGAAAATATCAAAGTGAATTGAGTACGAATCCTGTATATGGTTGTGGTTGGTAGGTGGGTGGTTAGAAGGATAAAGTACAATGGAAAGCTGCCCTAAACACCACTGAGTTGGTGTTTGCTCCTTTGGGGAAGAGCACAACACGGACACATCCAGTGTAATGCGCACAGGTGCAGGGCAAGCACAGTCACTCAGTTAGCAGGGAAAATGAGAATTTACATTGTCCACACTCCAGGTGATTTATTTACAAACGTACCATGGCCTACACTCCATCTACACGCATACTTAACTGTGTCTTGCTAATAAATGTGAGTGTTTATTTACTTTCTTCACAAACAGAGCTTGTTTGCCGATCGCTGAACTCATTGAGGGGAAAAAATAAAATAATTAAACTAACACTCGCATTTACGTGCAAGGCGCAATTAAGGACGAGTGTGGATGGAATGTAGGCCATGGCCGTCCCGAGGCGTCCGCATCGCTTGATAAGCGCTGTGGGAATCCCATAGGCCAGCACATTTGTTGGATGAGTCGCAGCCCGGAAACACAAAAAAAGACTGCCCTAAATGGATACAAAGGTGGTAAAGGACACATTTCACATGGAAAGGAAGAAACGTATCAATAAAAACGTGAAATAAAGTGAATAACGATGCAGAATGGAGTCGGTGACGTGTGCGTAGGGCCTGAGTGATGTAATCCTCACGTGTATAGAAGCTGCTCACATCTCTGGTCAGTAAGGGGGCGATGCAGGCCTGTCCCTCTGCCCCTCCCTCTCTTTCTCTCCACACACTGCCCTCCTTGTTATTTGGCAGAGTGAATTTCACATTCATGGGCTTGTTCCCATTCCCCAGCAATTTGTTATGAGCTATTAATATCCTGCAATGTGTGGCCAGGCTCAATGGGTCCTATTGATAAGAGGCGGCTCAAAACGGGTGATTAATGTTCCAATTACACAGCTAAAACATCCACTCTGCTAGCTCAGACCTACTGTACTTTGGGAGTGGATTCGATGGCTTGTTTCTCCTTGTTATTTCAGGAGTAGAGAAAATAGTTTGGACAATTTTTGTTTTTCAAAAAAAGGAATGTCTGTGTTTGCCACATCGTCAGGTGCTCTTGGCAATTATTTATATTTAAAGTGTAATAATAATAATTAATAGTAATAACAGTATATGAATGTGGATGTGTAGAAGCATTACGCTGAACATTGAAGGCTGACAGCAGGTTTCTTGCTGTGGACAGAAGAATAACTGCAGTGCAGAAGTGGAAGCGGCTGTATTTCCCATTTTAGAGAGAGATAGAGAGAGAGTGGAAACATGTTAGATCATTTCAAAGTCACTGCAAAATAATGACAGCTTTGCATTTATGGCACAGTTCCAGCGGTCTGTGGTGAGTTGATGTTGCTGATATTGACATATTTTGCTGACAGCCTTGAGTTTTGGCTTTTGTTCATAACCTGCACTTATGTTATGTCTCATAGGAACACCCAGAGAGTCTGCACATGCCTTTTGCTGTGTGTCAGGATCTCTTTTTCAATTGATCCTTTGTAAGTCAGTATATTTATATGGATTTTTTGGGCTGAAAGAAAATAACAATTTAAGAGATGTTTCTGTATTTGCAATGCTCCATGGTTCAGAATGTCCCACCGGCCCTCCCCCACACACACACACTCACTCACCCACCAGCCCTCCCACACACACACACACACACACACACACACACCCACTCACCTACCAGCCCTCCCACACACACTCACTCACCCACCAGCTCTCCCACACTCACTCACCCACTAACTCACTCACCATCCCTTCCACACTCACCCACTCACCCACCAGCCCTCCCACACACACACTCTCACCTACCAGCCCTCTCACACACACTCACTCACTCACCCACCAGCTCTCCCACACTCACTCACTCACCCACTAACTCACTCACCATCCCTTCCACACTCACCCACTCACCTACCAGCCCTCCCACAGTCACTCACTCACCCACCACCCTCCCACACTTACCCACTAACTCACTCACTCACTCACTCACCCACTCACTCACACTCTCACTCACCCAACAGCTCTCCCACATACACGCACGCACGCACTCAAACGCCCACAAGCCCTGTCACACTCACTCATGTGGTGTGCGTGCGTGCGTGCGTGCGTGCGACTGGTTTGCACACACTGTGCGTTTGTAGGGAAGTTCTTCCGTTTACTCATGATCAATTACTTCTCACTGTAGAAGCCCTGTCCCACTTTAGCTGTCAGGGAAACCTATGACTAATGAAACCGCTTTTGCAGCATCTCACACACACCTGCAGCCACAGACATTTCTCGACAGGTGCTTTTCATTTTCCACTTTGTTACCTAAAAGAAAAAAAGCAAGAGTCAATCTAGCTGCAAATGTGCCTTCATCGCTAATTTGTGTGTTTCTCATTTCTGTAATTGGTTGTGAAGCATAAACATCTTGTTGACTGACTAAGGTAGACTGTTCGAGTAAGAGAAATGCATCCCTTGACATTGTACAAATATGATTAAATTAAGTTGTAAATTAATATTACACCATTTAGGCTAGCAACATACTGTAGATTAAGATATTACAATATTGTGTGATGTACAGTTGGGACTGTTAGTCTTTGTTTCTGTTCTCATTGTGTGAATCTGCCTGAGTCTATGCTGGTAGCACTGGAAAAAATTGTCACTATTAAAATATCTAACATTCCAAGTTTTTGAAGATGGTTATGTAATGCATTGCAATGCATTCTCCAAGGTAACTCGCAAGGGATTTTAATGCCTAACTCTCAAATCTGTCTCAGGGATTGCATAACATGTGCAACAAAGCAAGGAATATAGTAAAAAAACACAAAAAAACAGTATATAAACTGGTTTGACTGGTTAATCGTGCCCTGGTGGGTGATTTCAGAATTCCTCGTCGGACGGAAAAGCCTAGAAATGAATCGCATCATTGTTTTACGAGCCTGAAAGGAATTTGTGACCCCTCCGCAGTTCAGAATGGAAGCCTCATGTTTGGATGGTGAATTGGGAAATATTTAGCCTTTGCAACACAGTGTGGTCTGATGCAGTGACACCCTGCTAAAATAATCCTGAGCCTGGTTGTGAGGTGGTCTGTAGCTCGAGTCAGCCAGACCCATAGATGGTGTATAAAATGGACCAAGCCGTCCGTATCTCTGCAGTTGGGCACTTTGAAACACTGCAAGTCTGGCACCCCATGTGAAACTAGTGCAGTACAAATTTGGAGTATAGATGGAGTATAATTTACCCAAACAATCAATCGCATATACGAGATTGATATTTTTTACATTTTCATAGAAATACATATCTGTGTCTAAAGTGTCAATTAATTTAAACAGGGACTGAAGACACAGAGCTGCCGCAATAGAACACCTAGATTTGCTGCTGCTGCTGTGATTGGTTGAAACCAAACTCAGTTGATTGACTACAGATAAGCGTTCTGTCTTTCCACAGGTCATTTTATTATGGGTGTACAATATTGTGTGCATGGTATGGGCGCTGACATACAACTGACAGACCTCCGTCCTCGACCAGAAGGACAAAGCAATCTAGTAAACACTTTTATTCTGCCAACCAGAACGTGAAGAGGGTATTTGTAATTGTGTGCGTGCGTGCGTGCGTGCGTGCGTGCGTGCATGTGTGGTTATAATGCAGTTATGTGCACAGTTCCTCAAATACAAACACGAGTGAAATAAACAGAATGTCCGTTTGTTAGCATCTCCAGTTATCGCTGAGACAGAGTGCGTTAGCGGTATTTACGCTTGGCTGAAATCAGTGACTGAGTGATGCGATATCCTGCTCGCATCCCCAACAGCAGGGTGTTTTGTACAATGGGTGCAATTCCTGATATCAGGAACTCGATGATGAAATGTTAAAACGGCTCCCCATAATTGGCAGCACAATCTCCATAGGGATGACTGGGGAAAATGGAAAGCAAAAATACTAAGTTTGTGAAGGCATTTAAGTGAGTATCATGGAAGGAACATTAAAAGTGATTTTTTTTATCATAGAATAAAGGTCCAAATAGCATATAGCTTCGATGTGCCCTGGCATAGATTCTACAAGTGTCTGAAACTCTATTGTTGGGATGCAAAACCATTCTTCCACAAGAAATAACGTTGGTGTTTTTTTGATCGCATATCCTTTGCATGCAATGACTGCTTGCAGTCTGACGCATAGACATCACCAGACGCTGGGTATCTTCCCTGGTGATGCTCTGCCAGGCCTGTACTGCAGCCATCTTCAGTTCCTGCTTGTTTCGGGGACTTTTTCCTTCAGTCTCCTCTTCAGATCCGGCGATTGACTCGGCCAGTGAAGGATTTTCCACTTTTTGGCCGTCAAAAACTCCTTTGTTGCTCTAGCAGTATGTTTCGGGTCATTGTCTTGTTGCATGGTGAAGTGCCGTCTAATGAGTTTGGAGGCATTTGGTAGTGAATTATGGTGCCTGAAAATGGGGGGGGACTATGTACAAAAGGTTCTATAATTTCTAAATGGTTCATCCGATATGGATGAAAATACCCTCAAATGAACATTGTATCCTTTCGATCTCAAAGTGCTGAACCAAAATAACCAGAACCAAAATAACAAAAAATGTGTCACTGTCCAATGAATTATGGTGCTCACTGTAGATGTTTTTTTTTAACATTGTCTTTCCTTTTAATAGACCCACAATTTCAGCTCAGAAAAATGGCACTTATTACACTATAACATGAAGTGTGGCACATTGCAGCAGCAGCAGGTAGCTTGTTTAAGTCAGTGCCTTGACAAGTGTGTTATTGTGAACTAAAAAGAGCCTCTGAGATGCCGGGGAGCAAGGAACAAGCTATGTTTTTCCTCCTTTTCTTTTCAAAAGGGCAGCGGATTGTCTTTGGAGTAAAACATTCCTGAAACACAGAAGCAATTTAAAAAAAGTTTTTTCAACTGTAGGAATTAAGATCACCTTAGTTCACATAATGACAAAAGCACTTTTATACGACTTCTCTTGTTCCGAGTTCTGATAAAAATCTGTGACAAATGGAATTTCTAGTCATGAGTCATGTCCATTCCCCCAAAATGTGCATTCCCAATATTGGTCTTCACTTTGTCTTCACTTTGTGGGAATTTGTCCAGGATACTGGGTTTAAAACCCCTGTTCTTGAAAAGTGCCATGGGATCTTTAATGACCACAGTGAGTCAGGACCTGTGTTTAACATCGCATCTGAAGATCGCCACCTTCTGTAGCACAGTGTCCCCGTCACTGTGTTCGAGCATTTGATTTCTATTTGGTCCAGATGAAACAGTGCCCCCTACTGGCCCACCAGCACCAACTTAGCTTTCTGAGGAAGTCACATCCAGGTACTAACCAAGCCCAACCCTGCTTAGATTCAGCAGTTTGTCATGAGAAAGATACAGGGTAGTATGGCTGCTGGCTACTATGGTACTATGAGCCTGACCATGCTGCTCATAACCTTACAGGGCTATGAGTCTGAGCAGGCTGCTCATAACCTTACAGTGCTGTGATCCTGACCAGGCTGCTCATAACCTTACAGTACTATGACCCTGACCAGACTGCTCATAACCTTACAGTACTATTAGCCTGACCAGGCTGCTCATAACCTTACAGTACTACGAGCCTTAACAGGCTGCTCATAACCTTACAGTACTATGAGCCTGACCAGGTTGATGCTTTTATGTGAGATGAGTCTGCCCAAATTGAGGGGCGTGCTTTGCTAATAAACCAATGGTGAATTCCTTCTTCTGACGAAGAAGGTGGAGCTCCAGGTGGAGGTGGCAATTCAAGATCAACTCAACCATTGTCACCTATAGCATAATGCTGGCTAGAACTTGCTAGAACCAAACATACTTCAGGAAACCAATCTCACAAACTGACTTCCCTTTTCATACACTGTAAAGATGTTAGCCTCTGCTCATGGACAGCACCCTGACCTTTAACTATGGTGACTGTGCTGTTCCACGTGAAGTACATGGTGTTTTTACTACTTTACACACCATCAGTCATGATCTTTAAAAAAAGGCATTTGGTCACTGTGTTCCGTCCTTCTAGGGATGTGACAAATGGACAATTCTTTCTTAACAGCCATTCTTGAATCGGTTTTCCCATTAAAACGATTAGAAAAATTCATAAAATTCCATGTGTAAATGTAACTTCTCTCTGTACTCGTTGTATTGTATTTAAGGTTACAATGGGGTAGAAATTAAATGTCAGTTCCGCTTTAAAGCAGTCACTTCCCTAGAGTGCATCATAGGCTTTTAGCACTTTTATGACCGTGGCCAACAATTTGAAAGATGCACATCTCCTACTACAGCATTGTTGCTTTAGGTGCTTGTTTCAGTGCTGATATGCTTCAGGAAAGGAGAACCAATTTTATTACCCTCCCCCCGCAGGCCTTCTGAGTCATATAATAGTTCAGTGATAGTCGTATAATCGTTTTTTGGATAGAAAGAGTGCCATGTTCATGCACACTCGGAGCGAGAGAAACTGGTGCTTAAGATCCTACCTTTAACTGGGCTTATTCAGGGCTGATGGCCTTTTCTCATCACTTTCCATGCATCAGATCCCTCATCCTGAAAAACGGACCCCTATTTGCATTCTAATGTACCATACACCCAATTGGCCGTCCTTTTTGTTCCACCTTCAAGCTTCTCTCATTCAAGGTCGGCGGCTTTTATGAACGCAAATTAATATCCCCGCGTACTTCATGAAAGCTATCCCCAGGCTCGCTTGGCCCATTTACTCATAGGTCAGGCGTGGCAATTCTTTCAAGGATTCGCATTTGTGCAAAGAATTCTAATGATTCTCTGAATTAGCGGTACATGTTATAGGCCTTGAAGTACATCATTGATGTGCCACAACAGAAGAATGCTTTGACCCTGAAATAATAACCAGGACGCAACTGATTATTAGTGAAACTACTCAGGGTTAATTTAAAATGCCACAGATCAACGCAGTGAATTACAATCTTTTACCAAGATTATGTTAAGATGTTGCTTACCGAAAATCAGGAATCAAACTACATTTTATTTTGAGAGCTGTGGTTATAATGGGAGATTGATCTCTTGCATAGCTACCTACGACACTTTAAACACATGGATATGCAGTGACACGGACTGACCCTACTGTGAAGATCAGGGAATGAGTTGGATTTATAAACCAATAGCAAAACAGCAGGACTGCTCCTCCCCTCCTGCTCCTCCAGATACCGGAGTAGCCGGAAGATCTTAAAGGTTGCCAGGATTCAGTCAACATTTGCCTTTAACTTTGACACTGTCCGTTTTTTCCTCTAGTTTGGCGAATTCAGCGATGACAAAAATTAAATTCCCAACTGGTGTTTGAGTAGATACACGCACAGGTTCATGTAAGGATGGCAGAAGTATGTGAGTCCCTGCAGATAAGAGTTACTGTGGAAAGCGTAACGGCAGGTCTGGAACCGTTGGCTTCCAGTTAATCATATCTGCCCTGCCCATCTCCCTGTCCTAGCGTGGCTCTGCCAGGAGAAAAGCAGAAGTGTAGTGTAGTGGTTAGAGAGCTGGGCTTGCAGGTCCGATCCCCAGATGATCCCCTGCTGTTGTACAATTGAGCAAGGTACTTAACCTGCATTGCTTCAGTAAATATCCAGCTGTGTAAAATGGATTGTATGTAAAGAAATGTAAGCTTTGTAAGTCACTCTGGGTCAGAGCGTCTGCTAAATGCCTGTAACATAATGTAAATGGAGACACGTCAGCCTGGTTCCTCTCTTCCCCGAAACGATCCGCTTGTGGGCACAGAGAGGAAGTGTCTGTCGTTGGCCATTATTTGCATTGAGGGGGAAATTTGGGAATTCCGTTTAACCCCTGATCTGATTGTTCCATCTCGTGTTTCCGTGGCGTCCGGGGGTTGCGGCCACAGCGAATCCAATTTCAATTGTGCACACACAGCTTGGTCTGTGCCATTTTCTTTTTATTTATTTATGGTTCTGTGTGGCTCAGGGGGTAGAGCGTGGCGTTGACAATGCTTAGGTTGTGGGTTCGATTCCACTGGGGCCACATATACTGAAAAATGTATGCATTTGCTACTGTAAGTCTCTTTGGATAAAAGCGTCTGCTAAATGGCATATATTATATCATGTTATTTATTTTTGTTTTTGTAATCCCACCCCCAACCTGCCGCAGTTATTCTGCTGTAAACCGTACACATATCCCAAATGTCAGTGAAGGGACTGAAGGATTTGGCCGCTTCCTGTCTCAGATGAGATAAAGCCCGGGGGGACTGAAGCAGAAGAAAGAGCCGGCCTCTGTGTGGTTCAGACTCTGCAGTTCAGGCTCTGTGCGGTTCTGTGTGCTGGCATGACCGTGTAGTTCAGACTCTGTGGTTCAGTCTCTGTGCGGTTATGGTTCAGACTGTGTGGTTGCGGTTAAAGGGCTGGCCGGTCTCGGAGGACCCGGCCTTTCCGGCACATGTCCGTGTGACAGGAAGTGGAGGGGGGAGGTGATGAGGAAGGGGGGTTTTCTTGGGAACTGCACACACTCAGGAAACAGCCTCACAGTGAGTCAGCCACACCGGTGAGAAGACGGACAGAACGGGACAGAACCAGCCTAGAGACCCCCCCAATGAGAACACTCCTCAAAGGTATCTGTGTGTGTGTGTATGTGTGTGTGTGTGTGTGTGTGTGTGTGTGTGTCTGTGTGTGTATGTGTGTGTGTGTGTGTGTGTGATAAGTTTGAACTTACTTTTCTGGATTCTTGGCTTGTTAATTAAGAAAGAATCATAGTTTGTCTGATTTCTGAGCCCTGCCCATAGGCAGGCTTGTCAGGACATTAATAAAGGTCACATTTTCCGGAAGACCTTGGCCCCATCTTGGATTTAAATTTTTCAAAAAGAAGCAAATTTAGAGAAATACATTTTTTATTATTTTTTATTTTTTTCCTTCTCCCTATCATTCAGACTTTAAGCCGGGAACTTTACTCAGTGTTCAGTTTTGAAATGGGTGTCTGTCCACCCCCCTTCCTCTTGGTGAAATGGTACAGACCGGTGGGGGGTGTAGGGGTGGGCGGGACAGGGGTGTCTGAGGTGGGACTGTTCCTCAGGAGGGACCAGATGGTGCTCAGAGGGGGCAGGGACAGGAGAGGCGTGTTTTACTGAGCTGGGACCCCAAACCAAAGTCCTCAGTCGGAACCCCTCTGTCCATGGAGTGCTCTCGGCCGGGCCTTGCTGGGAAGCATTGTTTTCCTCGCATCTGTGTGCCTGTTTTCCTGTTGATGTGAGTGGACCTGCTGGCTGTTTGAACCCCCGCCGGGCTGTCCCACTGTGGGTGTGGATTCAGCTCCTCTGCTGCTTCTCAATGAGGACTCTGAATAAGTTTGACACACCGCTCTGTGGAAGTGGTAAGTGCCTGAGCGCGGAACGCACACTGTCAGGGCTTTGCACACCTCTTGCTGCCTGTTCCTGTGAATTATGGGTCTTTTCTCATGGTGTTTTGTCATCATAAATGTAGAACCATGGTCTTTTATTCCGTTTTTTTTGGTTGTTTTGATTACCCTGGAATTAGCGTTCTTAATGCAGTGTGCCATTTTGTGACTTCTGTGAGCTTTTCAATTTATGTACTTTTAAAAGCTAGTGGCTTGAAGATTGCATTGATGACCCCCCTCCATAGGGACGTGTTCAAATTGTTGGGCTGAATTCTGGGCTGTGATAAACATCCCATAGAAGACAGAAACATGAGGCCTGCCAGCCCTGCTGATGCAGTCGGTTCAAAGTTCACACAACACCCCCTGAGAGAAAGTTTATATAACTTAAATAGCCTCCACCCACTCCTTGAAAAATATCACTGCGTTGCTCAATAACTTTCAAAATGCAGCCATCTGTGAGATGTGCAAATGTATATATACAGTATATTTTCTTTTGGGGAGAAAATTCAAAGTAAGTTCCTTTATGATATCAGTATGTCTAATATCCAACTATGTTTACAAATATTTAATTTGTGTGAAGGATGGAGGTGTGTAGTTTAAAATATAAAGAGGTGTGCACCTCTTTAAAGGTGGCCTCTGTAGCACAAAAAAAAGGAAAAGTGCAAGCTGATGTTCAGAACTAAAGTGCTGGATAAATGCAGGGCGAGTGCCTGTAAAACGTTTTTATTCCATACTCTTGTACTGTCTGGAGGTCCGTTGCATTAATTCGGTCCTGGATGGTCGCTGGTTATTTGTTATAAGCCAATTGTAATATAATAATGGATTAACAGTTTATGGTGCTTTTCATCTCAGGTGTCAAAACCCTTTACGTTGAAGAGAACCTCGCTTCACCCGCCACCGATGCATGACACCCGCGTGTGTAATGTGGAGATGCAGCTGAAGGGGCCATAATTGATTATATAGCTGACAGCCCCGTGGAATTCCAGGGCCCTGTGATGTCTTATACGTGTGGGGTGCGGAGTGGGGTGGTGTGCACCACATCACATGTGCTTGTAAAACACATTCAGGATCCGTCTCACTTAAAGCAGCAGTGCAGTCGCTTTAAAATCAGTTCATTTCGGTTGACAATTTTTGTTGGCTAAAATGGCTTTGTTAAAGCCCAAATTCCCCCTGCGAAACATGGTGCCACACCGGCTGGATGAGGTAATGATATTCTGGAACATTGATGTCTGGCCTTGATTTACAGACAGCCCCCCAACTCCCACGCCTGCCCCCAACCCAAACAGACCCACATGCAGCTCTACCAGTACAGCTAGTCGACAATGGCGCAAGGTGGCATAAAGCCCTATGGTGCCTGGTTTCCAGGTATACAAGAGGATGCCAACCAACGCCTTACGGCATTGACATTTTAAATGTAGTAATACTTCAATTTAGTACATACCATCTGAAACAGAACGATTTGGTTTTGTTCAGGCAGGTCTTAAGATACCTAAATTGCTTATTCCCACAAGCAGAATAATATATTCATCAATTTACATCATGCCACCATGCACCATGCAGATCTGTTTATTTCTTCATTTAGAAATCGCTGCTCTCCACCTTTGCCTACTCACAGTCAGCACAAATATAAATCTTTATGATGCTCTTAGTACCATTTACAAACTTACTTCTGTTTAGAAATTGTAATTCTCCACGATATTGGCTTTCGCGGTCACATTGATAATGGATAATTATGCAAACATATTGCACTGCCTTCTCCCCTACCCTCACCCATTCTCACTCATTGCACTAATGGTTCTGTGATACATAACACAATAAGTGGGACATGTGAGTTTTAATGTCCCACTATCATGTGTTTTAGGGAGAAAGTGTCCCATTTGCATTAGAGAGGCACCAACGGCCAAAAGACCATGGCTATTGGAGTATTAATTGAATTAATTGAATTGAACAGTCATTCCCTTTTGTCATATTTAAATTGAAACAATGCAAGTGTGTTGAAGAAACATCTTTTGGAAAAATCTGAGTTTGGGGGTGATATGACTTTCCCAACAGCAAAGTTATTTTAATTTGAATGTCAACAAATGGCTGAAAAATGTCATGGAGATCCTAGTATTAAGCTATTGACTGGACCAAGACTAAGATGACCTTTGACCTCTCCCATACATCTTCCCCAGAGTGAGCACCCATGTTCGGTCTGGCTGGAATTTTAACGAGGTGATGGTGTGCAGGAAGTGCCCAGCAGCCTGGCCATTCAGCTTATGGACTTCAATGGCCCACATTGTGATGTCACAATGGTCCACATTGTGACAGGCAGGGAGCTATATTGGGCAAATCAATGGGAAACAACAGATCCCATACATTCATGTAATGTGAGCCGCAATGCATGCGTGTTCATCACAGGAAACATGAATGTGTAGCCAATGAGGGAGGGGATTGGTGACAGTGTGTTTCCCTCTAGGGTTTTCTCCCAGAGTCAGTATCTTTTAGGTCTTAGGGTTTGCATGTTGTTTGATGCATAGAACGTGTACAAATGAATACGTTTTGTGACCTGAGTGTAGATTCGTGGTGTGAGCAGAAAGC
This sequence comes from Aldrovandia affinis, assembly GCA_029706075.1. Taxonomy (NCBI): domain Eukaryota; kingdom Metazoa; phylum Chordata; class Actinopteri; order Notacanthiformes; family Halosauridae; genus Aldrovandia; species Aldrovandia affinis. The sequence continues at coordinate 1,381,979 of JAINUG010000126.1, read as the reverse complement.
TGATGAGGATGATTGCGGACCTCATCCTGTGGTTTACTTGCTTAGCAGACAAACCGTCATCCAAGTTAAATTGACTTTAACTGACTTTCTAGTTAACATACAGGTAACACCAACATAAAGTGTCTTAATAGGGCATTGGGCAACCAGAACAGCTTCAATGCGCCTTGGCATAGATTCTACAAGTGTCTGGAACTCTATTGAAGGGATGCAACATCATTATTTGACTAATTCCATCATTTGGTGTTTTTGTTGATGATGGTGGAAAACACAGCCGCTCCAGAAACTCCCATAAAGTAAGTGTTTAATTTGGTTGAGAGCTGTTGACTGAGACGGCCATGGCATATGGTTTCCATAATTTTCATGCTCATCAAACCATTCAGTGACCACTTGTGCCCAGGGGATGGGGTCATAGGTTGTCCTGGAATAGACCACTCCCATCAGAATAGAAATGCTTCACTGTAGGATGAAGGTGATCACTCAGAATGGCTTTGTATTTATTGCCATTTACCTTGCCCTCTGAGGGGTTGAGTGGAGTTAAACCATGCAAGAAAAATGCACCCCAGCCCATGACAGAGCTGCCAGAACCATTCATTTGCTCAAGTGTTTCCTTTATTTTGGCAATTCTTTATCTCCCATTTATACCCCTGCTTAACTTCTGAGGCAATTCGGCTTAAGCATTTAAGCACAAGGTAACCGCTGCAGAGGCAGGGAATTCAACCCATGCACCTAAACCCACATTCACTACTCCTGAATTCTGTGGCTCCTTGCTGGAGAGAGAGAGAGAGAGAGAGATGCTTTTCTTTCTTTTGTGTAAAAAAAAAAAAAAAATTTGGCCTCCCTTTTGGGCAGGAAGTGCTCCTCTGTAAGTGTGTCCCTTTTAACACGAGTCCTGCACATAGTCTCCTACAGTGAGAGATTCCGCAGGGGAGGGAGAACAATAGCCTTGTTAAAATGGAGCCCGGGCAGAGAATCTGTATTGTGTGGAGTGTGCGGATGTGAGCGACAGAGAGCAAGAGGGGGAGACTGAAGTCCTTTTTTATGGTTTGGGCTGAACACAATCCTAAGCAGTAATTGGCATCACAACATGGAGATGGAGAGATTTCTTGGTGGGATTAGTGAGCTGCTCTGAGAGCCGGCCTTTGTGTTTACCTCAGTCTTCACACCCCAACTCTGAAGAGGCATCAGGAAATTCCATTGCGCCCCCAAAAGACCAATTTCCAGGTGTGTTTGTGCTCATGAGAGCTAATACCTCAACGCTTGATGAGAGCTAATACGTTAGCTTTGAGTTCAGATGTCAGACGCAGACTCTGTGTGAGCACAGCCCTTAAAGGCCCCTGGACACAAATTCTCACACTCACCACCCCCTGCTAACCATGGGCCGGCTTTGGGGACACAACCTCACTTCCTGTCAGAAGAGCCTGGTGTTTGTGTTCACGCTTAAAGGTGTTGGTCACGTTGAGATGTGAAATTCGGATAGAGTGGGTTTGCTCTGGTTTGGGCTTGCCCATGCTATGCTCATTAAATAACGAATCTAAATATAGCCCCTTAGAAGGTGTTTATCGGCAAGTGAAATGCCACTGTGGATTTAGGCAGGGCGCACGCGGCTCTCAGTCATAAACCATCAGGAGCTCAGCAGGAAGCTCCATTACTGTCCCCCTGGCTTGAGCTGTCAGCAGCAGACCATCTGCTGCCGAGCGCAGGGGGCGCGAACCACCGGCCCCACCTCACCCCATCCCATCCCCAGGGCCCGCGTCACACTTTCCCCCGGGGTGGAGAGGATCACTGCTGACCCTACACCCTTTACACAGTGCTACAGTGGACCTCACCGAACCTCCTCTCGCCTCTGTGTGCATGTCGCGTTCACCCTCTCGTTGCCTCAAGGTGTTTCCCTTCTCCAGATAGATCTGCATATGGGGGGGATTGGGGGGTACGTGTTGCCTGGCAACCAGCCTGGATCACCCCATTTGCCCCGTTGCCGGGTTTTGTAGGTTTAAAGAGGTGTGGTGACCTGGTCAAGCCCAGCTGGCCTCTGGGAAGGCACAGAGAGCAAGGGACCAGGTGGCTTCTCTCTCCAGTAGCCTGCAGTGGCTCTGGGGGGGAGCAGACTCACGGGCCACAGGTGGTTCTGTCTGAAGCATCACAGGGACACTAGTGGGAGGTGGAACACAGAAATGTGCAAAAGCAAGGCTTGAGGCGCGTTGTAGCACATAGGTGGGGATCGGCCTTGGGGTCCGGGAACCAATCTTCTAGAATTCTTGGCAAAGAATAGCCATGGTCTTTTGGCCGTTGGTGCCTCTCTAATGCAAATGGGACACTCTCTCCCTAAAACAGATGATAATGGGACATTAAAACTGACATGTCCCACTTATTGTGTTATGTATCACAGAACCATTAGTGCAATGAGTGAGAATGAGTGAGGGTAGGCGAGAAGGCAGTGCAATATGTTTGCATAATTATCCATGATCAATGTGACCGCGCAAGCCAATATCGTGGAGAATTACAATTTCTAAACAGAAGTATGTTTGCAAATGGTACTAAGAGCATCATAAAGATTTCCATTTGTGCTGACTGTGAGTAGGCGATTTCTAAATGAAGAAATAAACAGATCTGCATGGTGCATGGTGGCATGATGTAAAGTGATTAATATATTATTCTGCTTGTGGGAATAAGCCAAGAGCAGATTCACGGGCCACAGGTGGTTCTGTCTGAACCATCACAGGGACACTATTGGGAGGTGGAACACAGAAATGTGCAAAAGCAAGGCTTGAGGCGCGTCGTAGCGCGTAGGTGGGGATCGGCCTTGGGGTCCAGGAACCAACCTTCTAGAATTATTGGCAAAGGTCACGGTCAAGGTCGTGCCTGTGGAGACTTTTTCTTGGATCTTGCATGGGCATGTGAATCATTGTTAGGTGCTTTGAGGGGCAGTGTGGACAGAGAGCAGTTCGTCTGTATGGTGCTGTGAATTATAGACATTTGTTCATAGTCGTTCTCAATACTATTTGGCCTCCAGGGGTCGAAAACCTGCAGGCCCCTTTCAACAGCTTGAGAAGCTTGTTGCATCTCATTATGGACTGTTTCTTTGTAATGGTTTTCATGAGTGAGTGTGGCCCTGTTCTGTTCTGGTCCTAAGCTCCTGCCCTTGGAGGAAGTGAGGAGAGCAGCTCCAGGCCTGCGTTATTCTCCACACAGCCAAGTGATCAAATCACATTGTGTCCCTACATTTCAAAGCCTGTGCAGGAGACAGAAGGTGGAGGAACTGGAGAATGAGCCTGACAGTCTGTCTACATTTCTCTGCGCACAAAACGCCAACAGCACTGCCCACACACTAACACATGAACACACATACACACACTCTCACACATGTACTCATACACACGCACACAAATCTTGGTCTCTTTCTGCACAAAACACCAACAGCACACACACACACCCATACACTCACACATCTCTCTCTCTACAAAACACCAACAGTACCATACACACATGCATACATGTATGCACATACCCGCGCACGCAGTAATATAATATAGTATTATATTTTAGCAGATGCTTTTATTCAAAGCGACTTACAGTAGTGGCTTGTACACATGCACACACACACATGCGCAGGCACATACACGCACACCCTCACACACACAAACCTCACACAACCCAGACGCACTCGTATGTGAAGCCACACGCATACTCTACATAGTTACAAACGAACCAGAGTTTTCACACAGGTCAATGAATTCCCTGAATTTGCTGGAATGTTCCGCCCCATGGCTGTGAATTATACTGCATGTGGTTTATCAGTCTTTGGAAGGAAAGTGACTGAAATTATCCTCAGTTCCAAGAGCTGATTCTTTATTTTGGGGGGGGAAATTCCATCATACAATTTCATGGTCCATGTTTTCATTCGAATCTGAACTCTGTAACGGTTTACCTTTCACCTTTCATTTTCTGCTTTGCAGCGCCAATTCTCATCTGCGTTTTGGGCTGTAGGGATGTAGAGATGCTTCTTGTGATGGCTGTGTAAATGATTCAGCATTTTATCATAAGACCCTGCTTCAGCTCCAGCCACCACACCACCTCTTCCTGGGCATTACTGAAAACACTGATAGGCTCTTTTCCTTTTTCTGCCCTCTGCTCTTTCACATGGGCTCACCACATTTATCATCATGTGTCTCTCTCCACCCTTCCCCTGCTTCAATCTCTGACTGTAAGAGGGAAGCACCCACTCGCCTGCCCACACGTGGTCTGGCTCAACGGTTCCCTTTTTTCGGTTTGTGGAGTGAAGCACCAGGCTCTGATAATTTGTCAGTAATCTGCTTGAATTTCGCTGGTGTCCGTGTGACGGTCACACCAAGATTTAGAAAAAATTATTCCATTCATTTTAATGGAAAACCACGCGAGTGGGCAAATAAATGTTTTTTTTTTTGCTTCTGATGGCGAAGCAATTTTGCTACGAATTTTGCAGAGTTCAAGTTTGGTGCCTTTGACCGGCAAATTCTTGTGACTCACTGCTGCTAAATCAATACCAGAGGAGTGGGTGGGATATATTGACCCCACATATGAAAATAACATCACATCTGTGACCGGACCTTTTCTTGCCACGCAAAGCGAAGAATCTTCGCCTGGCTAATCTTTGCGTGACCGCTGCATAACAAGTATTTAAAATAAAGCTTTTGACCCTTAGGACGGCAGTGTAGTGTAATGGTTAGGGAGCTGGGCTTGTAACTCCAAAGGTCGCTGGTTCAATTACTAGGTGGTGCACTGCCGTTGAGCAAGGTACTTAATCTGAATTGCTTCAGTAAAATATCCAACTGTATAAATGGATTGTATGTAAAGAACTGTAAACTGTAAGTCGCTCTGGATAAGAGCTGCTGAATGCCTAAAATGTAATGTAAATTTAAAATGACCCTGGCCTCGTAAGCGCATCAGTGAACGTGTGTGTGTATGTGTGTGTGTGTGTGGGGTGGGGGGTTATGATGTCCAGCAGAATGTGGGCTCAGACAGGAGGTCCTGTCCCTGTTAGCGCTGCTGAGGGACCAGGGGGGTTGAGGAATGTGGGCCTGAAGAGGAAGGCGCTCACAGACAGGAAGTGGGCGTGACACATTAACGCGCGCTCCTTTTTGCCCTTCGATCGGTGAGGAGGATAACGCCACGCACGTTCACTTTTCTTTTTCTCCCCTTCTAACAGGAGTGACTCATTTAATCCCAATATAAAGATTTATTTTTAGTGGTGGTGTTTAAAAACGACAAAACATCGATAACAGATAATAGTCAGTTGAATGTCTCAGTCATGTTTTAGCTGTGGGATAAGTGAGCGCACACAGTGGTGCAAAGTGGGATGAGTGACAGCACACACAGTGGTGTAAAGTGGAACTCGTATGGTGAAAAACAGCTGTTGAAGTTAGGGCTGTACCCATCTGCCGAAATCAAAATCAGGGTGGAAAGAAAGTGTGGCGGAGGATTCCAATCTCTCAACAAACACTGGTATTCATGAAACAAAAATTCATACCCATATTTAATTATTTCTTCGCATGTACCTTGAGGGGTGACATATAGTTGAGGTAAAATAGTCTGCAGTGACATTGCACCAGGACTGTGTGGGATGTTTGACCTTTAAACTGGTCTCCGGCCAGCAAGGCGTACACTGAAGACCCGTATTGTCATTATCGGCTGCAAACTGGAGCAGTAACGGGAAGTGAGGCGTAAACAGGAAGTCACTTTCTGTTCTGTGTTTGTGTCACTTCCTGATTTTCCTGCTTTGGAGAGGAGAAAAAAGACATCTCAAAACCTCAAAGGTGTCTACCTTTGACTGAGATTGAGGTTTTGAGATGTCTTTTTCCCCCAGGTTTCTGGCAGGTTGAGAATTTGTTTCAAGTTCAATATTTTGAAACCCCCAAAAAAACTGCCATCTTCATTCACACGGTGAGACCGCTTCATCTTCTGTGCCCCCTCTTCTCCACATCACATTTGTCACAGAAAGGCGGGAGTTGGGAGCGGTCAGTTAAAGGCAGGAGTTCAGTCACCCTGCTAAGAAACCGGGTGTGGATTGTGACCAGCAGCCGAAGTGTCACCCAGGGAGGGGAGGGATTGAGTCAGCGGGACGTCTGGGTCTTATCACGCAGGAGCGCCTCCTCTGGTTGATCGGGTGTCCTGTGACACGTTGCCTGCGCAGCTGACCTGGCGGACTGCGCAGGGGAAGAAAGGGAGGCATGCGCTTGCCTGGTCTCTCCCGAATCGACGGAGGATGTTGCATCGATGAGACGGGCCTACAAATACAACTGCGTTCCAAAACAAGAGAAAAAGCAATAGGGGGAGGGAGGGGATGGGGTGCGGGGAGAGGTAGTGTTTTGTGTTGGAGGGAGAGCTTGTGAAAAGGGTCTGTTATCTGAAGAGCCACGAGGCTGCTGATGCTTCTAAGCAGTAAGCCTGCTCTGCCTTAGCGGGCCATTTTAAGCATGATCCTGTGCCCTCAGACAGAAAGCCAGACTCAATCTTTTGAAGATGAACTGCTCAAACCCTTTCCGTTATTGGAAGCAATTACCGTCTCGCTTGGCTGCCCCCCTCGAATACATAACGAGGTAGCTAGTGCATGGAGGGGCACCAGCATGTGCCACAGGAAGTGCTAATGTGCACAGAGCCCCGAGAACGGGTGCGCCAGCCGCCTCAGCGCGGAAAATGCTGTGAGTCATGTGGCCATATGGCACCTTGTGAAAAATACAAAGGAACATCTGCGCATTTCTCATGTTTGATGCCGTTCTTGCTTCCCCTCTCTGAGATGCAAATGAGCACAGGGACCTGCGCTGGAGAGTCTCCGCTTCAGTGTGTAAAGTTGCATTGCTTTCCTGAAATGTTGGAAAGGTGGTGGAAGAGTCCCATTTATATCAAATATTTCTCCTTTTAGTAGTTGAATGCCATATCTCCTTCAAAGGCAAGGCAAGTCATGAAAAGGGAATGGATTTCTGTTGCAGGTCACATTGGGGAAGACGTATCGCAGGGGAGAAAGGCTGTCGGCAGGATGTGACATTAGCATTAGGCTTCTGGAAACCCAGATGAAAGATTTAACAGGACAGCCTTCACTCCTGGGTCTTTATGAAGTGGCGTAAGACAGCCGGAGATGCACCTGGTCCTGGAGAGTGTGCTGGTTGTTGTTACTCAGCCCGAATTACTCCGTTAAAGCAGTTGTCTACCCCTCACTCACCTTACCTGGTTTATTTGGTTTATCGGTTGCTGATTTGGGAACAAAAACCAGCCTACCCTGCGGCCTTCCAGGACCAGGGCTGGCATCTTCTCCGCTACTGTATCTAACTGACAGTGTGGAGAGGCCTGCAAATCCAAATTCGGTCCTGGTTTTCCTTTCTCTCAGGTAGTTAATTGACCATTTAATGCATTTGATTGGCCAGAGTGTCTTTACACCTGACAAACAGCAGTGCTCGGCCCACAAAGACTGTCATTTGCGGAACTCTGCCATAGAGATGGGTAACTGCTGTACATTCCTTAGCATAGTGCCAACAAACCTGCTTATTTCCATAAATAAATATTAAAACAGGTGGCAAAGTCAGGACAGCTGTGACAACTTCGCATCCATAATACATTTTTCTCTGGCGGCTGCTGTTGTATAATGTTTTGGCCTTTTATTTTCTAATCCATAGACAAGATGTTAACATGGAGAGATTAGGGAGTCAGTATGCATATAAACAAGCCAGACACTGTCTTTCCAAAACACCTTGGGTTGTTGATGTTGTGACACAATGCTTAAATAGCTGTCTGAAGCCAACCTCTAACAAACCTCTTAATTAAGGCTGGTGCAAGCGTGTAAGTTTGTCTGCTTTTTTTATCTTTCAGAACATGAGGCGAAAGAAGCATGTGATTGGCTGCGAGCGGCCGGATTCCCACAGTATGCACATCTTTATGAAGGTAATAATAACTTCCTGTGTAAGGCTTTTCTTTGAAGGCCCTTTGGTGACTCCTGAATGTGTTGTTTTGTGCAAGTGTCCAAAACACCAAGAGAAGCTGGGCCATGGTCGTGAGTGTAACATAAGGAGAAGGAATCTGTCTGGTGCGTCAGAGAGCATCAGTAGAGTGTCTGAGGGCTCAGAGAGAGGCCCCATGCGTAATCAGAGAGTGTCAGTAGAGTGTAGAGTAGAGTAAAATGAAGGCTAGTCAATTTAAATAAGGGGAGCATAATGGAAAAAACTATCTTAATTTCAAAATTTAATATTGATTTTCCTGTCTGAGACATCATTATTCTCCATTTTGTCTGATGACCAGCACATTGGACAAAAAAAATGATAGTAATAAAAAAATGTAATACAGACAAACAGTCAAAGAGGTTGCAGAAGAAGTTCTTTAGTTCTGCTGCTGAAAGCAGTGATTAGGCTGTTCTTCAGGTTTCATATATCTGCCTGCTGTTTGCTGTGGCCTTGGACAGAGGAACAAGGAAAACAATAGCAGGACATGACACTGCAGGAATGACAATAGACTGGGGCTTTATATATTGTGGCATAACCAGGTATAGTAGCCATGGAGGCGGGACACAGATGAGGAAAGAATCCAGGATTCAGGAAAACACAGGGTTAATTTTACTGGGGGAAAACTCAAACGGCAAAAGGGTGCTAAAACGTCCTGAAAGTGGACTCGGAAGTGCATGGGAGGGGGCGAAAGAGTCTCACTGGTGTCCGTGCTTTGGCTGCGGAAGTTTCGGTTCTACCCCGATTCTATAAAAAGTAGAAAAGTTTTTCTTCGTACAGAAAACAGTACAAAACTTAGACTCCCCAAATGAAGGTGGCGGCGGTGGCTTTTGTAGGGCCGGAGATCATTGGTCCGACTTGCTACAGTTGGCCACATTCGGGGCCTTGGGTGCCTATTCGTTACTGAATGTTTGGCTGTTGAGGCGATGTCCATGGTGAGGCGGAGGGTGATGATGTCAGCGCTGTCCATGGTGCTGTAGGTGTTTCAGGTTGGGGAGGGTGACCACGCGGGATAACTCCCTGCATAAGGAGGGGGTGGGGGTCCCTGTTCCCCACACCAGAGCATGTATTCACTGATTAATAATTCATTCACACAGGGTGAGGAGAATTTCTGTGAAAAAACAAGGTGTATTTTTGTATTTTTTGAATGTACTGTACAGAGTGCTCTTTTCTAATCACCCCTCATGAGCGATTCTTCTTTTCTCTTCTAGCAGATGTGTGATCTGGGGGGCCTTTCAGAAACAGAGCTTTCACAGAGTGGGAGGGAGAGAGAGCAGGAAGTGAGCTTTCACAGAGCAGGAGGGAGAGAGCAGGAAGTGAGCTTTCACAGAGCGGGAGGGAGAGAGCAGGAAGTGAGCTTTCACAGAGCGGGAGGGAGAGAGCAGGAAGTGAGCTTGGAACAGGAATTTTATTTTATATTTGAGTAATTAAATCTCAATTAAAAAGGAGTCTACACGTGTTTCATATTAATGTCAATACTAATGACCTTTTTACCAATTACGTATTGTTTCTGATATAAAAGACAGTTTAAAATCAACACTTTAATATATGAGTTTCTAAAACAAAATGAGACAGATTTGAACGGATAACAGATTCTAACAAAAGGAGGTCAAAAAGGGGTCAAATAATTGGTGCCCGAATTTCAGGTGCGTCAGTCAGAGAAATGGCAAAACGATTTAACGTGTCAAGGGGAATGGTGTCCACTTGTCACGACGGCATACGCCAAACAAGGATCTGCATGGAAAGAGAAACAGTGGTCACAAGTCAAAGCTTACCGACAGGAAGTCTGTGTCTGTGTCTGTGTCTGTGTCTGTGTCTGTGTCTGTGTCTGTGTCTGTGTCTGTGTGTGTGTGTCTGTGTGTGTCTGTGTGTGTGTGTGGGTGGGGTTATGTGTGTCTGAAACTCCTTCACTGATATTACGGGAGCTGTAAGGTGTTTTCCTGTGAGAAGCTCAGTGCTGTCTGTTTTTTCATTACATTTTTTTACATTTTCATGTGCCAGACTTTTAATGAAATGCTGTAATTTCCGTAGTGGTGTACAGTAGACATCTCAGATGTAGGTTGTGGTTTATACGCTATGCTGACGATCGATCAGACAGATGAGCCTCTACATGTGTCACTGGTTTAGGCTGCTTGTAAGGAAGTGAAAATTGCAGATGTGAGAATAGTGTTCTGTCTGACTTGTTCATGTACATTTCTCTCTCACTCTATTACTCCCTCTGTTTATTTGTGTGTAATATCAAAAAGTGGGAAGTGTCATTTTGTTTTTTCTCTCATATTAAAAATTTAATGTTGGCTCCTTTTGACTCCTTTTTTCTGTTTGCATCGCAGATGGCCTGTTTCCCATCGATATTTCCTCCGTCAAAAGAGACCATGATTTTCTGGACCGTGATTCACTGAAATCTCTTTGCAGGTAAAGGGTTTTGAAATTAACGTTTTTCTATTTTTTTCCGCTATAAAAGTTTTTGCACGTGTGAAAACTCTGGATGAGGTCAGGCCTGAGTTTGTGGGGTTATACTGTTGGGATAATGAGCCAGTCAGTGTTTGCAGGGTTCTAGTGCTGGGCTAATGGCTCATCCCGGGATGTTCCCAAGGCATTGGACCCCATCTACTGTGTTTGAAAGCCCAGCTGGTTTGAGGTGCCCGTCAAAGAGCCTTTCTTCTCCGATGGGAGAGTGGGGAGAGTGAAGTTTCTAAATCGGCCCTGTCAAGCGTCCCTCACAAGCTGGCCACCTGCTGTGGCCGGCTGGCCGTCTCTCAGACTCCGCCCTGTCTGATCTCCCCTGCCTCAGCATCAGCAGCCTTTCATCTCCTTTCATAAAAATCATCAATCATAATCCTGGCGGTGTGAATGTGGGGGGCATTCAGGGGGGCTAATTGATTATTTGTGTAAAAAAAAAATGTTTTCGAAAGGCACAACAAGATTCTGTCATGGATGAAGACCCGTCTACAAAATTGTGACTGCACCGATGGCAATACGCCTCAGAGCTAAATGTTTGAATCGGGTTCAAAGTGCCGAAGAGAGAATAAACATTCACTGAAAATATCCAATGTATTCTGATTTTGGAGCAGGATGAGAGCTGACATGGTTTGAAATTTCTGGCCTGAGGGTGTGATGTGATTGGCTGACACTGACCCCCACCCTGGGCCCCTGTGCAATCTGAGCATCGAGCCCCCTCCCCATTCCTTCCCTCACTGGTGGGAATCTCCTTACGATGCGCATTTGTGGGAAGGCAGACGGGCTTGAGGGCTCTTGCCCTCGCTACACAATCTCTGTAATAAACCTGCTTTTAAAACTCAAACGTCTGTATCAACATTTGAAGGATGCTACAGTAGTTCTATTACCGCTAGGTACATGAAGAGACGGTGACATTTTTTTAACCACAAGTTCCTCTGATATTTTCATCATGCTCACACACACAACATGAATGAACAAATAAAGATGGTGGAAGTTGAAGGACAGAGTATTTTGCTCGTTCACCACAGCAGCAGGCTAATGATTGTTAGCCTAGCAGATTAGCGCCTCCAACCCTGTATCTGGCTTTGTTTTTACCTGGCTCTGTTGTGAGGTCTCTTTTCATCTCGCACTGTCTGTCTGTTTCCACACAGGAGGCTGACGGAGCTGAATAAGTCTGCCTCCATGAAGCTGGAAGTTCACTTTCAAAGAAAAGAGGCGAGTGGGAGGGGGCAGGTCTCTCAGCGCCATGTGTGTGTGTGTCTCAGTGTTCATGTGTGTGTTTGAATGAGTGTGTGTATGTGTGTGCATATTTGGTTTTGTGTGTGTGTAGCAAAATAACTTAACTAGCTAGGTGCATTTACTTGCACTGGCAGTTAATGCATGACTTTGTTCACTCCTTAGAAAATTGGTTAATGGCTGCATTTATCTCTATTAATATTGACGGTGGTGCATCTGTTTGTCACCTGTTCTAGTTTCCAAAAACAAAATGAAGTAATGTGACAGTCAGGGATTTGGCCCGTTGCGATATCGTGGTGTAGTGGTCAAATAACTCCATTTCAAACTTGGAGGTTGTGAGTTTGATTCCCAGGTCGAGCGTTGTCTCCAAGTATAGTGCTTGAATGTTGAGCTGTACATATTGAGGATATGTCAAAGCTAAATTACCCTGGATATGGGTAATTTCCTTAAAGTCTCTGCCTTCTGTAGAAACTGGGCTGTTTCAGAAAGAGACGTTTAGCAGAGTTCATTCTGGGTAAACCACAGTTCTCAGCCTTCTTGTTTATTTATTTTAATAATTTGCATGGCATGAGACTCACAGGGAAGAGATTTGAGATTTTTGAGAAAATGCAATAAAATATAAATGCGATAACTATTTACACAGTATATAATACACACACACACACACACACACACATATACTGTATATACAGTATATATATATATGTGTATGTATACATGTGTGTGAATTCATACCCTTGATAAAAATGAGCTAAAAAGGAGGGAGGCAACATCATTCTTTCATAAGAAATTCCATCATTTGGTGTTTTGTTGATGATGGTGGAAAATGCTGTCTTAGGTTCCACTCCAGAATCTCCCATAAGTGTTCAATTGGGTTGAGATCTGGTGACTGAGATGGACATAGCATATAGTTTACATAGTTTTCATGCTCATCCAACCATTCAGTGACCACTTGTGCCCTGTGGATGGGGGCATTGTCATCCTGGAAAATACAAAAAGATAGAAATGCTTCACCATAGGATGAAGGTGATCACTCAGAATGGCTTTGTATTTATTGGCATTTACCTTGCCTAGGGGGGGGTTGAATGGACCCAGACCATACCAGGAAAATGCACCTCACACCATAGCAGAACTGCCAGAACCCTTCATTTACTCAAGTGTTTCCTTGTGTGTGTGTGTGTGTGTGTGTGTGTGTGTGTGTGTGTGTGTGTGTACCCATGCAGAGCGATGATTCAGAGGAGGATGATCTCTGTGCCATCAGCAATCGGTGGGCATTCCAGCGGGACAGTAAGCGATGGTCCCGATTGGACGCCCTCAATTCCCCCTCCCCCTCCCTGCGGGCAGAGGGAGCCCAGACTCCCTCGGGGGTGTGGAGCAGCAGGGAGAGCGTCCGGAGTGACCTCAGCGATCTGGCCGCGGCCTCGCTGCACAGCAGCAGCCTAAGTGTTCAGAGTGCCCGCCTCCCCTCCCCCAGCTCCGCCCACAGTACCCGTGTGGCCTCCCCCAGCTCCGCCCACAGTGCCCCGGTCCCTGCCCGCGACCAGCTGAAGAAGCGCACCAGGAGTTTCCTGCGCAGGATTGAGTCCTTCCGCCGCCGGGAGAAGGAGAAGGTGGGAGCTGATGCCCAGGACACACCCCCTCCTGCCAGTGCAGACACACCCCCTCCCTTGAGCCTGTCCTGCACCCCCGGCAACAGCCTTCCCGGGGGGCGGGGGAGCTGGCGGGCGCTGACTCTGCGGAGGACCCCGAAGACCAAGAGCGGGGGCTTTTACCTGGAGGACTTCCAGGTGGACATGCCGGACTGGGCGGAGCCAAGGGGCGGGCAGGAGACCCGTGTGGTGCACCTCCCCTCAGACCACAAGCCCGGAACATTCCCCAGGGCCCTATCTGTAGAGAGCTTGCACCGGCCTGAGGGTGGCGGTGGAGGCGGGAGGCGTGGGGGGTGGCGTTCGGACGACACCTCACTGGACGCGTCCCTGTGCAGCAGTGCGGAGTCGCCGGACTCGCCAGTGTTTGGCCGGAGGCGGGGCTCCTGCGGCTCTGAGGGGAGCGTTTACGACAACGTTCCGGAGCCCCCGCAGGGAGGCGGGGACTTCTCTCAGCACCTGGACGACATCCTGCAGCACGTCCATGGCCTCCAGCGCAACCTGCGCCAATGGTCCCGCAAGGTCTGTCCTGAGACAGAGGACGAGGGGGAGGAAGAAGAGGACAGCAGTAACGTTTCCGGGGACCGCGGAGACGGTCCGCACCCCCAGCCTCCACTGTGAGGAGCGGTCCATCTCAGACGCAGGGACGGCGGCCAGCGACTTAGACAGCACGGGGAACTCACTGCACGATGCTGAGGATCTGGAGATGAGGGAGCGGCGGGACTCTGGAGTAGGAGCTTCTTTGACCAGAACAAACAGGTCAGATATTAACATAATAAAGACCAGCATCATCATCATAATTCACTCTAACACTACATTATAAACAATTGAGTTATTTGACACTTTTATGCAAAATGATTAATATTAATTAATATGGCTGCAGATCATCACTAGAGCTATCGAACAGTAAGTTACATTCTACTCATTGATATTGCCGACGTTCATGCCACAAAACCTGTCATACAAAGGGTAGAGAAAGCTTATTATATATGCTTATTTTTATCAATTGAGGTGAAGTCTGAAAAGGTGAGATTATTCTGTATTTTTTGGAAGATGGCTAGAGATTCTGTTGTCCTGACTGAGTCGGGAAAGTCATTCCACATCTAGGGATGAGGACAGAGAAGTGGTGGGGCCATAAGGAGGGGCTACCAGGTGTATGGAGAGAGGGGAAAGTCCTCTGGCCAGAGGAGGCTGATTGGACAAATCTGGAAGGGGTGTTTGATGTGATCAGTGAGTGAAGGTAGGGCACTAGTTGTCTAGCAACACGCTAAGGTTACTGGCCTACCAGGATGGAGACACTGTGGCACCATTTACGATGATTGAAGTATCGATCCTCTGAGAGGTTTGCTGAGAACAAGAGTAGTTCTATCTTTCCCAGGTTGAGCTTCAGATGATGGGTGGCCATCCAGGTTGAGATGTCCATCAGGCAAGCAGAGATGTGCTTGAACATGGGTATTGGAGGGAGAAAAAAAGTTAAAGTGTTGGGTGCCATCAGCATAGCATAGTCATGATAGGAAAAGCCATGAGAAGAGAACCTTACCGAATGACTTCGGTAAGAAAAGAGGGGGCCAAGAACCGAACCATTAGAGAACACCGGAAAAGACGGTGTTGGTAGGGGAAACAGATAATCTCCACGCCAGTTGGTATGAGTGGTTAGTAATGTAGGATGTGAACCATGCGAGGGTGGAGGCTGAGATGGGACAAGAGTAGGATCACATACCAGTGAGGGAAGAGAGTAGGATCCGGTGGTTCATCATGTTGAACGCAGCAGGCAGGTCTAGGAGAATGAGGATGGAGATGAGTGACTTGGCTCTTGACAGGTGAAGAGCCTCTGTGACTTTGGGTAGGGCAGTCTCAGTGGAATGTCCTGCCTTGAAGCCTGAGTTGGTTGTGATCCAGAAGGTTATTCTGTTGGAGATGGAGAAATAGCTGGTTGGAGACGGTGCAGTCAAGAGTTTTAGAAAGAAAATGAGAGAGAAGGGGAGAAATGAGACCGGTTGGTAGTTTTTGGCATCAGCAGGGTTGAGAGAGGGTTTCTTAATGGGTAGGTAACACAGGTCCTCTTGAGAGCAGAGGGGTTCATGCTGGTTGATAGAAAGTCCTTAATAAGGGTGGAGGTGAAAGGAAAGATGTCCACTGAGATTAATTGAAAAAGGAAAGAGGGTGGCAGGGACTAGGGTCGAGAGGACAGGTGGTTGGATTTAATGAGTTGTAGGGTGTCAGCATCAGAGAGGGGTGAGGAGGAGGGTAGGGAGGGAGGTGGGTTATTGGGTGGGGAGATAGGTTGGGGAGGGTCGTTGAGGTGAAGAAAATGTGGATGTTGCTTATTGAAGTAGGATACAGTTAGTAAGCCAGGGACTGGGAGGGGACAGGTGGGCAGGTTTGGTAGAGATGGGACAGAGTGAATCAAAGGAAGAGAGGAGAGGAGCGGAGAGGAGAGTGGAGGACTTGTCTGAAGCTTCTCTGTATGTGTGCTTCAGCTGTTTCTCCAAAGCTCATTGTGGTTCCCTGCTTCCTTGTTTCAGGAAGCTCCGTTGGCACAGCTTCCAGAACTCCACAGGCCCAGCCTGACGTCTGCCTCTCTGGAGATCAACAGGCAGTCTGCTGCGCAGCTCAACCTGCTGCAGAAGTTCTCTCTGCTCAGACTCACTGCCACCATGGAGAGATATTCTGTGCCCAGCAAGCAGGGTTGGAGTTGGTGAGTAAAGGAGCCAAACCACACACACCTGCAGGCAGACATATGGACAGACAGCAAAACCACACACACCAGCAGACAGACACATGGACACACGCACCCGCAAACAGACAATACCGACAACAAAATAACAGAGGGACACAGTCCGCAAACACCACAAAAGAGATGTCTGTGTGGATCTAGAATTTTCCAAGATACTTTGATTCCATGATAGATCCAAAATGTCCAAATTAGTGTATTGCCTTTTTTCAATTTAAGGCTTTTTACTTACATTTACATTTTGGCCATTATCCAGAGTGACATACAATAAGTGCATCTAAATTGGCAAAAATAATCACAACTAGAGCAAGAGATTCAATAGATTCAACAATTCAATGGATTCAATAGATTTAATAGATGGCATCCTGATGGATGCCTGGGCCTTTGAGTTTACACCGGATGGCAGCCAGTGGAGAGATACAAGCAGAGGCGACACACATGGGCTTTGGGAGGTTGTGGACACGTCTCCCCTGTCCCTCTCTGCAGGACGGTGCCCAAGTTCATGAAGAGGAGCAAAGCCCCGGATTACAGGGGCAAACATGTTTTCGGCGTGCCCCCTCTTGTCAATGTGCAGAGGAGTGGACAGCCCCTCCCCCAGAGCGTGCAGCAGGCCATGCGCTACCTGCGGAGCAGGTGCCGTGATCAGGTAAACCCCCCCCCCCACCCCCCTGGGACCCTGTCTGTTTCCTTAACATCCCTCCCTTACCCTGATCACACAGATTTCAAGTCATTTTGCTGTTTGTCGAAAACACTTTTAGACTTTTAATATATGGTTACATATATTAAATATATATCTGCTAAATGGCGTATATTATGTACAAAACAAGGGTGCACAGATAGCAATTTGTTAAAGCTAAATTTTGCACTGACACCAGGAAGTATTTGTTACGCAGGTATATTTAGCTTAACAAGGCCTGTTGTACAAACTTGGGGTGTTCAAGTCCAGGCTTGGACCAGTAGTAGACCAGTACAAAAGATTACAAGCTTAGATGGGCTGAATGGCTTGCTTTTGTCGTCAAACATTCTAATGTTTTTATGTTCTTATAAAATAATTTCAGACTATATAAAGCAGGGCCTTAAAATGAAGCCTGACAGCTTATTTATTTGAATGTTTTTCCTGGCGAGGTGGGAATATTCCGGAAGTCGGGGGTGAAGACCCGGATCCAGGCGCTGAGGAAGCTGAACGAGGGGTCCCCGGATCACGTCAACTACGAGGGCCAGTCCCCCTACGATGTGGCCGATATGATCAAACAGTACTTCCGGGATCTTCCAGAGCCTGTCTTCACCACCAAACTCACAGAGACATTCCTGCAAATTTACCAGTGTAAGCCCGTCTTTACCGCCAAACTCACAGAGATGTTCCTGCAGATTTAAAAGTGCAAGTCTGTGTTCACAGATACATTAATGTAGATACAGCAGTGTGTAAGCCCTTGTTCAGTACCAAACTCACAGATGCGTTCCTGCAGATGTACCAGTAAATGTTAGACCTCTTGCTCATTATGTTTAACGAGAGTTAACGAGGTGTCTTAAGCAGTGAACTATGAACAAGGAAATATGTAGTGGCGCACTCTTTTACTCCTAGCATTTGGTATTTATATGAAAAACAATGTTTCAGGATGCCATGATGAAAGACCCTGTCATGTATTTGTATTCGCTTAGCAGAAGCACAGTACTAGGTGACATGCAAAGCTGGACAATGTATTATCCATTTCCAGTAGATGGAATATTTGCTCAAGAGTTCAACAGCCGATTTGTACCCATGATTCCTAACCTCCGAACATCATTGGCAGCTCTGTAACGTGTTCACGTGTGTGTTCTTCTTCCTTGGCTCTCTAGCTGTAAATGTTATTTATTCCATTTAAGTTGTAAACAAAAAGATACTTGATTCTTCTCACATGCAGCGGGAGGCCTGGAGAAAACATATGTGCTCCTGCTCTGGAATTTGTTTCATGGCAGCGATTCAGGGGTTTTTCTTTTGGTTCCTGCCAGAATAACAATAGAGCGGCCCCTTCCTCTGTGGGCCTTTGTGTTGTGTGGGTTTGGATCCGATCCAGGGCAGAACACTTGGGCCCACTCCTCTGTTTTTTGGCTTGCCTGTTAGCCCATTAGCCTGTTAGGCCCTTTGTGTGTGTGAGCCTGTGAGACCATTAGCCTGTTAGCATGCGAGCCTGTTAGTGTGTGAGCCTGTTGGGCCATTAGTCTGTGAGTCTGTGAGACCATAATCCTGTTACTATGTGAGACCATTAGCCTGTTAGCGTGTGTGCCTGTGAACCTGACCGCTCCCTTGCCTCGCCTCCTCTCTTGTCGCTCACCCCCCGCCCCATGGCTTTACATCAATCTACTCTCTGTCAGTTACTGTCTGACCCTCCATCACCCCATATCTCTTCCATATCTCTAATCCCCCCTCTCTCTCTCTAACCCCCCATCACTGCCCCCCCTTCTCCCTCTTTAACCTCGCCCCTCTCTCTCCCTCTCTGTCTCTCAGGGGTCCCTAAGGACCAGCGATTGCAGGTTGTCCGGGCGGCGGTCGTCCTGCTGCCGGATGAGAGCAGGGAGGTCCTGCAGACGCTGCTGTACTTCCTTAGCGACATCGCCTCCGCCCACGACAACCAGATGACTGCAGGGAACCTGGCTGTGTGCCTGGCACCCTCCATCTTCCATCTCAACGTGTCCAGGAAGGATGGCACCTCCCCCAGGTACACAATGCTGAGCGTTCTCTATCCACCTCTTTCTTTCTCTGCCCCTCTCTTTTTCTCTCTCCCTCCCACCCTTTTTCCTCTGCCCCTTCCCCCTCATATATCTCACTCTCCTACTCCTTCTCCCTCTAGGTTTTTCTCTCTGTCTCCTCCTCTCTCTCTGTGTGGGTGTGTCCATGTCTGTGTGCAGAGGTCAGTTCCTTGTTGTCTTTAGGGAGCTGCTGCAGGATGTAGCAGGGTCATTGCGGATATGACACCCCACCCCCTGTAATAATGGACTGCCAGATTGCCATCTCACACGTCAGAGTGGGTGTGCATCAGAGCATGTGTGGTGCTGAGTAATTGTGTGGTGCTGTAATAGATGCAATTTGTGGATCTAAATTATTCATGCGGAGATCATCTCCAGCCACAGCTTATTAGCGCTGCAGGGTTTCGAGTGCTTGGCTGAAGGGCCGTTATGCCCCGCTGTGGTTTGTGTGAAAGGATGTTCCATTACCGGGCTAATATACACCCACTCCCACTCTAATATACACCCACTCCTACACTAATATACACCCACTCTAATATACACCCACTCCCACTCTAATATACACCCACTGTAATATACACCTACACTAATATACACTCCCACTGTAATATACACCCACTGTAATATACACTCCTACACTAATATACACCCACTGTAATATACACCCACTCCCACTCTAATATACACCCACTCTAATATACACCTACTCCCACTCTAATATACACCCACTCCTACACTAATATACACCCACTCTTACACTAATGTCCCACTCTAATATACACCTACTCCCACTATAATATACACCCACTCCTACACTAATATACACCCGCTACCCTGCTAATATACACCCACTCCCCTCCCCGGTTGGGTGTTTGTTTGTTTTGGAACAGACTGATCCATGGAAGGGGCAGGACAAGCAAGCCGGATCAGAGGGACCTAAACGAGAACATGGCCGCCACTCAGGGACTCGCTCACATGATCGGGGAGTGCAAGAAACTTTTTCAGGTAAACTCACGTCTGTGCATGATTTCCAGAGAGCACAACTTTTTAAATGTTTTTATTTTGCGTGTATGTGTGTTGGTGGTCATCACTGCAGCCTCCTCTGTCCACTCAGGAGAGGGTAGGCTGGCACACGCTCTCCTCTCAAGCATGATGTCAGCCACCGCTTCTTTTCAGTTCACTAGTTGAGCTTGTGTGGACGTTGAGTCGGAGGAAGACCGTTCATGCGCAGGTTGTGCAGGCAGACTGTGAGCACCTGGTTGGCCAGTGGGGGTCACTGGGGCGCGATGAGACACGGGCGACTATAGTCCCTCCCTCTCTGGGCGATTCTCCGGCCAATTACACGCCGCCCTGCGTGGGATGCTGGCCATGGTCGGCAGTGGAACTGGCACATAGAGGATATCTACACATACAGTGCATTTATGCATTATTGGATTATAGAATTCAATTACAATAGAGTGGAAAGTACTTAATAAAATGTCCCCCTGGGCATTAATAATTTACATTCTACTTTATTGTCATGTATTCCTCGTGTATTCAGTGATGAGTCTGTGTGTAATATATTCATGCATATTCATATTCGTGCGTGTAGGTCCACGTGACTGCGCTGTGAAGGAGCTCAAACCGCTGTTCTACAGTCTTGGTCCTGGGGGTGCTCTGTGTACGCTGGCTTTTTTACTGCCAAATCATTTCTTAATGGGTTCTATTTCAGCCGCTGTTTGAGCTACAGCAATGAATTAATTTGGTAACTATTATTTTAGTCAACAAAATTGCATCATAACAGTTTGTTTATTTATAAGGCCTGCTTTTTTAAACAAAAAACAGACTTAAGTCAAATGCCTCCTGAGAGAGATCAGAGTCAATTAACAGATGAGTCAGACCTAGTTAATCAAGCTGTGTTAGAATAAGAAACCGCACACAGCAGGAATGAGAAAAATGAGGTTGCACCGTAATAGCTGGAAATCAGCATGGTTTTATATTCGGCTGCTCTTTGGCTTGTGGTTCAGAGTTCAGTGGCGATGTATATATCCACACCCATTTCCCACTGCCAGCATAAAACTCTCTCAGGTAGCAGTGAACAGGTGTGCTTTCTGTTGTGTGTCTTCCAAACACTAATTTCCAAACACTCATTTTCAAATTTTGGAGGGAAAGAAGAAATGGATAAAAATGCATGTTTTGTTTTGTCTGGAGTTATTTGAAAAAAAGCCAAGCGGATTCATTTGCTGTAAGCAGGAGGCAGTGTAGTATAACGATTAGGGAACTTGGCTAACTCCAAAGGTTGCAGGTTCGATTCCCAAATGGGGCATTGCTGTTTCACCCTTGGGCAAGGTACTTAATCTCAAAACCCACCTTTTTAGACTCCTCTACCACTGAATTCTGTACATCTACCCAATTGTCATCACCACTGCCTACTTGCTCAACACTTCTTGTATATGTATCCCTGCCTACTCATTTAATAAATAAAAAAGATGTACTAACCTTTTCCTTCCCAGTGTTACAGGTATGGTATGCAGCTGCCTACAACAATGTCTATCACTGTATTACTGCACTGATCTCTTGCGCGAACTATGATTGTTCCTACCATGTATTAATGCACATCTTATAAGTCACTCTGGATAAGAGCGTCTGCTAAATGCTTAAATTGTAAATGTAAAAATGTAACCTGAACTGCTTAAATAAATATCCAGCTGTATAAAATAATTGTAGGTGAGAATGCATAAACTGTGTGTAAGTCGCTCTGGATAAGAGCATCTGCTAAATGCCTAAGATCTATTTTTTTCCTGACACACGAAATCGAGTTTGTCGTCCATCTTGTTTGCATGTTTTTCCGGTGGCGCAGATCCCCCACGATGTGATGGTGCAGTCGCGGAACTCGTACCTGGCGGCCGACACCCACCCTCTCCCGCTGCACGGGCTGGGCATCAATCTGCGCGGTGAGCCGGTGGACTACCGCGCCTTCCTGGAGGACAGCATCCAGAGCCTGCTCCGTGAGACGGCGGAGAGGAGCCGGGGCTGGCACAGCGCCCCCGCGCCCAACAACACCGAGCTCGCCTACAAGAAGGTAGGCGGCACAGCCGGAGTCTGGGGGGCTGGCGGCATCTTTTCAGCTGTACGTATTTCCCTTCGGCCACGAGACACTGAGACCTGTACGATTTTTAAACTATATTTTTATGCTTTTATCTCTTCTCCCAATTTTCGAATGCCCAATCCTGTTCTTCCCTTTGGTAACATATGCCATCACAATGTACACTTCCACTGATGACACACAATTGTACATCTCCGTTGAGCCAGATGGAGGTGTACACTGAGACATTTTGGGATGTGACATAAGGTTTGCAGAAGCCTAATGTGAGATGGGACTATAAGATGATATAATTTAAAGAATAAGATTTGCACATTTATGAAATGCTCCAAAATAAGGTAGACTGGTTTATTTAAGCATGCAGGTTAACATTTGACCCTTGTGTCTTCACCAGAACAACAAACCTCCTTTTGATTGTGGTGTTAATGTGTGTTTTGGCCGTTTTTGATTGTGCTGTTAGTGTGTATTTTGGGTGTGTTGACTGTGGCGTTAGTGTGTATTTTGGTTGTTTCGATTGTTGCGTTAGTGTGTATTTTGGGTGCTTGGCCTGCAGGTTGTAGATCGACCCCCCACGCGACTGTGGAGGGCGAGTGCGGAGGTGGAAGCCCCCCCCTCGGTGGTGCTGCACAGGGTGTTGCGAGAGCGCCACCTGTGGGACGAGGACCTGCTGCACAGCCGCGTGACGGAGGCGCTGGAGAGCAACACGGAGGTGTTCCACTACGTCACCGACAGCATGGCGCCCCATCCCCGCAGGGACTTTGTCGTCCTGAGGTACAGCCTGTGTAGGAACCAGGGATGTTTAATTTTTGCCTCTGCATGTGTGACTCTCTCTCAGTTTAATTCAATTCAGTTCAATTCTATAAGCTTTATTGATATGACAAAGCCGTATGATTGCATTGAAAAATGTGTGTGTGTGCATGTATGCGCCCTCCCTCTCCACTCTCCCTTTCACCCCATCTCCTCTCCCTCTTTGTCTCTTTCTCCCTCTCTCCCGTTCCTCTCTCCCTCCCTCTCTTTCTCTCCCTCTCCTCCTCTCCCCCCGCCCTCTCTCTCTCTCTCTCTCTCTCTCTCTCTCTCTCTCTCTCTCTCTCTCTCCCTCCCTCTCTTTCTCTCCCTCTCCCTCTCCCCCGCCTCTCTCTCTCTCTCTCTCTCTCTCTCTCTCTCTCTCTCTCTCTCTCTCTCTCTCTCTCTCTCTCTCTCTCTCTCTCTCTCTCTCTCTCTCTCTCAATTCAATTCAATTCAATTCAAATGGCTTTATTGGCATGACAAGATGACTCTCATATTGCAAAACCACATTTACAATTACAGACATAATACATTGACAGATTTACATAAGACACAGAAAGGTATGCATTTTTAGACATAACACACACAATTTGTGGCAGGTGGCTACATACTCTGCTGCTAATTTTGCACATTCCCTCTTTTCCCCTAATAGACAAGGGAGTCGTTGGTGGTGTTTGAAATATGGAAATTCCGGGAAGATTTGTGTAAATTTTGCATAATATTCTGATCTAATTTCCTTGTATTTGTCACAGTTGGTTAAAAAGTGCAGCTCCGTCTCCACCAGTCCCTGACTTCAGTGAAAGCACAGCCTGTCTTCTCTGGGCAGCCAAGTCTGCCTGTAGCGACCCTTCTCTATGGCCAGGCTGTGGTCACTGAGCTCACTGTTTTTCGTTTGATGTACCGTCTGTTTAGAGCCAAATAGCATTGACGTTTATTTGGGGTTTTTGACATTTAATTCCAATGGGTTATGTATATTTCTTTTTGTTTATTCATTATTTTGTTGTGTCTAATTCCCTAAGCTATGGTGCCACTGAGGCTGGATGTTGGTAGTTGGGCTAGTAGATGTTCATGTATTCAGCCTCAGGACCAGTTGGCTGAGGGGACTCTTCTCCATGTTCATTTCTTGGCTTTTTTGGGCTTTTAAAGTGAGGGTCACTCATTTTGAGGTGTTTCCAAAATTGTATGGCTCTTTGTTCAATGTGGATCAATAAAGGATATTGGTATAATTCTGCCCTGCATGAATTTTTAAGTGTTTTTAAAAAAATTTTAAGGATGCTTTTACAGAACTCAGACCTGGAAATGACTCTTAACTCACAGCACACCAGACCCTACTCTAGAACTGTAACAAAGTCTACACTGAGGCTGTAATGAATTGTAGGGAACATATATAATATTGAGGATTCAGGATAACTTCATTGGATCTGATTGATGTGATTACCCCTGTTGTTGTGTGGCGTGTTGGAGTGGCTGCGGCTCTTGTCTGCCTCCTGTTGGTGACAGAGTGTCTCCGCATGTCCCTGCGTGTCCCTGCAGGCGTTGGCGCACTGACCTGCCACGGGGGGCGTGTCTGCTGGTGTCGTCGTCCGTGGATCACGACGCGGTGCGTCTGGAGGCAGGGCTTCAGGCGCTGCTGCTCACGTCCCGCTGCCTGATCGAGCCCGTCGGCCCCGCCCGCTCCCGCCTCACACACTACTGCCGTGCCGACCTCCGGCAAGTCTCCGCCACGCCACGCCACACCACGCCGCACCAGCACACACGCTGCCCTCCATACCCCACTGCCACACCTCATTGCCACATCTCACTGAATTGGTTCAGTTATAAGAGTTTGCGTATAGGAATGCTGCCAAACAAAGAAGGCCGCTGAGACTGAAGTGGGGGCAGGGCAGGGGCGGGGCTGCTTGTTTTGAGAATTCTGAAATGCGCCTGTAATCTCCCGTACCTGGATTCGTTTGAGTTTTGTGTGAGTTGCCAGCGTGCCTCGCCATCCACAGCGGTGTCTCTCAGCGCGCGAATGCACGCCGCAGCAGCGTGATTTACAAGCGCTCAGGATCCGTGAGCATGCGCTTCCGCTCACAGTGGCCCTTTGCTGATGATGTACTCCCCTCTGAGTTTCATGTTGACATCACCTTAGACACCATGACTAGCAAAACATCAGCAAGTTGGGCTGTTTTGGTCACTGAAGCTCCTGCCAAATTGAAAAATCACCCTTCTTTCAAAGTCACTGACACATCTAGTGCTGTCAGACGATGCCAGACGTGTCCCACACACACACACACACACACACACACACACAACACACAGTAGTGGCGTTCATTCCTGATTGTGATGAATGACTCTTCCTTTTGTTTCTCCCTCCCTGCCTCTCTCTCTCTCCCTCCAGGGGCCGCTCTCCTGAGTGGTACAACAAAGTCTTTGGCCATCTCTGCGCGGTCGAGGTTGCTAGGATACGGGATTCGTTCCCAGTGTTGGGGAGCAGGTCTGAGGTGAGGGTGTAGAGTGAGCGTCGCCCGGCGGGGCCTGGCGGCGGTGCGGCATGGCTCCATCCGGACTGCGGTTTCCACGCACACCGCCGTTTCCTGTCAACAAGTCTGTGTGCCGTCCTGATCCGGGGGAATGGGGGCATGGCGCCGGGGCGGGGAACGTGTCCCTGCGTCACCGTGCGCTGGGCCAGAGCGGGCTCCCCGCTCGGGCTCACACACGCCCGTGTACGGCTAACGGCGCCCTGAGAGAGGCGAGCGTTCACACAGATAGGGACATTCATTAGAACATGGCTTTGTGTGGGGGTGGGCAGGGGGGTTAAGAGGGCTCGAGCCTCTGTAGTTTCAGGAAGTGGAGAGATAAAGGAAGTGATGATGGGAAAAAGAAATATGCGGGAAAGACTTAATTCTGCATGAGGTGGATTGGTGATCGGAGGGCCATCGGTGGTCGAGGATCTGAGGGGGGATCGGTGGTCAGAGGGGATCGGGGATTGGTAATCAGAGGCGGGTCGATGATCGGAGGGGGATCAGGGATTGGTGATTGGTAGTGGACAGATTTGCAGTGTTGCTGAAGCAGCCCCTGTTTTCATCCAGAAGAAGAAAAACATTTGCATCATTTCTCCATGTAAAGTGGCCACTATGCTGCATATGTATACTCAGAGTAAAAATGAGAAACAGGATTTTCTGTTTGCATATACAGTGCTACATGTATCACTCGGGGTCTCCTGTAGTTCCAGGGAACTCAACAAAACCAATGCTTTTGCTTTTGAAATGATTATTTCCAGACAGTTTTGTATCCACTTTCTTATATTGTGGTGGAACGTTCCTATCGGAGCTGGCAGGTGGCGTCAGTTGGGGAATGCAGACCCATGAATCCTGGTTTTATATTTGCGTTGCTCTATAAACTCGTCCAAGAATCAGGGTTTCGAGGGTTGTTTCTTAAATCAGTTCATAACTTTATACCTCGTTTAGCCATAATACATTTTTGTCATGCCAATATTTCATTAATAAACCGCACTGCACGTACACAAGATCAAAGATGATATACGCCAGCACTGTAAATAAGCGGCCTTTATACGCTCGTCTCCTCAGGTGGGGCGGAGGACCTTGGCTGACACGTGGCGTGTGCGTACGGTGCGTAGGGCGACAGAGAGAGTCGCAGCCTGACGTTAGCGGTCGCGGTTAGCGGTCATAAGTGCAACAGCTCTGCACAGGGGGGAATGACATGTTTTAGGGATTAGAGATTTGCATTCTGAGCATCGCATTGTTCTGCCATTTTTACAAACCCTCTGTTCTCTCCAAAAGGGTGGGGGTTGGGGGGGTAGTTTTGTGTTGGAAAGAAAAGGGGACGATTCCTTTTAGCCCCCCTTTAATTTTTACTTTGAGTCTTTGTGTGAAGTGTGCTGTGTGCCTGTAATTGACAGCTTGGGGGTAGTTTATTTATTTACTTTGTGTTAGCCAATGAAAGAAGCCACTGTGACATGTGACTGATGAAGGGACCAAGTCATAAAAAAGCCAAATAAAAAAACACTTTGCAGCATACCGCATTTCTTACAGAATATATACATATATAAAGAATACTCACATGTCCTGGGGAGTGGGGAATAAGCCATAGCAAGTGTATGCCACTGATATTTTGTCATGTTATGCCAGCTTAATCCAGTAAATACCTCTTCACCAGGAGTGTGGTTTATCCTGTGAGTGTATTCTGTGACCCGGTGATGTGTAGTGTAGAAACGGGTTTATAAAAGCAGGATACTGAAGAGGCGTCCCTTTGGCTTTCTCCTACCTTCCATGCGTCTACTTTCCATTGGTTTTTAGAAGGACTCTTGTTTCAGTGACACAAACTGCTAATTAAATATGGCAGACACTAACCAGCAATATTGTTCCTTACAAAATCTTCCAAAAATATGTGTAGGCATTTTAGTCTTGTATGAATATTTATTAATGTGCTAATTGAATGGTTTCTGACATCAATATGTTTGCAACATTACCAGGTATATTGGCACTTGCACAACTGATTTAAATCTTTTTTATTACCATTTAAAAATTGCATTTTATGTCTGCTGTACTAAGTGAGTTTTCAACTACCTATATGTATTATATCGAAGTGGATGTACACAGATAACACAACCAATAAAACATTATTAAAACCATGCTTTTGCAAGTGTCTGTGTGCTTGTGCATGCGTGTGTGTCACTATTGTTGTTATTGTTGTCAATAAAAACACAGTCTCCACAGCATCTTAAAACCATCACAAATTGCAGGCTATTTTTATGTTTTTTATTTTTGGGGGATTTGGAGCGCCCAGTTGTGTTTTTCAGGTCAGCAGCCTCCTTTGAATTTGCCCTCTTTCACTGAAGAGACCGTCATCCGTTTTCTTTGCATTGTATTTTTATTGATTTGCAGCACGAGATGCAATCATTTTTTGGTGCATTTCTGGATAAGGAGCCCATTATTATTTTTAAAAATGCACCCATGTTCAGAGGGAATCTTTCCGTGGTTTATCCATGGTGACCCCCATAGCATATGCACCTTCACACTGCTGAATATTTACAGGTACAGAGACCGGTTGAATGCACAAAGAGAGTGGTGTGAAAGTGGCTCAAAAAGGTCAAAGGTCAAGTGTGAATAAGCAACAACAACAACAAAAAGTATACTAAGCTGGGTCTCTTAGGGTAAGTCCAAGTTCTGACTTTAACACCATCTCAACTTCAATAAAGGTTGGGAGCAATTAAAAAATGTACACACACAAACTTTGGATGTATTAGGGAGATCAATCTTTGTTGGATAAATGTGAGCCTTTGGCTTTTGCTCCTAGTGTGGATCAGGTTTACATAAGAACATAAGAATACATAATGATGAGAACAGGCCATTCAGCCCATCTAGGCTCGTCATGCCCTCATCTAAACAGTATCTAGTACATGGTGCAGTGCGGTTGGTTAAAATGCTTCTGGAATTGACTCATCGCATCCCATTCATCTTTCTGTTCCCTTCCCACAATCCTTTCCAGGAACACATTTCACTGTTTAAATGATCACTGGACTGTATCTGGTAAATGAGAACAGCACAGGGGAAAAAAGCCCCAGGTGCTCACTGAGTTTCTGCAGGAAACCATCACACAGGTATGTAAGGCCCATGACAAGATCGACCTGGACAAGACCAATGACATTTTGACGTAACCTATAGAATGTAGCCTCCTTTAGGAGTAAGCCATTTGGCTTTGACTTTGAAAACAGATCTGCCTTTGTGACCAGATGGAAATTGTGCCCATTGGTTTTTGTATCACGGTCTTCTTGGTCACTAAACTGAAGACCAAGTAACCATAAAAACGTAATTCCATCTCAGTCTCAGCTCAACTTGCAGATCTGCTGTGTGTCTGTGTCTTAAATGCAAACAGATATATTCAGCACTGCACAACTCCAGGCTTGGAGTGTGTGTGCGTGTGTGCGTGTGTGCGCATGTGCGCCTGTACGCTCTATTCTGCGTTCCGACTAGTTACTCTGGCTCAATGTTCGTAACAGCCGTTTACACCAATGCTGGTTCACTCCTATATCCACAGTAAACCAAGGATACGTGTGGGCTGCAGCTGAAGCTCCTGACTTCATAAAAAATATCAAATCAAATAAATGATTGGGCTCATTCAGGAAATAAGAGTGGAAGTTGGCATGAAATCCTGAAACAGATCACCGTTTACCCCTGCTTTAGAGAAACCAGGACAGAACATCAACAAAGTCAAATTTACCAACAGGTAGCATGAGCTTTTATTACAGAGTGTGTTTGCTCAGGGGATACCCTTATTCAAAGTAACTTACACAGCTTTCCCTTTAGGTACATACTATGTTGTCCACAGCTGGATTCATGTTGGAGTACCCTGTCAAATGGCACGAAGGGATTCGAAACCCGTAACTCTTGACCACTTCAGCACTTTGCTCACCACACAGCTCAAGCGATGCTTGATATTCTGTCTACAGTTTGGTTTATTGCTGGTGTGGTTTATTACGCTTAAGCCCCTGATCTTTTTTGGTGGTTTACTGCATATCAGCCTCAGTTTTTATGCTGATTGTGATTTAATATGATTTCAACGAGCGACCAACACTGTTAATTGATGTTGCGCATGGACCAAATTTAATGATGAAACGTTATCGTTTTAGGGGTTAACGGATAAGAATTGGCCCCGCTAACCAATTATCATTTCTAATTGCAAACTTGAGCCAAAAGCACATCCCTATTATCTTAATTTTTCTTAAAATAAGACAATGTTGCTTTATGCCCGTTTAGCTATTTTAGCTCCTTAAAGCTAACTCACACCATGAGTGGAAGTGTATGCACAATGCATTGCCTATAGTCATTAGCATAAATTCACAAAAGAAATAAACAAGCACGGAATGTGTGTTGCTGCTACAGTCTCACCTTTAGCCCAAACCGGCCCCCATCTCAAGTTCTGACTGGTTCAGCCATAAGGAGAGCTGGTCCCACACTGATGGTGCTTCGCTCTCTGAGTGTCCGCATGACAGTCCTGGGTTGTCCCCAGAGACGGGGGAAAAGGTCACGACTCCTCGGATGCACGGCGCACCTTTGTCAGTGATCGCCGGATTGCTCGACTGATTCCACCACAGAAAACAGCAACATCCAATCCCGTTGCACCGTGCCCAGAACCTAACAGCCTTTGTCCAATCCACTTGCACCATGCCCAGAACCTGACTGCCTTTGTCCAATCCCCTTGCACCATGCCCAGAACCTGACAGCCTTTGTCCAATCCCCTCACACCATGCCTGGAACCAGATGTCCTTTGTCCAATCCCATTGCACTATGCCTGTAACCTGATGCTCTTTGTCCAATCCCCTTGTACTGTGCCCAGAACCTGATGGCCTTCATGCGAGGCATTAAAAATCTGCAGCTGTAGCATTTCAATACACCCCCTCCCATGAAGCCCCGTAGCTCCCCTTCCCAGGCCTGCTGTCTTGTGGGACAGGTAAGCACAAGACCTGAGCAGGTGTGGAGATTTGTGGTGTCTCTCTGTACCTCCCCTCCCCTCCACAAGGGGGCATCGGCACTAGTGTAGATCGTGGAAACAATGTTGAGGTGTTCCTCCATCCACTGGAGGTGGAGCATGGAGATGCTGTTGGGTGGTCCTCCAGTGGACTAGGGGACACTTTTGTGTGTGTAGATCATGGAGATGCTGTTTGGCGTCTCCTTCATCCCCAGCTGCTGCCACTTCATCTGCAGACAGAGTTTGAGGCGCTCCCTGAAGGACGTGGTTGTCATGGTGTACAGGATGGGATTCAGGGCGCTGTTTATGGGCAGGATGAAGATCACAACCCATAATATTATGGTACCTGGAGGACAAGAGGGGAGGGGACAATAGGGGTGAGGGCAGGGAGAATAACTGAGGAAGAAAGGAGAGAGTGACCTTTAAGCTCCCCTGATGTCTGGCCTTCTTAAATGTTTCATTATTTCCTGTATTGTTTCCGTGGCTGCTGGATAACTGGCCCCTGCTGTAGGACCAGCGGATGGCTGGGCTAGATCAGGGCCTCTTATTTTCAACAGCTTTATGCGGAATCATCAGCTAACTGAAATATTTACTTGGTGCTCTCTACACAAGGGGAAGGCATGAAGTCACATGGCTGTGGTTTATACCCTGATAGCATGGCTAATGGTGTGCATTTAAAGCATCACGCTACATTAACCATGTAAACTGCTCTGGATGAGAGCCTCTGTCAATACATACATAAACAAATTCATTAATAAAGTCCAGTAGAATCAAACAGTCTGCCGCCCTTAGACTTAGAATAAGTGCTGTGTATTCCGATCCATGTGCACATTTAATTCCAACACGCTTCTCAAAACAACGGACTAACCCTCGACAAAAACACATTTTTGAGGGCACAGAAATGTCAAATTATTCAAAGACTAATTGGAAACGCAACAACAAACTCCATTTCCATTTGCCTGACCAAATTGCGTATCAATTTGATCAACAAACGAGAAGTGTACTGTGAGCTGAAACAAATGCTGTTTTAGAACGGCAAGAGAAAAACAACCGTCAAAGAGGCTGATTTCACCGAGGGAGACGTACACACCGCATTAACAGGTACCAGACATGTGGAAAGGACATGCATGTTCACACTTTTGTGGAAAATCCTCACAGGGATCACATGAGTTGCCGGGGAAATGAGACAATAATCCGTGAGCGGTTTCACATCTCGTGACTGTTGATCAGAGCGATGATGTCAAGTCCCACCAATCTTCCCTGGCAAGGCATGTTGGACATGCACTGTATCCTAAAATTACATTTTCACGTAAAATAAACTAACTAACTTTACGTCCAAATTTGTCACAAGTTTGTTACATTCATACTGTCCAATATTTATCTTATGAAGATTTGATTTTGAAGTTATTTTTAAGTCAACATTCCTTGTCAGGGAAATTGTGTTGGGTCTAATTTCTCTGCGTCCGATCGTTTGTTTTCTGCAAGCATCGAGGTGTAGGCATGCAGCTAGCCAATCAGAGGACGGGTTGAGTCACCCCTCTAAAGCACGAGTGGCCCCACCACACAGACACACTGATAGGTTATGTTTCTTGAGGATGTGGCCATCCATTGACCTTCCCATTTCCGCAGCTCGAGTTGCGGAAGACAGCAGATGCGAGGTCGCCCGTGGCGATCTGGCCGTGTCGAGAGAATATAGTGAAGCAGAGTTTTAAGTCTGCCAGCAATCAAATGGCGATTAATTAAGAGAGGACAACGAGTGGAGGCTCTGCAGTGGCAGCTGGCGAGCTACAAACACAGAAGACAGAACTTTGTTTCTGAGCAGGTTATAATGATTCTGAAACCATTAATGTTTCGCACGATTAACAAGCACAGCATAGAGATGAAGGAGCTCCCATTAGCAGCTGCCTCAGTGCTTTGAATGATTTTCATTGCAGAACAGAAGACAAAAAAACAACAAACATGACTCACAAACTCAGAGAGTCTCCAGATTGGTCCCATATTTGAGTGTTTGTTCTTTTATATTGTCATTATGGAGAATCACTCAATTATTTTGAGTGCAGTTTCTTTTGATCTCCCCCTGTTGGGCAATTACCTGTAATCTCCATCTGTAAGAGGCAGTTACCTGTAATCTCCACCTGTAGGAGGGAGAGGATTTTGAGCAAAAATATGGGCATCCAGCAGAGGGCGTCAGTGAACACGATGAAGAAGAACCTCTTGGCGATGGTGACCTCTTGATCGAACACGCTGTGCCGTGCAGTTTTGGCGCTGGTTTTCCGTACGGAGAAAAACATGCTCGTGTAGGAGAACACGATTATAACAAATGCGAAAAGGTTCAAGCCTGAAAAACAAATTAAATAAATACATTTTAATATTTTACGCGTGGTATTTTAAGCACATACACACAGCTCACACAGTTGATATGCAGTAGCTGCAATTATACTTGTCAGTGGTGATTCATGTGTCATTTTGAAAGCAGGTGTGGGTGAGTTTGAGACGGGGGATTCTTTTGGAAATGTTCATCAGATTCGATTGAAGATTGGAGGTGGAGGGGTGTTAGTCCCTACACTTCTCCCCAAACACAGTGCGTCTCGCCACATCTGTCCTACCTAGGAATATCCCGGTGGAGTAGCTCCTGGCTCCTGGCTTCTCAGTCAGGTCGGAGTGGAGGGGGAAGCACACCCCGTTCCGGCCATAGTAGTTCCCAAAGGTCTGCTTGTCCCAGAAGGGGATGACAGCAATCATGAAGCCCAGGACCCAGATGCCGACCAGGGTGGACAGCGTCTGCTTGCGGCCAGCGCGGAAGTTGTGGAAAGGGAATACAATGCACACATACTTCTCCAGGGTCATATAGGTCAGCAGCATGACCGACACCTCGGTGGATAGCATGGCCAGGGAGCCAATCAGCTGGCAGGAAAGGCTCTCCATCCACATCTGGGCGTGGCGGTTGTACTCGCCACAGTACTTTATATCAAAGGCCCCGATGAACAGCAGGTACAACCCCATCAGACAGTCTGCACCTGGAGGGCACACGGACCGAAGAGAGAGGGAACACCTGGCTTTACTTTACCCCTGTTAGGCACACACATCTGATAGAGAGGACACACACAGCTTTACTCTTTACTTTACCCCTGGTGGGCACACACCTTTTTATATTTATAAACACTTTTGTAGGTCACACATGTCACTCACAGAACAGAGAGAGTTAACCCTGTCACTCGCAGCACAGATAGAGTTAACCCTGTCACTCACAGCACAGGGACTTTATGGACATGGTGTGGTGGTGACTGTCGGACGCGACGCAGGAGCGCAGGCAGATGACGAAGATGTTCCCAAAGCAGATGAAGAAGGCTACCACCCAGACGAAGACGCGCAGGATAATGTTGGCCAGCAGGTTTTCGAAGGACGAGATGCCGTCGGTGTTGGGCTTGCAGCTGCGCACGTTCGGCGAGTAGCCACAGTACTCAAACTTCTTAAAGTATCTGCGGAACACAGAAGGATAGAACTGAGGGGGATCTACCAAAAAAAAGCCCTGATAATTCATTCACAGAAGAGTAACACCACCTGTAGGAGAAAAGTGGCTGTCGCTCACAGGCAGGTGACAGTGACAGATTTGGAACTCAACATAGGCTGTTATCAGAAATTTGAAGATTAGAAACACCTTGAAGATTAAGCAATAACCTTGACAAGACGGAGCTGCTCTTCCTCCCAGGGAAGGCGTGCCCACTCCAAGACCTCTCCATCACCATCGACAAGTCTGTGCTGTTCCCAACTCTGACTGCAAAGAACCGGGGTGTGACGCTGGATGACCAGATGTCTTTTTTAGAAAAACCTTGCAGTGGTGACCGCTCCTGTAGATTCATGCTCTACAACATCAGGAGGGTTCGCCCCTTCCTCAAAGGAAGTGCTGGTGCTGGTCCAGGCTCTCATCTTCTTGCAGCTGCACTACTGCAACTCCCTCCTGAAGTGTGCCATCAGACCCCTGCAGCTCATCCAGAATACTGCAGCCTGTCTGGTGTTCAACCTTCCCAAGTTTTCCCACACCACCCCACTCCTCCACGCCCTTCACTGGCTCCCCGTAGCCACTCGCATCAGATTTTAGACACTGGCGTTAGTCAACCGGGCTGTGAATGGAATGGCCCCTCCCTACCTCATGGCCATGGTCAAACCTTACACCCCAGCCAGACCGCTGCGCTCTGCTGCCTCTAAGTGGTTGGTTACTCCCTCCCGCCAAGTGACCAATTGCCACGCATCCCGGTTAGGACTCTTCTCTGTCCTGGCGCCACAATGGTGGAGTGATCACCCCCACTGACATCAGGACAGCAGAGTCGTGGCCCATCTTCCACCGCAGTCTGAAAACACATCTCTTCCGACTGCACCTTGGCTCTATTAACCACCCACCCCTAATGTATAAAGCATTACTACTACTGGTACTTACACTGCCCGTCCCCAAAAAAAGTCACACACTCTAATATTTCGTTGGACAGCCTTTAGCTTTGATTACGGCACGCATTCGCCGTGGCATCATTTCGATAAGCTTCTGCAATGTCACAACATTTATTTCCATCCAGAGTTGCATGCATTTTTCGCCAAGATCTTGTATTGATGATTGGAGAATCCGACCGCTGTGCAAAGTCTTCTCCAGCACATCCCAAAGATTCTCAATGGGGTTAAGGTCTGGACTCTGTGGTGGCCAATCCATGTGTGAAAATGATGTCTCATGCTCCCTGAACCATTCTTTCACAATTTGAGCCCGATGAATCGTGGAATTGTCATCTTGGAATATGCCCGTGCCATCAGGGAAGAAAAAATCCATTGATGGAAAAACCTGGTCATTCAGTATATTCAGGTAGTCAGCTGACCTCATTCTTTGGGCACATAACGTTGCTGAACCTAGACCTGACCAACTGCAGCAACCCCAGATCATAACACTGGCTTGTACGGTAGGCACTAGGCATGATGGGTGCATCACTTCATCCGCCTCTCTTCTTACCCTGATGCGCCCATCACTCTGGAACAGGGTAAATCTGGACTCATCAGACCACATGACCTTCTTCCATTGCTCCAATGTATTGCTCAAAGCCATGAGTCCAATCTTTATGCTCCCTAGCAAATTGAAGCCTTTTTTTCCGATTAGCCTCACTGACAAGTGGTTTTATTAAGGCTACACAGCTGTTTAGTCCCAATCCCTTGAGTTCCCTTCGCATTGTGCGTGTGGAAATGCTCTTACTTTCACTATTAAACATAGCTGTGAGTTCTACTGTTGATTTTTTACTATATGATTTCACAAAATGTTTAAGTGATCGCCGATCACGATCATTCAAGATTTTTTTCCGACATTTCTTCTTCGAAGATGATGGTTCACCACTATCCTTCCAGGTTTTAATAATGCGTTGGACAGTTCTTAACCCAATTTGAGTAGTTTCAGCAATCTCCTTAGTTGTTTTCTTTGCTTGATGCAGGCCAATAATTTGACCCTTCTGAAACAGATGAACATCTTTTCTACGACCACAGGATATGTCTTCCGACATGGTTGTTTAAGAAATGAGAAGCTACTCACTGCATCAGTTAGGGTTAAATAACTTTTTGCCAGCTAAAACATATTAATCACTGCAGTAATTATCCAATGGAAGGCTCTTACCTATTTGCTTAGTTAAATCCAGGTGGTGACTTTATTTTTGGCCAGGCAGTGTATTTCATTCTGATGTATATGACTGTTTACTTGGGGCACTTAAAGTTGTAGTGACATGTGGTTGTTTTTTACTTACTTTAGTCGAATGCACTTTCTGTAAGTCGCTTTGGATAAAAGCATTTGCTAAACGATTGTAATGTAATGTAATGATATTTTGATAAGCTCTTTAATTGTAATGTAATTACACACACACTCACATACACACAAGCACACAAAACAGCACACACACACTAACTCACACACAGACTCTCAAGCATTTGCTTGCCTTTCAATAGATGAAAACATTTATATATTTCTGAAATGTATTATGTTAACATGAGAATACATACTGACAAGAACAGGCTGTTCAGCCCATCTAGGCTCGCCATTTCCTAGTCTAAAGAATATTCAGTATTGCATCAAGCCTGGAATTGAAAAGACCAAAGTGTTTCTGCTTCCACTACCTGGCCAGCTGTTACAGGCATTAACGACTCTGTAAAAAAACACTAATGATGTCAGTTCGGAATTGACCTTTAATTAATTTCCATCTGTGCCCTCTTGTTCTGCCAACTGCACTCAACTAAAAAAACTTTGGTAGCTCACTTTGTTACTCACTTTTATGAATTTAAAAGCCTCAATCAAATCCGTTTGCTAAGCTTGAATAGATCTTAAGCCTTTTCTCTTAACTTTTACCTTTCATACCAGGAACCAATTTAATTGCCCTTTTTTGTACTTTAAAGAGCTTCTATATCTTTCTTGTAGTGCACACGGTAGGAGTATGAGAACTGACAAAGGCATTATATAACATTATTTTTCAGGAATAATTCCAATTTGACTCTAACAATACATTCCAGTATTTTACATGAGATGCAAATTAAACTGACAGGCCTATAGTTCCCTGGGTCCTCCTTCTCATATATTGGAATTATACTACTTGCTTCCAATCATCTGGTATTTCTCCAGTGTGTAGAGATTCCATTAAAATATCTGTCAATGGTTTATAAATAATCTCCCTAAATTCCTTGAGTACTCTAGGATATAAGCCATCTGCTGCCTCATTTGTCTTAAGTGTTTGTAGTTTTTCTAGTAATTCTCCATCCCTAATCTCAGTCATCAAAAACATTCTGTACATTGGCTATACTTTTAGGCATATTTATAACCTCTTCTCTCTGGTAAAGCTCTTAACAAATGAACTGTTTAGTGTGTTAGAAATATCCTTATTATAAAGTAAAGCTCCTTCCTTATTCTTAATGCACTTAATGTCTCTCCTTCCTGACAAGCTTGTTTTATGTTGCTGTCTGAAGCTGGTGGTCTGTAGCATACTCCTATGTTAAGGCCCATCTCATGTTCGCTCAGTACTCTAATCCAGATGTCCTCACAAGGAAAGTGATGGTTAATTCCTGGAATTTCCAGCACATTGAGATTTTCTTTCACATAAAGGGTCACACCCCCACCTATTTCATTGCTTGATCAGTTTATACCCCTTCACATTATATCCATCCCCGTCCACTGCACCAAGCCATGTCTCTGTAATCCCTTCATAGCTCCATTGAACATGACAGCCTCCAGTTCAAAACATTTTGTACATTTTTTTTTCTATGCTTCCAGCATTTATACTTCAGAGTATTACACGTACCTTTTTTATCCCCCTCTCCCATATCTTCTATCCAGGCAGTCTGTGCCTCTCTACCATTAATACTAATTTTCCTCCCTGCCTCCCTCCCCCAATCCCAAGGTTAAATACTCCTCCACTAGCCTAAGCATACGCTGGCCCAACATGACTGTACCCCTCCGGTTCAGGTGTATCCCGTCATGCAGTGCCCCCTAAACCTGTACCCCTCTTTCCTACACCAGGGCTGGTATGTATCAAGCCACTCAGTTTAAAAAATGGTCTGAAGTGCATCTTAAGTGTAAGAATTAGTGACTTTTACTCCTACACTCAAATTTAAGAATAAAAGTGATTTATCAAATTGATCTGGTCTTAAAATTACTCTTAATCTGTCAGATATTTAAGAAACCTCAGGAGCTCTCTTAACTCGGCTAGGAGTAGGCAAGACGGCACAGTTGTGGAGACGGAGACGTGCTCGCACTTTCCAAGACAGGAATAATGTTTTAGAAATGTTTGATGACGCACAGTTAATCAAACATTATTGCCTAGATCGTCAGGGATCTCTGTCTGATCCTAATTCTATACATTTATCCTGCAGAACCTCAAACGCAGATGAACGCCCCCTGGAAGTCAACACAATCATTCTGCAACTCTTGCCCTCATTTTATCCGCTAACTATGTACCCCTAGCTCTCCCCGTGCCTGACTAAACTGCCGAGACACCATGTCACGTTTGCAAACTGCACAGAGGTGATTCTGTACAATGGTCAAGGGTCTAGGGAATCACAATGGGGCATAATAAATAATACATATTTAACAAACGGAGTGTGATAGATAATTTATGCATAATTAATTAAACTCCATTGCTAAGCTTTTAGACAAGCATTCTGAATCATTTTTCTGGGGTTGACACTGTGGCTTGCATAATTAATGGTTCCTGGGTAGACACCTCTGAATTATTCTTATTAGCGAATCGTAAAAATCTCAGATGAGAATTTTGGATGCTTCATGCATGTATCTTTATGAGGCAGTAACAGTTTATATTTGACCTTCACACAGGGTGGAATTTCACCACATTTCTGCAGCTGTACCATTGAATAGTGGTAGTGTTCAAATATTATACTTTTTACATATTATCCTGGGAGATGGGTATTTACTATATGATTTGCCTTACTTTTGAAAGTAAAGAGTCTAAATAAATAATATTCCGATTTATAAATGATACAAAATATAGTGATAATGATAAAGGACTTCTATTCACATTTGACATTTTAGGCATTTAACAGACGCTCTTATCCAGAGCCACTTACAATGAGTTCAATGAGCGCTTTTTATCCAAAATGTGTCCATATGCCACGACAGTGTCCAGACTTACATGTGAGAAAGGTTGGTGAGCGATTGGAACATCCGCATGCTGATATTCGGGATTTCAACTCCCTCCATGCCCCTGAAAGGAAATGAATATCACCATTTCATCACTCATCCCAAACACCATGCAATCATTCCAAACAGTATTGCCTCTCTGTTGTATTCTGTGTATGGTTATTGCTCAAAGCCATGAAAGTAGGCATGGAGCACTCACAGTGACTGCAGGTTGGTGAAGCTGTCAAACTGGTCTTCATAAAGGTGAGTCAGGGGGTTGTTTGAAATATTCCTGAGACATTCAAATAAACACATCTGCAATTTAGCAGGAAACAGCACTGAAAAAATCTGAATTTTTATTCATTCCATTCATGCGATGCTCACATGAACACACACACACACACACACACACACACACTACAATACACAAACACACACACTACAGAAATGCATATACACACACTACAAGAATGCACATATACACACACACACCACACATGCATGCACACACCACATACAAACACACGCATACACACACACACACACCCATACACAGTTATAGGGTTATAGTGGACAATAAGGGGGGCATTTAATTGAACTGTTATCATGTTTTGTTGTTAATGTTGAGTAGCAAAAATATAATCATTGCATTTTAGTTTTTTCAATTATTGCATTGAACATATTCCTAACATTTTTGCTCATTTCAGTGACTTCAAACTGGTGGTGGTAAGAATATTTCATAAAAAGTAAGGCTTGCTTAAATTCCTCTCAAAAAGGTAAAAAGAGAGAACTCTTGCAGTTCGGCTGACTATTAAAGACAAAACTTGTATGAAGAGGATTTTTGTTCCATGCAGTGACGGGACGGGACAATGAAGCTCATGAGTGGGGGGTGGGGGACGATGTTGGCAGTCACGTATAGATTTTGTACCAACTTTCCTGTAAGAAAACATGCAAACAAACGTTGACTGCCTCAGGTCCAAATACAGTGACTTCTGTATCATAAGTACATTTTATCTGAACTCCTGTGTTTACGTAGCCGAAAGTGATACGCGTACTTTCACCTCAAAACGTGTGGTTGCTACTCACAGGCAGGTCTGATATTATTCTGACGATTGACAGCAGATGGTATCTCTGCCCTCTATAGGGATTGATGGAGATTCGCTGTCCCATCACTAGCTCCACATAAAGGTTACCAGCTTGAAATGAGTGAAGAAGCCGTGGGGCCCTTGGTGAGTAACTCGGGCAAATGAGCGTCTTTCTTTTGGGCTCTTCAGCTTTTAAACTGAAGCGAGCAGAGAAGGCCTGAAGCCCAGGTTCACTGAAGGACAGCTGGTTTATTGCAGCAGCTGAAGGCCTCGTGTGAACATGCGTGGGGTTTTCAATCTTCAGGGGTTGTTGACGTTGGAGTGCGCAACTGCCCTTGATACAGACACAATTCTCCAAATGAATGAGTGGAATAAACGGCCTAAACCTGTGAAATTTTCTAAAGACATATTTTCATGGACATTTCAAATGAACCTTAGTGAAAAACGGATGAAGTGAGCACTATGAAGAAACAAATATTAATATTCTATTTTAAAAGCACAAGCTGCTGTTGTGCACTCTCTTTGATCCTTATCCATCATTTTTTTTCTCTTAGCCCATTTTAGATTGGAGACATAGATTACCATATAGATGCTGTTATGGGTGAATTTACTACAAGAGCCATTTGAAGTTCCAAGTCACAGTAAGCATTGGGAAAATTTGCATGCAACCTGATCCTCAAGTTAGAGGGATAGTATTTAACTAAAGTAATTATGCAAATGAAGATAGAAGCAAATTAGTTATGAGGGTTTATTTTCAGGAGGTCTGGGCCGGTATGTATCAAGCCACTCAGAGTAAAAAAAATGGTCTCAAGTGTAAAGAATTGGTGACTTTTACTCCTGCACTCAAATTTAAGAATAAAAGTGATTTATCAAATTTCTCTGGTCTTACAATTACTCTTAAACTGTCAGATATTTAAGAGACCTCGGGAGCTCTCTTAACTCGGCTAGGAGTAGGCAAGACGGCACAGTTGTGGAGACGGAGACGTGCTCACACCTTCCAAGACAGGAAGAATGTTTTAGAAATGTTTGATGATGCACAGTTAATCAAACTTTATCGCCTAGATTGTCAGGGAATCATCTTTGTCTCTGATCTTGTGCGGGATGTAATATTGCCAGCAACTTTGAGAGGTAGCGCAATTACGGCAGAGATGTAAGTTATTTTAACACTGCGCTTAAAGGTAAAAATCATTTAAATTGTTTTTGTTCATCAGCAATATTGCAACATTGCAATATGAAACAAATGTGTCTCTTAAATAAATAAGACTATGAAACAGTGCCAGACGTTGCCTTCTTGAAACCGGAGATTTTCCTGACGCGATTTGGATAGAACATTGTACCATTTTTTTAGCTTTCCTCTGGGCTCCAAATGGCGAAGCCTGCATTTGTTTTCTGTGATCTGCCTCCATGCCTCTTTTGTTATGACGACCTGTGTCATTGTGTTGTGTGGGGCTCAATTTTCCCTTAATTATTTACTTTTTCGAGTCTACCTCCTCTACAGTCCAAATCCATTTTCCTTAGTCTAACATTAGCCAACAAGGCATCTTGATTGTCTGTTTAACTTTATTGTAAACTTGTGTTGACTATCAAAGAATAGAGATTTTCCTAAAGCAGATCCCCTTCCCAGGGTTGCCAACCATCTGCAAAAAAATATCTTAATTGCACCTTATCCGTAAATCCATAAAGTTTGTCTGTCCTCAAAAATGTCCTGTTTACCAGAATTATCGAAAACTCGCAGTATAACTGCTGCATAGAGACTTTTTGATCACCTATTATAGGCTACTTCCTTCGATGCTAAATTTCTGACTGCCGTAAAACTGTCCTCCTAGTTACGAACATTTTGTTCAACTAAAGTTTGATGAAGAGCATAGATAGATAAGAACATAAGAACATAAGAATACATAATGATGACAACGGGCCGTTCGGCCCATCTAGGCTCATCATGTCCTAATCTAAAGAGTATCTAGTACTACATCTAGCCTGGACTTGAATAGCCCAAGCATTTCTGCCTCTACTACCTGACCTGGCAAGCTGTTCCAGGCATTGACAACTCTCTGTGTAAAGAAAAACTTCCTAATATCTGTGTGGAATTTGCCTTTAACTAATTTCCACCTGTGGCCTCTTGTTCTGCTGACCCAACTTATCTTAAAAAATCTTTGGTATTTTACTTTGTTAATCCCTTTTAGGAATTTAAAAACCTCAATCAAATCCCCCCTAAGTCTCCGTTTGCTAAGTTTAAATAGATTGAGTGCCTTAAGTCTATCATCATAACTTTTACCTTTCATACCAGGTATCAGTTTAGTTGCCCTTCTTTGGACTTTTTCAAGAGCTTCTATATCTTTCTTGTAGTGCGGTGCCCAGAACTGCACACAGTATTCTGACAAAGGCATTATATAACATTAATATAACCTCCTTTGATTTACTCAATACTTTTTGCTATGTATCCCAGCATCCTGTTGGCTTTTTTCACTGCTGTAGCACACTGCTTTGATGCAGATAGGCTTTGATCAACTACAATTCCTAAGTCCTTTTCAAATTGAACACCTACTAACTTTTCTCCTCCCATAAAATACTCCTGTCTAATGTTTTTATTTCCCACATGCATAACTTTACATTTAGCAATGTACATGAATGGAATATTGATTGTTAAAACTTTCAGACAGCAAAAGCTTCCGACCCACTAAAGGAATGATAAATGCTGCAAATATTATGATGTACGGCCACAAAAGCCATCACGGCAGCTCTGCACCATAGCGTGAGTATAATGTTATTAAGACCGAAATACGGGCCTCAGTAAAAAAAAATATGCCATGTCAGTAAAACATCGTTCAACTTAGTCAGTCATGTTAGAAAACCACAAAGTAATGGTTGGCAACCAACTTCTTCCTCTTTGCAATTTTGCCGTTTGATGACCTCATCTTAATCTTTTAATTTGCGACAACTGTGTTGCAAAAACACATTTACGAGTTGAGAATATTTGAAGACTTCACTAAGAGAAAGTGTAAGCTGCTTGATAACTAGGTTTTACCGACCACTTTAAGCGAAAAGTTATTTCACTCCTAAGTAAGCTCTTAGGAGGTGTCCTAAGTGTAACTCTTAAGATACTTGATACATACCGGCCCTGGTTCTGAAGGAGAATCATAACTTTTAACAAAATGAGAGACAGTCACTGAAAGGCATGTGTGTGGGCAGAGTCAATAAGGTTCACTTATTGCACAAAAGATTTGATGGCTAAAGGTCTTTCATTCAAGAACTTACTTCATCCCCAGCCATATTCTCATCATCTCCCCTCTTTGCTGTTCCTGGGGAACAAGTAATAATGAGGACTGATAAGCCCCAGGGCACCCTGGCGGCCATGCCACCCAGGAAAAGGAAGTTAATTGTAGTGGGGGATTCAGTCATTAGAGGTATAGACAGTATAGTCTGTTCGCGGGAAAAGGGGTATCG
Source organism: Aldrovandia affinis (assembly GCA_029706075.1). Lineage (NCBI taxonomy): Eukaryota > Metazoa > Chordata > Actinopteri > Notacanthiformes > Halosauridae > Aldrovandia > Aldrovandia affinis. The sequence continues at coordinate 1,338,716 of JAINUG010000126.1, read as the reverse complement.
CATGATATGTTGCCTGCCTGGTGCTCAGGCCGGAGACCTCCTGGAACACGCAGACAAGCTCCTGGCCAGAGCAGGGGTGGATCCAGTAGTCATGGTCCATGTTGGAACCAATGACATAGGTAAGGGTAGGTTTGAGGTTCTGCAGGACAAATTTATAGAATTAGGATCAAAGTTAAGGAGCAGAACCTCCACGGTGGTCTTCTCTGGAATTCTGCCAGTACCACGTGCTAGCAAAGGCAAGCAGAATTGTATATGGAGATGCACACGTGGCTACAAACCTGGTGCAGGAAAGAGGGGTACAAATTTATGGGGCACTGGGACTCCTTTTGGAACAGGGGTGACCTGTACAAGTAGGACGGGCTACACTTGAACCGGTACAGCTGCATTGGGCCAGCTTATGCTTAGGGTAGCGGAGGAATATTTAAACTAGGGACTGGGGGGGCAGGGAGGGAAATTAGTAGTAGTATTAAGGATAGGGAGGTACAGACTGCCCAGATGGAAGATACCAGGGCGGAGTATAATAAATCTGAGGACATAATTAATAAAGATTTTTTAGATCATAATGTGAATAGAGGTGGTTCGGCACAGTTATGTGTGGAGCGGAAGGACAACGTAAGTGTGAGTAAGGCTCTGAAGTTCATGTGTTTAAATGCGAGAAGCATAAAAAATAATTTTTTGTAACTGGAGGCTGTCATGTTGAATGGGGGTATACTGGGATTACTGAAACTTGGCTTGGCGCAGCGGATGGGGATGAATATAATGTAGAGGGGTACAAATTGTTTAGGAAGGATAGAACTAATAAAAGTGGCCCTTTATGTGAAAGACAATCTTAATGTGCAGGAAATTTCAGGTATTAACTAATTCGTTCCTTGTGAGGACATCTGGATTAGATTACTGGGAGATCATGAGAAGGGCCTTAATATAGGAGTATGCTATAGACCTCCAGCTTCAGACAGTAACATAAATAGTATGCTCTTTGGTAACATAAAACAAACCTGTGCTGAAAGAGAGACGATAATAATGGACGATTTCAATTACCCCTCTATTAATTGGGAGGTAGTGACAGGTCAGGGTAAATGTGAAGAGGAGTATTTAGATGTGGTCAATGACTACTTTTTGGTACTCAGCCTATGAGAGGGAAATCAAAACTGGATCTGGTTTTGTGTAACAATCCTGATAGAATTTGCAGCACAGAGGTAGTAGAACCACTAGGGGCAAGTGATCACAGTGCAGTTATTTTTTATATTTAAGACAGTTAAGACAGCCTCCTCTAACTCAGACAAGCTGACTTTAATAAAATGAGAGAGAATTTAAGTAATATAGATTGGGTAAAACTTCTAAATTGCAGAATTGTGAATGAAAAATGGGCTACATTTAATAGGGCTATTGCAGATGTACAGTGTAAATTCATCCCAAAGTTAAGGAAAAAACTGTCTCTGCAGTGGATGACTAAATCTTTACGGGAGATTTTGAGGCAAAAGAAGTGACTGTACAGAGTATATAAAAAGGATAACTCAGAGAGAAACAAGTTAGATTATTGTAATATGCGGGCTAAGGCTAAAAAGGAAATAAGATCAGCTAAAAAATGGTTTGAAATTAAAATTTCCCATAATGCAAAAAGTAATCCTAGGAAGTTTTTTCAATATTGTAGTAGAGAAATGAAAGTTGATGAGGTTAAGTGCATTGAGAATAAGGAAGGAACATTGGTTTATAATAATAAGGATATTTCTAACAGTTACTTTGTTGAGAGCTTTACTAAAGAGAAGGTTATAAATATGCCTAAATGTATAGTCAAGGTACAGAATGTTTTGGAGGACTTTGAGATAAGGGACGTGGAAGTACTACAAAAACTACAAAAACAAAGACATATAAGGCAGCAGGCCCTGATGGCATATATCCCAAAGAACTCACTGGAGAAATACCAGATGATTGGAAGCAGGGTAGTATAATTCCAATATATAAGAAGGGGGACCGTACTGACCCTGGGAACTATAGGCCTGTCAATTTAACTTGCGCTGCATGTAAAATGCTGGAATGTATTATTAGTGATAAGTTGGAATCATTCTTGAAAAATAATAGTATTTTAAGGGAGAGTCAACATGGTTTTCTCAAAGGGAGGTCATGCCTAACAAACCTCCTGGACTTTTTTGAAGAGGCTACAAAGTCTGTTGATCTGAACCAGGCTTATGATATTATATATTTGGACTTTCAGAAAGATAAATAGTTAAATTTGCCGATAATACTAAACTCGGGTGTTTGGCAAACAGTTAGGAATCGACTAAAGTAATCCAAAATGATTTAAACTAAATCCAAGAATGGGCAGATACGTGGCAGATGACATTCAATATTGCTAAATGTAAAGTTATGCATGTAGGAAATAAAAAAATTAGACAGGAGTATTTTATGAGGAGGACAAAAGTTTATGAGGAGGACAAAAGTTAGTAGGTGTTCAATTTGAAAAAGATTTAGGAATAGTAGTTAATCAAAGTCTATCTGCATCAAAGCAGTGTGCTACAGCAGTGAAAAAAGCCAACAGGATGCTGGGATACATAGCAAAAAGTATTGAGTATAAATCAAAGGAGGTTATATTAATGTTATATAACGCCTTTGTCAGACCTCACTTAGAATACTGTGTGCAGTTCTGGGCACCGCACTACAAGAAAGATATAGAAGCTCTTGAAAACGTTCAAAGAAGGGCAACTAAACTGATACCTGTATGAAAGGTAAAAGTTATGAGGATAGACTTAAGGCACTCAATCTATTTAAGCTTAGCAAACTGAGACTTAGGGGGGATTTGATTGAGGTTTTTAAATTCCTAAAAGGGATTAACAAAGTGAAATACCAAAGATTTTGTCCATTGTGCCTCTTAGCTTCGTAAATCAAATAAATATGAGTTATCTTTTCCCCTGATGTTTAAGATTCTGAGCCCTGGGTCCTTCAGTGTTCTGGAATTCAATTATGGCTCTAATTGAGGCCAAGTCATGTGTGTCATAGCCAGAATAGCTTTCTGGGGTTATGCTTGTTTTAAGTCTGCAATGCAAACTGCAGCAAGCATTGTGGAATGTGTCATCCAGCGCACGTGCAACATTTGTACACAGATATGTTCCTATTAGAATTCTCAAAGATCTGCTCTTTCGTGTAATTTTGAAAACAAATTTCTTCTGAAGATAATTGCCTATGCATCTTAAAAATCAACTATGGCAGGTGCGAGGGAAGCGTATAGGGGCTGATTTGCATTCTGAACGTAACAAAGCGAAACACTATCTGCATGTAAATGTTCATTTGCTTCAGTAAGACAAACACAATTAATGAAAACAATGTTTCTCTCCGACTCCCACGACAAGCCGTGCAATCCCCTGCGCTCCCCGTGACTTCACCTGTCCGTTTGGGAGTCATACTCACAGTTGCTTCAGGTTTGGTAGATTTCTAAACAGCGAGGGAAGGAGGTCCGGAATTCTGTTCACTGACAGGTCCCTGAAATTGGAAGCAAAACACACTCCCTTATTTGAAGATACAACGTTACCTGTGTTTCAGGTGAAGTATCCAATGAAAAGTTGACCAGTATATGACATTATCATAACAGGTGGAAATTCAGTGAATATCAGTTTACCCTGTAATGGTCAGTAAAATCACAGTTTTTTCATTTGAAAGCATAGAGCTTTGTTTGCTTTCTACATGCATGGTGTTGCTTTCTGTGCATTTGTGCAGAGAGAGAGAGAGAGAGAGAGAAATTCCCTCTCTCTACTCATGTACAGCTGGACCCAGTATCTACTTGAGGTTGAGAGACAACGTTCTTCTTGACGCATGTAAAACAGACACTTTATTAATTAAGGAGTCTCCAGCTGAGATGAAGCTTAATTAATCCTCTGTGAGGAACATGACTGAGGAATAGCTGGACCGGATTCTGTGCATTCGGGTGGAGAAGTGGCATTGTGTGCTGTAATTGGTGTATCTAAGACAGCTGCTGTTTGAAATGTGACTTCATGCCTGAACCGAAGACACTACTCACAGGTCAATGAGCCTCTGCATCGCGGAGAACGTCCCCTCTTCGATCATCTGTAACTCATTTCTCCGTAGAGCCCTGAAGAAAAAAAAGGAAATAAGGCCATGTACTGTATGTGTAGTCTGTGTGTACTGCTACACAAACACCCTTAGAGGGCACCGTAGGCCCTAAGCTGAGCACTAATATGCACCTGTGTGCATTCCCATGGTAGTATTTAAATATAAATATGGAAGAATAGGGTTCCCTGAGCTTTCATTGGTGGCACTTATTTGAGACGGTCTCTGGAATGCACAGAAATTGTACCTACATTAACCAAAGAAAATGGAGAGGCTTTATTAACTTCTCATGTTCACACAACATCAAAACATCTTAAAAACATCCTCTGCATGGAAGCTGTGGATTTCCATAGTCCTATATGCCAATGATTGTGTGATCATGTCGTCAGCTTCAACACTGTGTGCCTGCAAGGGGCTTCTCTAAGGCAGCTTCAACACTGTGTGCCTCTAAGGGGCTTGTCTAAGGCAGCTTCAACACTGTGCCTCTAAGGGGATTATCTAAGGCAGCTTCAACACTGTGTGCCTCTAAGGGGCTTCTCTAAGGCAGCTTCAACACTGTGTCTCTAAGGGGATTATCTAAGGCAGCTCCAACACTTTGTGCTTCTAAGGGTATTCTGTCCACAGGCAGCTATAACACTGTGTGCGCTATGGGGCTTCTCGCAGGCAACTCATTTTAACTCAGACTTTCCCAACCGGGGATTCTCGGCCCACTGGAGAGAGATACCAGGGGTCCGCGCAATGGCTAATAACAAATTGTATAAATACTGAAAGTCTCAAGACAAACTACATCAATTATATTTGATAGGAAACACAATAAGTAAGTAATATGAGGTGAACAAGAAAAAAAAGAACTTCCTCCATCGCATTGCTCTGAAATACACCAAAAATTTGAACCCTCCACACAACAGCACTTAGCTACCCGAGATCATTTTTTCAACACATCTTGCATGGACTGCAGTGTCAAAACTTTTTGAAAACATGGACAGATTTGTGACATACTCTAAAAAAAGAACAGATCTAAATACAGCCATGTGTAGCACAATGATGACAGCACCATGCCGAGCACAACTGATGACGGGCCAGAGTTCACAGGGACTGCAATTAAAATATATAAATGCTCACCTAATGCTAGCCTAACAAATAATACAAGGATGGTTATCTTAACTACGATTTTGTAGTATTTCCTGGGAACAGAAGTCTTTCTTAACCACAATGTGTACTTTGTACTCAAATGTTATCCAATGTTATCCAAGTGCATGAATAAGCCCAGGGAATTTTTTGAGCCCACGGCAAAATAACTAATTGGTACGCAAGCAGAAATGAATACAACAACCGCTGTAAATAAAAACAACGTTTTAAGGTATCGTATGTTGTGGCTAAAAAATAGCTAAACGGAGAAAGGCACATACAGTCGGGGAAACTTTGATCATGCATTGTGCTGCTGAGATTGTCAGGGAATTATTTGGGTAGAAGAAAACCAAGGAACTGCGAAAAATACATGATGAAACTGTGAAACGCTGCATCTTATTCATGGTTGAGGACATTGTGGCTCAGTGTGCCGCTCAGGATGACTTCGTTATTCAATTGGATGAGTCAACAGACGTATAAAAATGTAAAATACAACCTGTAACAACAACAACGTAAAATGTCATCTCCTGGCGTTCGGTATGAATGGGAATGGGAAGGAGATAGGTGAAGTTTTTGTTGTTGTAAAGAGCTAAGGACGACTACAATGACAGAATGCTTTTTTCAAGCACTTGATGACTTTATTGGAGTGTGCACAGATGGAGCTGCAGTTATGACGGGCTGGCACTCGGGAGTAGTGCCAAGAATACAAGCTGTCCGCCCCCCGTGCCATTTCTACCCACTGCTTTTTGCATAGAGATGCGCTCCCTGCGAAGGACATTGAACCAGGGCATCACAATGTTTTAGACACCGCGGTGAGCATATGGAATTTCGTTAAAGCAAGAGCCACAAACTCCAGGTTGTTCACTGCATTTTGTGAGGAGGTGGGTGCTGACAATCACTCCTTGCTTATGCACACAGAGTGCATTGTCTTTCCTGTGGGCGAATGCTGGCGCTTCTGTTTAGTCTCAGGGAGGACATATGCACTTTTCTTTTGGACAAGAGACCTAGTCTAGCGCAGTTCTTGAGCGGTGATAAATGGCTGTCTCAACCTTTCGTATTCAGTGAGACAAACAAACTCAACAAAACGATGCCAAGGCACAAACAAAAATACATGCATTCATTCAAGAGAGAAACTTGGATTTTTGTGTCATCAAACATCAGGTTACAGTGCACTTGTCAGGGATGCTGGACGAGTTTACATGTAAGTTTCACTTACTTCCCAGAGCTCAGAGGAGCAAGCAGCAGCCTAGCTGTGGATTGCAAACCCCTTTACCGAGAACATGCATGTGGCTTACACCTATGGTAGGTTACATAATACCCATTATTCGTATTTATATTTAGATTGATTTGACCTTGTAGGTACCAACGTGAAGTTGAGTCACATTTTTATTTGATGTTTTTTTAAACAACAAAATATATTAAAAAAATGTGATTCATCGACAGTCTTCCTCCACAGGCATCAATTAATCGATTGGAGGAAATGCCATTAACATCCCTCATCTCCAAGCTAGCTAGTAAACCTAACCTGCCATGTAAATATCTCCAGTACTGGCTAGCTAGCTTCCTGACCATGTTAGCTAACATAAATCATAGTAAACTCACAATAGCTTACCTTTTAATACAGCTATGTCCGAATAATTTTCATGGAAAATATGTCTAACGTCCTTCACAACTAGCTAGCTTTAAAAAATATCTATGCATATTTTTCCGATTTTACCGTTTTTCTCCCAATTTGGTAGCCAATTACTCCCACAGTGCTTAGTTCAATCCCCTCCTTCGTAGTTTGCTGCCGTAGCCCTGTGACCGGCAGTGACAATGGCGAAGTGCTGCCTCCTCCGAAACAGCACTCGTCGTGCTGTTGACTGTAATTCCGCCACCCCAGAGCCACTTCTGTGCACAGCGAACTGTGACAGCTTCCCTCCCCCCTCCCTGGGGCGGACAGCCAATTGCTGCCATGGGGGCACTCCCGGCCAGAGCCAACTCTGGCATGACGGGGAATCGAACCCAGGTCGCCGTGGCCAGCATCGCACGTTGAAACCACTACACCACGCGGGAGGCCACAACTAGCTAGCTTAACTGAGCTAGTCCCTTCCTCGTTTGCTCGGGTTCCCAGTTTCACTTTCAAGAAACTGGGAACCCGTGTTAATGATAAAATGATCAGCTTATAATGGCAGGTTTAACTTTTGAACTTTATTCCCTGGAACAAAATGAACATCATAATAAACTCCAAGCTTATATATTTTATGAAGATCGTGAAATTAGAGGCAAGTTTTAATTTCCTGTTTATGTGTCCCTGTCATAATAAAAGTACGGCCTGCAGTCAGATTCACTAGCTATCCATAAACCCATTACTAAACCCCTAGATGTGTTACACGCAGCCATTACAAATGAATGTCAATACATTAGCCTACTTGCAAAATGTTCATTGCAAAGTGCCAATCTTTGCTGGCTGACCTTTTTAGCCAATGGTGACAGTATTTCCAAGTTGGATTTAAGCCATAATGCCCATCTTCAATAACACTTATCCTAGTACTTCCAAAGTTTGCTCAAGCAGGGCCTAACTTTTTGTCACACTGAATAGTACATCCCTTTCATATTTACGTGATTCACACCTAGCAACATGCGCTTTGATGTTTCATCATTCGGACATAATTCATATTTCATATTCATTGAGGGTCCCAGGCTGCATGTTAAGCAGGCCTGTCACACGTCTAGGCCATGGGCAGGACTGAATGTTTCTGTCTGTTGAGAAAATGGCCCACTGGTACATTGTAAGCTGCAACTGGGCAACTTTGGATGTTGCCCACTTTCTAGCTCCTCCTCATTATCCTACTCTCTGGCCCACACCGTGATGGAGAGACGGCCTCATTATCCACTCGTTTCAGGATCTGTCGTATAACGTCTCAAGAAATGAAACCATTTCTGTCCTGTAACTAAAGCATCCAGGTTGGCTGTGACACCAGAATGACATAAACAAAACAATGAAACAAAGAACAAGAACAACAAGAACCCAGAACTGTATAACCGCTGGGGAGTGGGAAAGAACGGAATATTGCAGGTCCAAATTCAAATACACAGAGAAACCTCATGCTCAGGCTTCTTTTTGAAAAAAAGTGATTCTGTCGACAAGAAAAATGATCCTCAGTCGCAGTGGATCTTAGTCCGTAGCTCAATTCGTGTAATTGTGTAATTCGCAAACAAATCATTGCCCTGTCAGACACTCTCAGTGCTTTGACAGGAGCATAATGGGGCTTTATCAGTCTGTGAATCTGTGAAAATTGGGCATAATTAATGACTCCTGCCCAGCAACGTGACGTGAACCATCCTGACAACATGCTGAACTTTCTGTTTCGGTTAAGGAGTTACTGAGAGACTAGAGTGTTCACACTTATTTTCTGAATTCACAGAACGCCGCTACCTGGAACTGTCGACAGATGGAATAAACAAAGCGAAGAGCATTACTCTGGAAACCTTGAGGAACGCAGGGCTCGACCTAGCTAATCTTATAAACACCAGTTGAGTGATGCTTTGACTCTGTCCTGATGTGAAATGTGGTGTGGACTAACTCTCATAACCTACCCATCTAGCACATATACAGTGGCCCCTGAGTGGTCCGCCAGCATTTTTGCAAATTGCCACTACGGTCGAGGTGAGGCAGTCAAGATGACGATCAGCTGTCAAGAGAAGGCAGAATAGTTGGTGAAAGGTCCTGCCGCTAGCGGAACACTGTAGTGCCGATTTGTAAAATGCTGGCCCGCCAAGAGCTGTTGTCGACAGCACTGTGATAGGTGCTTAGTTGCTGAGTGTAGGGGGTTGTGCAGAAAAGAGGGATGTTTAGAAGAAAGGGAGGGGCTAGGGAGAATAATGGGAAAATGTATTGTTGTTCTGTATGCATTATTCCTGGAAAGTATGTATGAAAAACAAATTAAAAATGAATCACAGGAGAATAACTCACAGGACTGTCAGAGCTCTGCATTCGTGGAAACTGGAGCTCAGCAACGAGGATATCCTGTTCCCCTCCAGCTCTCTGTGGGGAGGACACACATCTCCGTCAATACAAAAGCCACATGAACATCCTTTTAACAAAGAAAAGGCAATCAATTCAACACAGGCCATAAAGTGTTGTCATTCTGTTGGTGACCTTCACACGCCTCTTAAAATTTAATCAAATGCATCACCACAAGCTAGTTAGAAAAGAATGGCCAATCGGGGCTTGTGATTTGACTAATGAATGGAGGCAGACTGCAGGCTCACAATTGACCAGACAGAGGCTCTGGGGTGCAACGAGACACAGTCATCCCGCCAACTGAATCTCTCCCTCCCTGGGCAATGGTATGTGGCATGCCCCACCCTGTGGACCTGTAAGTCACACTCAGCACTGGCTAGCCTTGACTCCAGCCTTTCCCTATTGTGGAAAGGGAAGTGCCAACCTGGTCAGACTCATAGTACCGTAAGGTTATGAGCAGCCTAGTCAGGCTCATAGCAATGTAAGGTTATGAGCAGCCTGGTCAGGCTCATTGAACTGTAAGGTTATAAGTCTGACCAGTGAGGTGACAAAACTGAACAAGCCATGCTTTAGTGCCTGTGTTACTCACAGCCAGTTGAGTCTGGGCATTTCCAGGCAGAAGGATTTTTTTGGCAGATGCTCCAGTGAGTTGTTCAACAGAGACCTGAAAAGCAATTACAATTTAATTAGAGGCAGAGCCCAGATCAGTGTTAATCCACCTCCACAGCCAGACAGGAGTTCATCTACCTCACCCTGGGTCATTAGAGGCACCACTCAATCAATCTTTATTTTTTACCACACCATTTAAAAAACAGGTTGACAGAAAAGGCTTCAGAGAGAGGGCCTCTTAAGCACTAAAGACTAAGGCATTAACACTGATCTGTCACTGAGTGATTTTCTGTTGAAGACCCTGTGGGGTGGAAATGCTGTTTGGGTTTTGCCCATTGGCGTTTCTCCAGTAAATGTGTGGGACATTATGCTCCTAATATAATTACAGACACCCTTCTTTCTGCCATCATTCATAGGATTCCTTTTCTTGATCAAGAGATTTTCCCCTTGCTGTGTAAGGTTGACAAGGTGCAGGGCAGGTGCATGCATGCAGGTGCATGCACGTGCATGCATGGTGACAGCTCGCAGGTAAAGTGGGACATTCACACGCCCAGCGTGTGATCTCTAGGGACCTTGAACTGCGAGCTGCACTATTCGATGTGCCTGCCAGCCTTAATTCCACTCTGAGATTTGTACAGGCACTGCCATCACTGTACAAAAGCACAACAACTTCCTCATTACCGTCACACTCCTGCGCTGAAATGCATATTTCCCGTGACACATGTTCGTGCCCACACTCACACAGATGTTAGCTGTCACAGATGAATTTGTGGAGATAAAGCTGTGACATTTAAGATTTAAATTGGTTTGACCAAAAAAACTAAACAACAAATAAAAATGTGATAGGGCTGTCATCAGTATATACAGTATACTGATGACAGTTATGTATATTTATCTTTATTTATGAAATTGCAAGAAAAATATGATTGGATCTCGAATGATAGAATGCAAAGAAACAGAACTCATGATGACACATTCTGTTTTTTGGTTTGATTTGTTCATTTATTTTTATTTTTTAAATTTTTACGATGTAAAACTCTCACACATACTGTACACAAGCACAAAGGAATACCTGCACACAAGCACACAATACACACATGCAGAGATACAAACACAGTTGCACATCCACACACACACACACACACACACACACACACACACGCACACACGCACACACACACACACACACACACATGCACACAAATGCTATAGGTGTTATCCATAAAAGTCCATGGTAAGTGCTTTTCGTCACGCAAAATCCGCGGCCTGGAACTTGAAGCAATTCATAAACATAGATCGGCAGTGATTGCTACCGAAGTTAGATTAATGTTAACTACTCCTGCGGCTGCAATCAAAATATTTGTCATTTTCACAAGAAATAATCGAAACGGAATGGAACTTGCCTTTTAAAACTGCCATCAATAACAAATTAGGAAAAGCATACATACTAATTGGAAATTGAGCATGTAGCCTATTTACAAATTATCACTTCCATATGTTTATCAAGGGATTTAGAAATTGTGTGACACCCTGTGAATGAATTTTAACATTTAAACATTCACTTAAAGTAAACTATTTATCTTTATTTATGAAATTGTGGTAATATCCATCTGCCAGAAACAACAGAGCAGCAGGTGATAATTTCTGCATTGCAGTGTCATTTTATCAATCACATAAGATACACACTGAATTATGCAAATGATCAAATGGGGGTGGTGACGACAGAAAAACCAGCCAACACGGAAACGATAAAACCGACAGGGTAATCCATGTTTATGCATCGGAGAACACTCAACAATCTCAGCCCCTACTGTCACAATAACTATGTTGGTGAGTTTTTTGAATAACCCCTTAATTATTTGCCTGCCTGGTGTCTCCTACAGTGACATCATACTTACAAGAAAAATAAGGAACTCAGTCCTGTGAATGACTTCTGCCCTATAGAAGATATGTTATTGTCATCCAGTATCCTAAAGGAAAACAGAATGAAACTTCAGTGGGAGAATATGGACCGTGGATATATGCAGGCAGACCACTCTGTAAAATGTGCATTACTGTATTTCAGAGCCATTCACTAAAGCAGCAGAAAAAACCCTTGCCATTCGTGGGAACAATAAATTAATTTTTATTCTGTAGGCTTCCTCGAGGAAAATTTAATCAATTTGTAAAAATATTGTTTCAAATTTGTGACAGTTTCAAATGGACAGTAAAACGTGCACAGACAGTTCTCAGGGGAGCAGTAACAGGCCCACAGGTGTTGGGCGAGTGCATCTCTGATCTTTACTTACAGCCACTCCAGACTGTGCAGGTCTCTGAAAACCCCCATCTTCAACGTGGTGATCCTGTTCTGACTGAGAAACCTGCACAAACACACACATACACACACACACACACACACACACACACACACACCCGCATGCACACATACACACACACACACACATGTACGCACGCACACACGCACACACATATACACACACACACGTACATACACACACACACGAACACACACACACACACACACACACACACAGGCACGCACACACACACACACACACACACACACACACACACACACACACACATACATACACAGACACAAACACACACACACAAACACATACATATGCACACACACACACACAAACAAACATTATGCACACATGAATGCAATGGCACACAGATCAAGGGGAATAAATAAAATGTTATAGTAAGATGCAGATATATAATTATTATATATATTATATATCATACATATCAAATAAGAGGACAGGCAGTCTCATGCTGTACCAGCCTTCATCATTCACTTTCAGTGACAAATGTAGAAATGTACTAATTTATTATTTATAAAAATGTTATACTAGACTTAATAATGATTAACATGTTTGGGCAAGAAACAACACCCCCCCCCCCGCTGTTAGAGAACACATCCCCCCCTGGTGTTAGTGTTACTGGCTGCATACACAGAACTACTTTTATCAACCATTACAAACACAAACCAGACATTTCATGCTCTCGACCGTTTTGGTACTGCGTGACTCACAGTTTCCGTAGGTGATAGAGTCCAGAAAAGGCCCGGTTGGATATGGACCCAATGCTGTTATTCTGCAAGTGCCTGAGAAGGAAAGAAAAAGCAGAAGAGAATTTAGCGTGAGGGATTTTGCCGCTGAACATTCAGAGCCACACTTCTGTCTCATTCAGCTGCACATATTGTATGTTGTATGTCAAGAAGTCAATCTGTTCTTACAGTTTTTTTCAATTGCTAACAAGCATCGGTCAATACTGAAGACACTTTTTCAAAACTCTTCATACAGTCTGCATTGCCAACATGCATCTTGGCCAAACAGTTCATCTCACTTCCAAAACTCACTCAAACCAGATTTTTCACATAAATCAGTATTTCATTATAGAATAAGAATAACACCGCTTTCACTTTATTGACTGTACTAAAGTATATGTAACAACAATGAATCAGAAATGCAGAAATTTGCTTCAATATCGTTTATTTTTTCTATATCTCTGCATATAGTAATTTACTTGTGAAAATAAAAAGTTGAAACAAAAATAGCAATTTCCTGAAATTCCAGGGCTGCAATAATAATCACAAAAAAAACTACATGTATAGTATAATCACTCATACTGTACAGTACTGTGAGGGTTCTAGTTCTCCCTCTCTCTGCACAAGTTCTCATCAACATCACATCTTATGTCTTCTCTGGCGATGCATCTTGGAAAGTATCTTTTGGAATGTCTAATCCAACCCTGGCAGTCTTTAGGATCAATGTCTCCACACCCCGCATTCATAGCATCCAGTAAGGACATCTGGTCATGTGGACGGTGGTCATACACCTTCCACCTCCACGCAGAGAAAAACTATTCTATGGGGCTTAGGAAGGGGGAGTATGGAGGCAGGAATAGTACTAACATCCTGGGATGTGCAGCAAACCAGTCTGTGACTGCAGCAGAGTGGTGGAATGCCACATTATCCCACACAACAATGAAGGTAGGGGAGTTTCCTGCCCTCTCTCCTCCGCTGGCACAAGTCATTTATGCAGGTCATCCAGAAAATAAATGAGCCTCTCTGTATTGTAGGGGCCAATGAGTGGTTTGTGTAACAGCAAACCATCATTGGACAGTGCTGCACACATTGTGACGTAATTCTGTTTCGAATGCGTTTTTAACAGTTTTGAAAACAGTGTGTTAGCATTTTAAAAATGTGCTGCAAATATATAGTGTTTTGCGGGTGGTGGAGTATGAATGAGAAAAGAGTTCATGGATTTTGGAAAATGTGGTCATTGAATGCATTTTGTGTGAAAGCAATGAAAAATGATTAATTGTTTGGTCCACATAGACTTCTGGTTCGCTGACTGTGTGAAGAGTTTTGAAAATGTGACTTCAGTTTTGACCAATGCATGTTAGCAGTTGAAAAAAACTGTAAGTTAAGCCATTTCATACAATCAGTGGCAAGTGGAGTCACATGTTTGAATACCATTATATTGAAGGCATATTTGATTTGATTTGAATTTTTGGTGAAAAGTAGAGGTAGAGTACAGAATGGCCAGAGGATAACAGGTAAAACTAAATTAAACACCTATTAATTAAACACAGATTTACAACATGGTCCTTCATGGAAAACAAATAGGGGGACTAAAAGGACATAAAACATAAGCAATATGCATATATAAGAAATATACAGGTAACAAATAATAAATGAGACACTTGAGTAAATTAAGGGTTCTGGCAGGCTCTGTTATGGTGCGGAGTGAATTTTTCTGGCATGGTTTAGGTCCACTCAACCCCTTAGAGGCCAAGGTAAACACCAATAAATACAAAACCATCCTGAGTGATCACCTTCATCCTATGGTGAAGCATTTTGATCCTGATGGGAGTGGTACCATCTTTCCCAGGATTACATTTCCCCCATTTGCCCCCAAGGCACGGATTATCACTGAATGTTTTTTTAATTTAATTGTATTTATTTTTCCAATTTTACCCCCAATTTGGTAGCCAATTACTCCCACTGTGTAGTTCAATCCCCTCCCTTGTAGTTCGCTGCCGTAGCCCTGTGACCGGCAGTGACAATGGTGAAGCACTGCCTCCTCCGAGACAGCACTCGTCGTGCTGTCGACTGTAATTCCGGCACCCCAGAACCACTCCTGTGCACAGCGAACTGTGTTGGCTTCCCTCTGCCCTCCCTGGGACGGAGAGCCAATTGCCGCCCCGGTGGCACTCCCGGCCAGAGCCGACTCTGGCGCGATAGGGAATCAAACCCCGGTCGGTGTGGCCAGTGTCGGAGGTTGAAACCACTAGACCATGCGGGAGGCCCATCACTGAATGGTTTTATGAGCATGAAAATTATGTACATCATTTGCCATGGCCATCTCAGTCACCAGATATCAACCTTATTTATGGGAGATTCTGGAGCGGCGACTGAGGTAGCATTTTCCACCACCATCAAGAAAACACCAAATTATGGAATTTCTTGTTGAAGAATGCTGTTGTATCCCTCCAATAGTGTTCCAGACATTTGTAGAATCTATGCCATGGCACATTGAAACTGTTCTGGTTGCTTGTGGTGGCCCAATGCCCTATTGAGGCACTGTTGGTGCTTCCTTTATTTTGACAGTTACCTGTATATTTATTATAAATTGAATATTTTCCTTTAAAAAAAGATATGAAACACCTTTGGTGGAATGCTTCAGTTGCTATCAGCCTCTTCAACCTTGAAATGAACCCAGACTCCCAGAAGGCAGCTGTCATTCAGATCCCGTTTTACTGCTACACGTTAATTTCAAATTAATTCAAATTTCCCTGATTGCTCAATCATTTCTCTGGATCAGGCTCAACTCATGATTGGCAGAAGGTCCCTTTCCAATGTGTAAACAACATTCTAGACACATTTATACAGAATATGCAACCTTAATCCAAAGAAAAATGTTTTATACCATTTGTGGAATTTCTTTTAAAAAAGTTTTTTTTTAAGTGTATGAAATGGTTCAGACTTAGTACTCTTCTCCGTGAGAGACAGCCCATAACAGTGGCTATGACCCACCAGTTTTTGCCCTCAGGAGTGGATAAGCCTGCCCAATCCCTATTACATTATAAGCCAGTAGTGGGAGCAATATCATATACCTTTGAAGGTTTGAGTTCAAAAGCATGAAGATGAAACAGAGGCACATGAAATAAAGTTGAAAAAGAACAGGGTTTTACTGTTTCCATGTGGTCCAAGATACTGTCTTTTGCATAGCTACTTATAGTAATCCATTAACTGCATTTTAGGTGCATGGAAAACAATTTACTGCCCCTTCTATACTCCGTTTTCAGATATGTAAATATTTTCATGACCCTATTTTTTTGCCAAAAAACCTATATGCTGGCATATTTGGCATTAAAGTCACCTCTCTTTGGTTTTCAGATATGCTGGTTTGTTTTCATTTAGGTGTGGTGGTGACAAAATCTGTATTTTCAAATAGTGCTGGGGACATGTCCCTGGTGCCCTGCTTTAGTACAGCATGAGTTATGGCAACCAGGTGCTGCCCTTCTTCATTCCTGAATGTGATAGAAACATTGTTACCACCCGATGGATGTATGAACGCTATTCCTTTTATCTGAAGGTTTCCCTGTACAGAGTGGAGCTCTATGACTCCTGTTTCCCCTGTACAGAATGGAACTCCTGTTGTAAGTCACTGGTAATGAACAACTATTTTCATAAGGTATTGTATATCTACCACATGTTTGATTCATCATATTGCAATGTAACATGGTACCTATCTCGAGTCTCCCATCTGTTTAAACCCGGAAAGTACACATTAGGATATATACTTAGTGTACATGGAGTTACCAAATCATTTCCATCACCTTTTAAACCTTCTTAATGCCTTACGCTGGCACAGAAGAACAGATGGGACAATTAATTTGACCTGGTTTGTACACAATAATGACAGGCACATTGCACAGATATGAAGCTGCTCCTGGGACCTACACTCTGAATGAATTATTAAGTGGGAATGAACAACTAATGAGCTTGCTCTGTCTGAAGTGTAAAGGAGATGGAAGTTACCTGGTAAAATGTAAAACAGACATGCCTTTATTAAACAGTTCTGTCTCACACTGTGTCTGTTTTGTTCTTACAATGAAACAAGTTCATTATTAAACTGTAATGCTTATGCAAAAGGCATGATATGGGGATCCATTGTACCTTGCTCCTAGACAGCAATGGTAAACACAACTCATATATAACTCGTGCACATATCATATCCAGAAACTACATTATAAATTAAAGTGGAGTCTAAGATAAGCAATGTCCATTAAGATAAGCAAAATAATTTCCTCCGGCTTTAAATTTGGGATGGTAACTGAGGTCTTTCAAGGAAAAAAGTTCATTTACGGCATTTAAGGGTTCTCAGCATCGCAGTGTTGTCCTGATGAAAGCTTCCATCTTTGCCTCTGTGCACTGAATGTGTTACTCAAATGGCCCCTCCTTCAGACTGAATGTGTTACTCAAACGGGCCCTTGTGTGGGGTGATGTCTAGGGGTCGCAGACTTCAGGCAGTAATTGATTGCAAAGGATTTGCAACCAAATATTAAATATGACAACTTTATTTAAGTTTATGTTAATTTGTCCAATTACTTTTGATCCCTTAAAATGGGGGGGGGGACAATGTATGAAAAGGGCTGCAATTCCTACACGGTTTACCCAATATGGATGTAAATACCCTCAAATTAAAGGTGACAGTCTGTACTTTAACCTCATAGTGTATTGTTTCATTTCAAATCCAATGTGTTGGAATACAGAGCCACAACAACAAAAAATGTGTCACTGTCCAAATATTTACAGACTACACTGTACATCCCACATGCATGCGCGCACACACATACACACAGATTGTGGGCTGAAGTAAGTAGAGAATTTTGCTAATAACAGAAAAGTCCCAGGAAAAGGAATATAGGTCAGAGGTCAAGGAAGGAAGCTGTCACTCACAGCCTCTCCAGATTCCTGTATCGGATGAACAGGTCTGGGGACAGAGATGTTATCCAATTGCTATTCAGCTCACTGCAAGAAAACAATCAAGTGAAAAGACAGGTTATAATGAAGTCACTGAGATACCCTTAATTAGATATACCCCTTTAACCAGGCTGGCTTATTATAGCCCTTACCCTACTGTAAAGCTGGAACCAGGCTGGCTCATTATAGCCCTTTCCCACTGTAGAGCTGGAACCAGGCTGGCTCATTAGAACCCTTTCACAATGTAGAGCTGAACCAGGCTGGCTGATTATAGCCCTTTCCCGCTACAAAGCTGAACCAAGCTGGCTCATTAACCAGTATGACTTTGACAGAACCTGTTTGGAATAATATGTATGTGTATATATGAAGAGTTTGGATGCAAAAGCAGATAAATCCATTTTTTATATTTTCAGTAAATCAAGATTTTTTTATTGTGCTTTCTTGGTATAACTTATTAATTCCAAAAAGGGTGACCCTAAATTGATGTAAGCAAAGTAACAGAAGTTTAAAAATAAATATATAATTTGATATTTTTCAGTTTGCTTTGCATCAAAAGCAGATACATCTTTTGAATGATAAAATACAGTAGTGGATATATTGGTTTGTGCTAACAAGAGGGCAGCTCAATGAAATTGAAACAAATCTTACAAACTGTACCTTCCCTAAAGCGTAATTTATATGGTTGTCAACTCTAAATATGATGCGTGTATGTGTGAGAGGTGAACAAACCCCATAGAGGAGAGAAGGAGAGAGGGAGAGTTGAACCACAGAGGCGTGATTGTGTGCTGGGGAGTACAGGTAAAGTCACTCACAGCGCGGTGATGTTGGAGGACACGGCAGGAACATCCAGGAGCTCTCTGCTGTTGCAGTTCAGCCTCCTGCCCTCACAGTGGCACACCTCCGGAAACACATCCAGCACTGCAACACCACAGAGTCACAGCGATGGTCAGAAATGCAGAGCGAGGTCAGCCAAAAAACCTGAGGAAACCTGCCTTGATTGGACCAGACCGCAGTTTGGGAATAGGTCTGGTGTTTGCTGATTGGACCAGACCACAGTTTGGGAATAGGTCTGGTGTTTGCTGATTGGGCCAGACCACTATTTTTGACTGTCAGATAAATCCAGCTGTGGACAGAACTGACTGTTGGGGTTGGGGGCATGGGGGAGGAGGGGGCTCAGAGACCATAATGGTAGAAAGCAAGTTTCTCACTTCATGTCCTGAATGCGGATTATTAATTAATTAATTTATTTATTTATTCATTTGTTCCAAGATTTTTTAAAACTTAGGGTTGACTAAAGTTTGAATTGAATGCCGATGTGAATCTGGTATCTGTTGAGAAAGTCCTGTGTGAAAGACGAGAGTGTTTGTGCTATTAAAAGAGGGTGGGAAGAAAATGAAGGGGCTTGTTTAATCCTTCCTTAATACCTGACACTTTGTCTCATTTAATTAAAGTCAAGTGTCATTATTGCTTTGTTTATGTTTTCATGAGGCCTTATTCCATTACTGGAATGAAGAGCTAATCTTTATTTAAGAGTAATTTCTTCAAGCGGTGGGAATAAAGTTTCCATAAATGTAATAAACTGCAGACTTTCCTTTCTGTTGGCTGAGACACTGCAGCTCTGCCTTTCTGGAGTACATACCTGGCAGGTGAAGCCAAACCAAGGCAGTATTCTGAAGCGCATACTTGCATACTACCCAGAATTCAGTGACATGCATTGATGCGCTGCATTGCGCTGCATTTTACATTTTAGGCATTTAGCAGACACTCTTATCCAGAGCGACTTACACAGTCTTACATTTATTTACATACAACCCATCTATACAGCTGGATATTTTACTGAAGCAATTCAGGTTAAGTGTCTTGCTCAAGGGTACAACAGCAGTGCCCCACCTGGGAATTTACCAGAAACCTCTCAGTTACACGTCCAGTTCCCTAACCATTACATTACACTGCGGCTCTGTCTCTCGACGTGTGGCTCTGCTTATAAGCATTCTGGTGCCAAAGAAAGCCGTGATCCAGGAATTTTGGGTCAAATGCTGTTCATCAAGAAGTGTTTTGTTTTCTCAACACAGTTGACAGTCGAGGAAACACAGGAGACAAGCACATGCTCTCCTCCAAAACGTGATGTCAGCAACGCTTCTTTTCACATTGCAGTCTACAAGACACTTTGTGCGCAGCTTTATAGCGGCAGACTGTGGTCATCCTATTGATGAGAACCTGGCTGACTGAATCCCTTCCTCCCTGGGTGAAGCTACCACTGAGGACTGTTCTAGTGTGTGGATGAGCCCCATGGTCTGCATCCTGTTAAGGCACTGTCCTAATGTGTGGATGAGCCCCATGGTCTGGTATCGAATCCAGGAATTTAAACCATGAAGTTTAAGGCGTGGTGCTGACGTGAAAGCTTGTTCCGAACATAATCAGTTTTGCTCACTGTGCACTTTCATACTTGGTGGTATACTCACCAGTAAGTTTTAAGGTACATAGCACCAAGTGTATGAGCATGCAGTATGCACACTTGCTTTTGGCACACAGCCCAAGATGTGTTGATCCCGCAGCCCAGGGAAACCTAACCCTAACCCAAGAGCTTGTTTGTGATGGCAGCCATGCCCCCAAGGACCAGAATTGAGAATTGGCTGAGCAAATGCAAAGGATGCTGGGATACTGAAGGACACAAATTTGCTTCAGAACAAAGAGTGATCTGTCACATGAAATTCAATGACCCTGAGATAGAGAGGCTTTGAAATGAAGGTTAAAAGAGAGAGCATCACTCACTGCAGTCCTTTGACTCTTGGATGTTTGTCTTCAGAAAAGCATCAAAAAGGTGAGGCCATCCACTGTTATCAACTATATATGGAAAGAACAAAACAAGACAGCGATTGTAAGGAATGATTAAGTAGTGTATGTGTGTGTGTGTGTGTGTATGAGTGTGATTGTGTGTGCACCTGTGTGTCTGAGTGTGAGTGTATGTGAGTGTGTGTGTGTGTGTGTGTATGTGTGTGAGTATATGTGAGTGTGTGTGTGTATGTGTGTGAGTGTATGTGAGTGTGTGTGGGGGGGATAGATAAATAATGTTATTATTTATCATTAGATAATAACATGCAAGATTTCAGTGATGAACTCAAACAGCCTCCCCCCTCTCACCGCAGTTCTCCTCGTCCGCCCCGTTGGCACAGTCCTGCACCCCGTTGCAATGCCGCAGTTGGGGCAGGCACACCGACAGGTTACCACAGGGAAACTCCCCCAGCGGGCAAACATCCACCACAGGGCCATCCAACTCCTCACTGGACCCCTCTACAATGACATACTACAGCTTTCATACCTGGGGAGGGATTCTACAACGACATACTATAGCGTTTATACCTGGGGAATGAGAGTGTACAAGGAGAGTGAGAGGGGAGAGGGAGAGAAGGAGAGAGGGGGAAGAGAGAGGGGACAGAGTGAAAAAGGGGAGTGAGCAGCTGAGATGTTGGAGAGAATGGGGAAAGAGAGAGAGAGGGAGAGAGATGGGGCAGATAGAGAGGGAATAAGAGACAGAATGATAGAGAAAAAGAGAGAGAGAGAGAGATGGGGGGGAGGGCAGATTGAGATTGAAATGAAAATAATTAAATCAAAGATTTAGGGAATAATTCTTATGGTTTTTCAAAAGAAGCCCAGATGTCAGGAACACTGAGATATATGAAATATAAATAGCACCGCCCTCGAGCACTCTGAACTGTACTTACCTTGGCCTGAAAATAACGGCATCACAGACTTTTAGCTTGGCAGTAAATGCATCAAAAGGAAAAGCTTGAAGAGCACTTTATGCAGTAAGGAGATGCCTTTTCAAACTAAATATTCCAATTAGAATCTGGTCAAAAATATTTGACAGTGTAATTAATGGAATTGAGATTTGGGGTCCACTTAGTCTGCAAAACTACACTGCATTGGACAAACGTCCAACATCCACCCTACATACTGGATTCTGCAGAAAATACAAGGAAAAACTCCTAATAATGGATGTAGGGCAGAATTTTTACCAGTTTATTTATTGGTAATAAATATCCCAAAACAGTGCATTATATTCTGAATGCATCTTTAAGTCAAGCCCCAAAGACACACTACAATTGAAAGCTCTACAATCAAAAGAACTGAAGCCTGAAAAGAGTCCCCTCAGTCAGCTGGCACTAATTCTGTACTAATTCTATAACCCAAACCAAATTACACCATGCTCAGACCAGCACTGCTACTCCACCACAAATCAGTGTAACCTAAATTATACATCAAATGAAACATTTATTTTTGGAACATTGGGGTGAGGAAACCAAAACCCAAAGTTGACTAAATTGCTATCTGACCCTAAAAGAGGCCATACCAGAGAAACTATTTTCTGTCAGAGAGACAAAGCAGAGACAGGTCCTGACCAAGTATGGGCTCAGTGACTACCTGCTTAGCATAGAGAAAGACAGACAAAAGCCTCATGGTGACCAAAAGAAGAACGAATATGTGGTCACAGTAAGGATAGGACTGATCTCTGTGAGGACACTACATCTCTGAGGCCCCTATTTATAAAGCATCAGAGAGTTGGAGTGCTGATCTAAGATCAGATTTCCCCTGTACACCTTATACATTATGAGCTAAAAGGCCAAACTGATCCAAGATCAGCACTCCTACTCTGAGACACTTTATGAATACTGGCCCTGAGCAACGTCACTTGAGCTTAAAAATATTGACAAAAACTGTCAGTAAGCTGTGGAACAGAGATACAAGATGGATGTTGAATTAAACCACTGCACATAATTTGCTCTGTAACAGTTTGGAATCACATTGATTCAAATTCTGTATCATGTATCTGATCTTTGTTATTAATTAATGCTGTTTTTATTATGGATTTCTGTGGTTTGTTAGCTACCTGTCCGCTGTGGATCTCAGGAAGGTGTGCCCCCTCACTCAGACAATCCTCTGCAAACATGTAATTAATTGTTTATTAAAAATATGTGGTTTTTCCATGGGCATTTAATTGTCTCTGTTATTAATTTATTTTTACTGTTTTCCAGGGGAAGGTCTTTAATTGTGGGCTCCCACAGAAGCTATGAAGAGGATAATAAAATCAGTGATACAATTTGAAAACCATCCACAAAGAACAGACAGGTTGTCTATTCAATCGTCATGCCTGAGCGTAAATCCAGGGTCATCGGGGCTCTTCCCTGGAGAGGCTAATCAGAGGTAATCTCAGAGCTGTCATGGCTCTGTTACAAAGACTGGAGTGCCTTTAAATATCTCTAAGCACACAGAGAATTCATCTTTGCTCTTTCACAGCATGAAAGTCTTTTCATTTGATCCATATGTTCATGCTCTCTTGAAGTCCTGAAGGTGGTTGAAGGTGCTTCTTGTTAAGAGCTCATACAATAAGGTGAAGGCCAAGAGAACCAGATCTCTACAAGAACAAACACAGTACAATTTCATATTATATATAAGCATCTGTTTGTGTGACACACACACACATGCATGCACACACACACACACACACACACACACATACAAACATGCACACACACACAAACACATGCACATACACACACTCACAAGTACACACACTCTCTCACACACACACACACATGCATTCTCGTAGTAAATCCACAAATAAAGTTTCACAAGCCCAGTCCTTGGCTCCACGCTGTCTCTGTGCATGTTGCTGTCAGGTCACATGACTGATGGAGCAATCCTCAACAAGATCCCACCTCTGCCACCACTCGCGTGACCTCACAGCCTCAAGACCTCTCTCATGTCAACCATTGTGGCGGAGCTCACTTAACCATTGCTGCTCTGTAGTGCTGCCAGGTATGTCCCAGAAGACATGAGGGAACAGGGAACTTTATTTATTTGCTGGTTTTCAATGTTATGCGCTACTTGATTGTGCGTGCGTGCATCGTATGGTGCTTGTTTGATGTGAGGTGTGACGTACTGTTTGGAGTACACGGAGTCTGTGTTGAGTTCTGTGTGCATTTGTTAAAAGTAACTGAGTAGAGTGCTTCCTGTGTGTGTGGGAAAGAGGGCGAGAGAGCACACTGAAATGGTGTCTGTGCCTCTCTCTCTGTGTGATTGTGAAGAGAGAGAGGGTTCATGGAAGAGTGGGGAGTCTCTCTCTCTCAGTGCTTGTGGAAGAGAACTCGCACTAAGGCATTGCAGAGTGTCTCTGGGCAATGGACCATGAACTTTCACTGAGAGTCTGTGTGTTTGTGTTGAAAGAGCACTCGGACTGAAAAGTTTGAGTGTCTCTGTGTGCATGGGTTGAAAAGTCTCAGAATATGTGTGTGCCTGGTGAGGTTATAGTGGAACTCTGGACTGAAGAGGAGCAGTGTCCTGTTGGATATGGATGTGTGGAAGCAGGGTGGAAAGCCGCTGATCATCTGTGTTTGTTGTTTGTGTTCCCCGGAAGGGGAATTCCCACCTCGGAGGAGGCAGGCTTTTTGGTCTTGTTCATTTTGGTTTGTTGTTTTTGCCTGAAAGCTTTGCGGCAAGTAGGGTGAAGACTTTGTATTTTGTGTTTGTCTTATTTAACCTGCTCTCCCGCTGTTTCTCTCCTGGGTCTGGGAGAGAGACGGAAAAATAAGATCCGGTCCGGAGACCGGCAAATCCCACTCCTCTGCCACTCCTTACCATCAGCTGCTCTGCTCACAGCCAGGGATTTGTGTGGATTTGTGGGATTTTTTTAAATTGATTTTTATTTTCACATTTAACACAAAACATACAATATATTCCATCATACTTGCCAACTGCGCACATCACCAAAGTAAAAAAATGTATTGTGTGACAGAGATTGAATATTAACCTAATTTTAATGTATTACTGTTGTACCTTTTGTGCACATTCACAAACCTCAAACGAATATGGCAAGCTATATGGTTAACATAAAACAATACCCTGTAAAACGTAATTTATTATGCATGAGAAAATTCTTTTGAAGTGTAAATGACCGGTGGGATCAATGATTGTGTTTGTGTCTGTATGTATGGTGTGTGCGTGTGCGTGTGTATATGTATGGTGTGCATGTCTGTGCGTGAATTAATTAGACACAATGTGTTTCAGGCTTGTTAAGTAACTACTCAACTCAGCAAGCCAGCCTGTGACACCATGATTTCAAATATTTGACAGAGAGCAGTGAACGAGCACCTGCACCTCCTCAGTGTCTTTTTTCATTCACAGCCTCCACTCACAGAATTAGTAAAAAAAGAATACACATGAAGATCACCTGTCGGCTTAAAACACAGAGCACTTTGAGCAGATCAAGGTGAAATGGCTAAAGGAACATTCTGCAATCACACTGGGAAATATTTTATTTTTACACAAGAGTTATTAAGTCATACAAGAACCCTGTGATCTGTTTAAGATCAGGCATGACACAGGGCAGGATTAACTCTGGATCAGGGCTTCCCAAACTCAGTCCTGGCGAACACCCCCTGTGTGTGTCTGCTGGTTTTGTTAGAGACAATATCTTGATCAATTAAGGTTGTTGGAAACATGTGTTTAAGCTCTACAGTAATGTTTTGCTTAAACTTGTCTTAACACTGTTGGAACAGTGAAGTTAAAATAAAGATGGTCTATTCCCTGAATCCAGTAGCCTTAACAGTCAAATGCCCTTGTTTAAAGTTCAGCACTGAATACTGAACGCAGGTGGTATTACGTGTTAAAAAACCTCACTTATCCTGCATGTAAAATATATTTATAAGATTTAATATAATAATTACTACAGAGGATACCAATTATCAATTAAATCACCAAATTTGTTGATAGGCAGAACAATCTGGTGGATCAACCTTCATCAAAATATACAACTCAATAATTCAATTAAAATTAACAGCTGGTTTACAGTTAGACAAAATATTCAACGTCCAATCTACAGACGTAGGTTCAACTACATTAACAAATACTACATTCAAGAGATAAAATTGACATGTAACAATCACAAAATAAATTAAATGGAAGAAAATTATACCAAACCAAGCTTGTCTCTCTCCAAAAATGCAAAAAAACAGATCTTCCAAGAGAACAGGGACAGGTGCTTCGTGCCACCAACAGGTCACACTTTAATGGCCCTATTTTCGTGCCGGCACTAAGCGGCGTTATGCCCTAGCGCTATGGGTTGGGCAGCGCAATAGGGGGTGTGACAGTGAAAACAGTCGGCGCTATGCAAGTTTGGCGTCAAATAATGAGTTTGCGTTAACGTTCAACTAGACCACCTCTTAGCGCAAACGCTGGTGCTCTGTGCAATTTGGTGACTTTATTGATGCGCACATATGAACATAAGGTTATCTGAAATCACATGAGAATATTTTGTGAATATTGAGACAAATTGTCCAATTCATGGGTAACTTGCAAGTGTAATCAATTAAGCTAAAAACTATTTCACCACAGCTTGTGGTTATTCAATGCACGGACATGAAAGACTGAAGCCAGCAGGCCATCCATCACTACCATTCAGCAAGATACACCTGTTAAATAAATATGTTTGTATGCACATTGTTTTTCTTATGTGAAAGGGTTTTATTCTTTCCATTTGCACTATAGAAAATGGAGTACACAATTGGAAGCTGAAGGCGATACTGTGAGCGATACCCTGGGTTTGGTAGCCGGTGTTGGGCAGACGGCTATCAGTTTGGCTGTACATGCAGTTTCTTCCAGTCTTGTCCAACATGCAAATTAGTTTATTACTTTTCCTACACCCGACAGCCAGCAGAGAACTAAAACAGGATTTTTATACACAATGTGGATTCCCTGGGGTCTTGGGTGCCATTGACTGCACACATGTGCAGTTGCGCGCACCATCTGATCACTGTATCATTTATGTGAATCGGAAGGGGGTCCACTCCATTAATATCCAGGTGGTTTGTGATGCACACTCCAGGGTGACGCATGTAGGCCTACTGCATGAGGAACATAAATGAAACAGGCCTAGTTGCAGTTGTGAGTTTGTTATTTATTGCTTTCCATTTAACAATTACATTAAGTTAGAAGAAAATAAACATTGTTTTTTAAGTTGGAAAGCCTACAAATAAGGAAAAAAAGAGATGGTAAAATAAAACACTTTTAACAATGTAGGTCTCAAAACTCAAATCATGAAAATAACAAATGAATGTGCGCCTTGTTTTCCCCCTGTGATTCGTGCACCAACTTTTATGTTAATACAGAGATGTTGGTTGAGCTGATATTTGGGGAGGTATAATATCCTTAAGAGCATTGCTACCAAGTGACGAGGCCCTTCATACCATGTTGACCTCCACTTCAATCTGGCGGGCCATAATTATTTTCTCCATTATCCATAATTTCCACCTCATAGGTTGTGAGCGGGAAACTTCACCTGAAGTTGTGGGGTGTGGCACCGGCTCACCACAGCTATATACCCCAAGTGCCCTGGCTTCACTCACAGAGCAATAAACCTGCCAAAGATGGCCCCATTCAATCTGCCTGCGCAGGGTTAACAAAAGACACCTCCCCGACAACACAATACAGGTTTGTCACATTGCCATTTGCTCCGTCTTTGAACTCTTCATTTTCCAGAAATAGCTTAGTTTCAGTGGCCAGATGTCCACATTGTCAACAATTATAACCCTGTGGATTTTACCTGTCAGTCTATAATTGAATCAATTAAAAAATCTTATGAAAACATTCTAATGGAGTCATGTGTCATATTATCATATTACAGAAAATGAGAGCATTAGTTGATCTGAGAGATTAAAAGTCCTCTGATGTGAATGTGGGACATTTATTATTCATGATACGCATAACTATTTCTGACATAATATGGTCTTTAGAGGGTACATCATCCTTCAACAGACATTATTAAAAACAATTAAGAGCTTGTCACAATTCAGAGATTTCAATTATGGATGATTTCAATTATGGATGCCAAATCATGCCATACACAGGGGGCCCCCAGAACCGAGTATGAGAACCCCTGCTCTAGACCATCAGCAAAGTGATGAGAACTCGATTGACGGAATGATCCGTTCTCTAAAACAAATATTATCCAAAAATGTCAGTCTCCAGATATGCTTTGTAGAATATATACAGCAGAGTGGTTCCCAAGTTCGGTCCTCAAGATCTACTCAGTATGCAGGCTTTGGTTCTAGCCCAGTACTAGCACAGCTGATTCAACAATATTCATTGTCTGGACAAGCAGTTGATTCATGAAATCAGGTGTGTTAGTGAAGGGTTAATTAAATCAGGTGTGTTAGTGCTGGACTGGGACAGAAGCCTACACACCCAGTAGACTCCAGGACTGAACTTGGGCACCTCTGACCTATAGCATCCCTTACTGAATTGTGGCAGTTTTCTTGATCTGTCACAATGTCTTGACAGAGGAATGCATTTGCAGCAGTCAAAAAGTAATTACCTGTCTGAAAAACGATCTATTGATGACAGAGCACTTTGAGACAATGCAGCAAATTACAACATTAATATATTAAACAACCACTTCAGCTTGATTGACAGTTTCCGGTTGGTCCCAAAAAGCAAAGAGGATGGGTGGAGCTACAATGAGCTGTCAATCACTGACTTGTTTGAACCACAGAACAACACAAGTGATTGGTTCACGTCTCACGTATGGTAGCCCAGAAATTAACTTTGTCATCGCTAAGAAAAGGCCCCATTTACACGTGACTTTTTATGCAACATATATACAATTTCTTCCATATCTGATACATGGCTTTGACGGCCACTGTCAACACCCACACCGTTGCGTGAGCAATTTGGTCGTGGCAGAGAAACCAGGACTGGTGGGAAAGTGCTGTTCTACAAACTTTTGATGAATTTGGCTGGCCAATTACTGGCGGCTGCCGGTAGCTATATTTGTACGGAAACGTGTGGCGCCGTGTCATTGTAGTGGCTGGCCACTGGCTCAGGTTATTGATCCATTTGTTTGGACAGGGTTAGGAGAATGAAGGATCGGTACATACAGTTCCCAAGGAGTAATCACCTTTGGGAAATAGTTGACGGATTCCAGGAAAAGTCTGGTTTCCCCCGGTGTGCCGGTGCAATAGCCCTAGCAAATAATCACACGGACAATTTTAGCAGGACAGGATGACAGTAGGTCATACTACACGACACAGGACACATGTTTTTTTAAGTCTATAGAGAGTAATGCATCCAAAACCTCCTTTCCTGTAAATTGCCTGAGAGAGAAAGAGACATTTCTGACTAAAGGATAATTTGGAGAGGCAGCTTACACTAGCATCAGGGACATTTAAAACATTAATATTGTCAAATAGGTGACCTGCTGAGGCAAAATTAACATTACAAGCATCACAGATATCCTTTTAGTCAGTAACTGAGCCTGTAGTACACATGATTTGTTGTGGGATAGAGTGGGGCAGAGTTCTGTTTCATGCATTTAACTATTTTCAATTAATTTGAGTAATTGCGACTAATTACTGAAAATGGAGTGCCTACAGTGATGCCTTGAGGATCAGAAAGGAACTGTAGCTTCTTGAGTGATGTGGTGACGAATGCATGCCCTTACCTATAGGTTATATCCCATAGGGACTGGCTTAATGATAAAATGACACACACTCATAATGTATATATATATATTTAAAAAATTATATCTATACACACTACCGGTCAAAAGTTTTATAACACCCCCATTTTTCCAGTTTTTACTTAAATTTAAGCAGTTCAAGTCCATTGAATAACTGAAATGTTACTAAGGTCAGCAGTAAACTGCCAGGGGTTAAAAAAAAGGTTTAGGTTACCAAAGACGGAAAAATAATGTAAATAATGTAAAAATTGGCAGTGAGTAGTTTCCTACACCATCAAAAGGCACTTGGAAACTGGAGGAAACTCTGACAGGAAGAGGTCTGGCAGACCCAAAGACAAAGAACAAAATCAGAAGACAAGTTTATGAGAGTCAACAGCTTGCATGATAGGCAGCTCACAGCTTCAAGCACAACTTAACACTGGTCAAAGTAAGGAAGTCTCAGTTTCAACTGTGAAAATAAGAAAAAGAGGCTTGCCTGGGCCATGAAGCACCGCCAGTGGACTACTGAAGACTGGAAGAAGGTCTTATGGAATCAAAGTTTGAAATCTTGAAATTTTGAAAGGTTTTTGTACGCCGTCGAGTAGGCGAAAGGATGGTTCCTCAGTGTGTGACACCAACTGTCAAACATGGAGGAGAAAGCGTGATGGTCTGGGGCTCTTTTGCTGGATCCAGAGTCGGCGACTTGCACAGAATGACTGTTACCCACGTTAACCCATTACTTGTTTCCTGAAAAGGGCCTTTTTTTATAAATGAAATTTACATTATTTTTCAGTCTTTGGTAACCTACATATTTATTTTTTTGCCTCTGGCAGTTTACTGCTTACCTTTGTACCATTTCAGGTTATTCACTGGACTTGAACTGCTTACATTTCTGTAAAAACTGGAAAATGGGGCTGTTCTAAAACTTTTGACCGGTGGTGTATATTGTATATAAGATATAAACCATGCCATGCCGTGCATATACAAAAACATATGGCATGACGGGTGGTGATCGAGGCTGAACGCAATTGTATATTGTGTAATTCTCTTGAATAAAGTAAATTAAGCACCGTAATGTTTCAAATTAATGTTTCAAATTAGAATAGACCTTGAAATTATGTGCAATTCTGAACCTGTATGTTTAAATGGTATCTGTTATACCATGGCTACAATTGAAATACATGCACATTATTAACAAATACATTTGTTTCAGATATTTTCCCTTGTTTTTCTCCCAATTTGGTGGTCAATTGTACCCTCTATTGATTCAATTACCCTCCCCACAACCCCACCGCCTACAATTATGGGAGCAGCAGTGACGAGGGCCAGCGAACCGCCTCCTTCGAGACAGACCACGCCAAGCCATCGAACGTGAATCCGATACACGCAGGGACGCTTTCTGTACCTGCGACGAGCACGTGCTGGCTTCCCTCCCCTCTCCCCCTGGGGTGGACAGCTGGTCGCCGCCCCTGAGTGGGACTCCTGCCCAGAGCCAGGCTGGCGCAGCAGTGGATTCAAAATCCGGCCACAGTGGGCAAGCTGCACTCTGAGTAGCACCAAGTGCTTTTACCGGCATCTATTTGAGCTCCACGCTGATATGATATACAGCGTACACCAGGGCAACTATTTGAGCTCCACATTGATATGATACAGAGCATACGCCAGGGCATCTATTTGAGATCCACTAAAACATATGTCCTCTCAATGCCTTGTATACACCAGGATATGGATTTCCCCCCCCACATGATATTTTTGTGAACACACACAATAAGGCATAAACTCTTAAACTGGAGAGGAACGTCCAACTTTTTATGAAAAGATCAATCGGATGCCTTCAGTCTGTGTGTGCGCCACAGATGAAAAGCTACAACCTCATTTCACAGAGACATCTCTTCACCGAGGGACTGAACAATTACCTTCAAAAAGTAACAGCATAATGAGCCCTGCAGTGAAAAACATCCATTTACCCTAAATGAAAGAGCCTGTTTCTCGCTGAAAGCATGCAGTTACCTTTCAGTAACATGGCATTTATTTTGTGCATCCATCCATGCAATATAGATTTTTTTTTACTGGCTTAACCCATTAAATCCTGACCATAATTTATTATTATTATTATTATTATTATTATTATTATTATTATTAATAATTAATAATAATAATAATAATAATAATAATAATAATAATAATATACATTTTATTTGTCATATTTAATAAAACTCATTGCTTCACAAAGAAGATCAATACAATAATAATAATAATTATTCAATAAAAAACAAATATGATAGTAAGAACAATTCCCAACACAAACAAACAATAAAATATAGCATCCAAATACTCTTTAAAAAAAGAAATGAAAGGATCGGGAACAAATAAAACCGAAATCAGGAACAAATAAAAACAAGATATACGCTAAAATAACGTGAGTAAAAGCAAAAGCCAGCCAGATCAACAAAAAGCCAAAAGTGTTTCTAATGCCAAGGGACCTAGGTCTCAAATGATCCTTTATTTTTGATCTTTCGATTCAATGATTAAAACGTTTATGGCATTGCTATTGTTAGATAATAGTGAAATATATAATATAGTTGCATGCCATCTTCATAGCTATGGAAATTAACACAGTGATTTCTAATTATACTGCCAAGGGGGAGCATATACAGAGAAACTAGCAAGGGGCCCAATATTGATCCCTGCAGAACTCCACATGTGATGTTAGAAGTGACATCTGCTAGGGCAATACAGAATTGCCTCTCTTTCAAAAAGGATGTAAACCAACTGAGTGCTATGCCTGAGAGATCAATACATTATTCAAGGCAATGGAGCAAAATTGCATAATCTACCATATCAAAATCAGGAGTCAGATTCAACAAAACAAGAATAGATAGCCCCCCAGTATCTGCACAAGGTAATTTACAACCTTAACTTGGGAAATCTAACAACTTGTTTGCACAGATTTGTATTATGTTTAATCAACAACAACAAAAAAAGTAAAATGTAAATCGGAGTGTTGTTATCTTTAACAGGTTAAAATCTTTCACATTTAAAAACATCCAAAGCAAAAGTTTTTTTCCCTTTTTGTTTTACTATTGAAAGACTTTGTGGTTATATTGTACAAGCCCCTCCATCACAGGTGGAGTTAATGCCATAGACACAGAGATTGAGAGATTCCAGTGTTTTCAGAGCTTTCCTAGAGCAGGGATCGCACCTTTCTGCATGCAGCAACACACCGTCCGCATGTTTACCGCCATTCTCTGCCTCAGTCCACCTGCCACGCACGGCTGAAGAAACAGCACACCTGCAACAGGTTGTGCCTCTGTCTGTTTGTCTGCTATCGGCTCTCCACAGAAACATGCAGTCATCAAGAGGCATTGACTTTACGGTCTCTCTTTGTCATCCTTTTCAACCCCTTTCAGTTTCATCCTCTTCCATCCAAGTAGACATTGACATATTTGCTTCATTAAGCTCCTGTCTAGAGACTGATTGATATTACCTTCGCCTTGTCTTGCCCTTGTATCTATGTCTCAGACGGTTTCATTATTTCACTCAATAACCCTTTTGACTTTCTTTGTAACAGTTAAGCTTTCCTGTTGCTTTTTATGTCGTTTTATTTTCACTGATAAAAATCTGGTTAATTTATTATCTTATCTGTTCTCATTTTTAACTGGTGTTTTTGTCTTGGTGGGGTGTGGGAATACAGAGCTGCGGGGTGAAAGCAAACCCACCAGGGGAAGTCAGCAGAGGAAGACTGAGCTTCCTGAATCTTCTCTGACTCCTCCAGTCCACTGTCCTGCATCAGATACCTTCTCCTTTCACCTTTTCCCCTCCTCCCACATTCCAGGAAAATAATGAAATGCAAATCCTGAGCTGACTCCAAAGACTCCTGCTCCTCTCTCTAACTGCGTTCATTAATTAACCCCGGCTGTGTTAATCTTTGCTACTATTATGGGATGTGATAAGTCTTACCTGCAACTGCGATCAGAGCAGTGAGGTGGGTGAGAACAGAGAGAGGAGACATCGCTGGCTCTCTGACAATCCACACGCTGCCCGGCTGGCACAGGCACTGCCGAAGCTCTGAATCCACAAGCTCACGCTCTCATGGAGACACACGCTCACAGCGGCGCGCACACACTCACACAGCGCCCTCACACATAACACGGACACAGCAGCACGCACACACACAAAACGGTCACACAGCACACACACACACACACACACACACACGTAAATGCGCAAATTTTTCAGCGCAGTTCCTGTCAGTGTGACACGCCTGCTTCTCTGATAAACCACACACACGCTCACTCTCACATACACACACACTCCCCCTCACTTACACATACACACACTTGGACATAACCAGGACCATTGCTTGCCTTCTATGGGCATATTCCTCAGGCTTTGACTTGACTTGTCTCTTCAGGTGACACGTAACGATAACCATTCAAACAAATACATCAATAAACAGAAATACTGCCACAGTCGTGGAGTTGGAATCCTTAACGAGGAGAAACAGAGAGGGTGTATGGTTTTGCTTATCATTAACAAGCTGTCAGAGTAAGATTGAGAGGAAAAGTTCATTCAATTCTTTGTTTTAGCCAAAGGTGATTTAAGCGTGCACTCAAGACCATAATATGCCATTTACCATAATATGACATGCCAATATGCCATAACAAAAACAATACCAGCATAATGCATGTCCAGTGGACACATTCTAGAGTCTCCTGTGTAAAAGAATAAACACATTCTCACATTATCTCATATGAAAACTCATTTTAGTGAAATAGGAGGGGTTTTAAGTATGGTTTGTGTGTGTGTGTGAGTGAGGGGGAGTGTGTGCACGCGTATGTGTGGGTGAGGGGGAGTGTGTGTGTGGGGGACTGTTTGTGTGAATGTGTGAGTGATAGTGCCTGTGCGGGTGAGGGGAAGCATGTGTTTGTGAGTGAGGTAAGTGTGTGTGTGAGTGAGTGGTGCCTGCGTATATGTGTATGAATGTGGTGTGTGTGCATATGTGTATGAGGGTGGTGTGTGTGTGTGTATGTGTATGAGTGGGGTGTGTGTGTGTGTATACGTGTATGAGTGCGGTGTGTGTGTGTATATGTATGAGTGTAGTGTGTGAGTATTTTTTTATTGATATTCACTTTTTCACACAACAACCTCCCACCCCACGACATCTCTCACCTTCTCACAGTGGACAAGGATGGAAAGTTCTACAGAAATACAATTTTACAGCCTGGAAATCACACCTCCCTTTACTGAAATGAAATGTATTGAAATATACTGAAATATATTTATCATTATATTTTCAATATATTGTCCATATACTTACAATATATTGCAGTATATTCCCTTTCCGTAAGGGCTGCTGCTTCCACATCCACACTAAATCCATACTAAGAAACGCACCCATGGGATTGTTAGGAGGAACAGCTTTGGGTAAATCGCTTTGGATAAAAGCACCTGCCAAATGACTCATTTGTAAATTGTAGGTAATTGAGAGAATTGATGTATTTGACAGCATATGTTGTGTCTAACCTGAAGAAGAGGGAGTTTGGAATGTTGTTCTTATGGGATAGTTGGCCAAAAGAGCTAAAGTGGCTGTCAATAAAGAAATCTTTAAACATTTCAAACCCTTTCTGTGCCAATGGTTAAAGGATGGGCCATATGAAAAGGCAGCAAAAGCATGCGAAGGTGTTTTCTGAATTGAGCCCATATTCTGAGTGAATGCTTCACAGCAGGATTATTGGGCATGGTGAGGGATGTGATCCACATATGAGCCTGGTAGAAAGCAATTTTGAGGCCCTCCTGTTCCGTCGTGGCAGTTTATGACAATATGTATTGTGGCAGCCGCCCCGAGGCATGGAGAGGGGTGGTTGTTGATGGGTGTTACATCACAGCCCGCTAGCTCCACCCCCACACCTTAATGCGAATTTCCCTAATAAATGTCCCTTTGTTTCCTATTTACCATTGTATGTTGATTTTATTACTGTTCTTTGGCTGACTTGCAACACCCCTGATCCTGCCACATTTGGTGAAGAATGCGGGCAGGCACTGGTGCCTAAATAGCCACTGATCAATATATTAAATCACAGTGGTGGGCCGTCAGGGCCTGCAAGGCCTTCTCTGCTGGCCTAAAAAATATCTGAATCACAGACTGATGTTAATTATATTTTGTCCATGAATACTTATTAAATAATTCCAAATGGTCTGTTCGCTTCCTTTCATAGCTGTTCCCCTGGTTGCGCTGCATCCAGACGTGTATTTTCATATTAAAGCATTTAACCAATCACATTTCAGCCATCATTTGTTGCTAGGGTCAAAGAAATCTGCCTGTAGGCCTTCACAATCAGTTCTGCAGGCCCTGTAGCATAAAATAAGTGTTGATCAAACTGTTGCTTCAACCAATCAGATTTTGAGTTGGGGACACGAAGGCCTTCTAGAAGGCCTAGGTAACATCAGCGTATTCACACCCTTTGATTGGATAGTCAGAGAGTGTCTGACTATGATGTAATGTGATTGGTTAAATGCTTTAACATGAAAATACACGTCTGGATGCAGCGCAACCAGGGGAACAGCTATGAAAGGAAGCGAACAGACCATTTGGAATTATTTAATAAGTATTCATGGACAAAATATAATTAACATCAGTCTGTGATTCAGACATTTGAGTGGACATTTTCAGCCCTAAAGCGAATTAAAACTTATGCCAGAAATACGACAGGGCAGGCACGACTTTCAGCATTAGCTTCGATGGCGATAGAAAATGACTTCTTGATGGAACTGAAACACACGGATAATCTGTACGACAGAGTAATTGAACTCTTTTGAGGAAAGAAAGGAGGATGGATTTTGTGTACAAATAATAAGGATTTTTGGTGAGTAAAATGTTGCTATTTTCCTAAATAATATTGCAATTTTATGAGGTTATTATTATTGATGCTTTTTTATGTGTGTCGCAGCTGTAGCATCCCAGGTTTGTTTCTTCAGGAAATGCATTTATTCTGGATACACGAGTTATCTATCTGCATGGACAACGCAACGGTGCCTGTTCGGTTTGTTTTTGCACTTTGTTTATTTATCTTTCTTCAGTCATGTTTCATGAGAGAGAATGACAGCGATAGTTAGAAGCGTGAGATAATTAGTGATTAGTAGTGTTAGTAACTTAATTAAATCCCTAATGTTAGTAGATTAGTTGGTTAGTACTATACACATCTAACTAATATATACAAAGTGTAATTAGAAAGTAAGAAGGAAGTAAAACGAGATTAGAAACAAAGACGGAAAACCCGAAACATAGAATTTCCCGAAGTGCATGACAGAACGAGAATGAAACATGACTGAAGAAAGAGAAATAAACAAAGTGCAAAAACAAACCGAACAGACACTCAAAACATAACAATAAGATGGCTTTTATAGCCATAAAATAGTTATTGAGGGGTGGATTGATTCAGACGGAGCACTACTGAAGGCCTAGGTGTGAAATGCACGGCCCGCCACTGTTAAATCACGACACCGAGAAATGGAAGCATTGGTCAAACAACTTGTGGAAGCCCAGATCGCACAGCAAGCGATGAACCAGGAGCTGCTGGAAGAACAACGGCAACAAACTGCAATCCTCCGAGCGGAAATAGGTTGTCTGACCGCAGCTGGAGCCATGACCGCCCACCGTCCCCGAGTGATCCCCAGTGCGTTCATTCTCAAGCTGACGGATGATGACGACATCGAGGTTTACTTGCAAACAAGCGAGCGAAAGGCAAGTAGAGAAGAGTGGCCACCTGAGCAATGGGCTAGCCTGATCACCCCTTTTCTGTCTGGGACAGCGCAGAAAACATACCATGATTTAATGACAGACCAAGCAAAAAATTATGAGGTGCTGAAGAAGGAAATCCTGCGTCAGTACGGTCACACGTTGATCTGTCAGTCACAAAAATGTAATGACCCCGCCCTGTCCTCCAGGTCCCAGATCCATGACTTAATCCGTATAATGAAGAATTGGATGACAGCTGAACCGGCTGTCACTAAGTTCCTTGGAACAAATAGTCATCGATACGTTTTTGCGGTCTCTCCCGTACGAAGCAAAGCTGCCCGAACCGTGATGTACCAATGCAGTCAGCATCCGCCGGTGAAACAGCAGCGGGGTTAAGATGGCGGCACGCTCGACGCAGCGGCTACTGTGGCTCCCAACTCAGTGCTATGTTTTCGTATTTTGTTAGTCTTACGTTTATGTATTAGCCCAGGTTATGCGCACCTCTTCTACAGCCGCCAGGAACTTTTAAACCTCAGATCGGATTACACAATCCACCACTGCCACCACGGACAACTTCTCCATTGATATTGTCCGCTCACCGGTCTCGCAGTGGAAACGCTGCACCCGTCGGGAGCGTAAACAGAAGAGGGGGAAGTGGGCTGGGCTACATGCCAGGCTAAGCAGAGCTCCCTTCAAAGCTTCCCTCCCCAGCATTTTTATGGCTAATGTTCGATCGCTGGCTAACAAAATGGACGAGATAAAACTCAGGCTGTCCTCACAGAAAAGACTGGAGAACTGCTGTCTGCTAATGTTTACCGAGACCTGGCTCAACAACAACATAGTTGACTCGGCTATCGAGCTAGAGGGCCGCACAGCCTTCCGTGCCGACAGGACAGCAAACTCCGGCAAGATCTGCGGAGGAGGTTTGTGTATTTATGTCAATAACTCTTGGTGTAATAATACAAAGATCATTGAAAAGCATTGCTGTGCTGACCTTGAGCTACTTATGGTACAGTGCCGGCCTTTCTACCTGCCTAGAGAGTTAACAGCCATTACCATCGCTGCGGTGTACATCCCTCCCCATGCAAATGCAAAGGCAGCACTCAAGCAACTACAGTGTGCCATCAGTAAACAACAGACCAAACACCCGGACAATGCCTTTATCATAGGCGGTGATTTCAATCAAACCAACCTCAGGACTGTATTACCCAAATTTCATCAACAGGTTTCCTGCCCCACTAGAGGGCAAAACACCTTAGACCATCTCTACACTAATATCAAGGACTCATACAAAGCTACTCCCCTCCCCCACCTTGGGGAGTCTGACCACCTCTGCCTGCTCCTGGCACCAGCCTACAAACTCCTCATAAAATTGGTCATGCCTACAGTAAAAACAGTCACTGTCTGGCCAAAGAGTGCAGTCTCTGAACTTCAGGACTGTTTTGACAACACAGACTGGAGTGTTTTTGTACATCCAGCCACCCACGGCGCTCATACAGACATTGATGAACTGACATCCGCTGTGTTATTTTACATTAACTTCTGCACTGAAACTGTCACAATAAAAAAATCCATCCGCACCTTTCCGAACCAGAAACCCTGGATGACCAGTGAGGTCCGGCAGTTGCTGAAAGCCCGGGATTCAGCATTTAAATCTGGAAACCGCGAGGCCTACAGCACAGCCAGAGCCAACCTCAAAAAGGGCATCAGAACTGCCAAATACAACTATTCCCTACGAATAGAGGAACACTTTCATAATAACTCTGAGCCCCGGCGAATGTGGCAAGGCATTCAATCTATCATTGGGCTCCAACACCGGTCCCACTGTCCATGATGCCTCCCTCCCAGATGAGCTAAATATTTTGTACGTCCGTTTCGACCCTGCCACCAAAACCCCCACCCACCCAGGAGACCAGGTGCTCACTCTGACTACCGCAGAGGTCAGAGAATCACTGCGCAGAGTCAACCCACGCAAGGCAGCTGGCCCGGACGGCATACTGGGACGGGTCCTCAGAGAATGCTCTGACCAGCTGGCTGAGGTCTTCACCACAATATTCAACCTCTCACTGACCCTGTCTATAGTCCCGGGATGCTTCAAGACCACCTCTATCATCCCCGTCCCCAAGAAATCGTACATCCGGATGCTGTTTATAGATTACAGCTCCGCCTTCAACACTATCATCCCCTTCAAGCTGACCTCCAAACTCCTCTCCCTTGGCCTCACCCCCGCCCTCTGTAACTGGACACTGGACTTCCTGACCAACAGACCTCAGTCTGTTAGGTTAGGTAACCATACCTCCTCCACCCTGACCACCCAGCTCCCAGCCATAAATGACATTTATCATAAATATTGCCTGCGCAAAGGTCTCAGCATCAGCAGAGATCCCACCCACCCCAACCACGGACTGTTCTCCCTCCTGCGCTCCGGGAGGCGCTATGGGAGCCTCAGAGCCCGTACTACCAGGCTCAGAAACAGCTTCTTCCCCCAAGCTGTCACCCTCCTGAACCTGGCCACCCACTGACTTTTTGCACTGTCATGTTACATTTACATTTTACATTTACATTACATTTTAAGCAAGTCATGTTAATGTTACATCTTTTTGCACTTTGTATGCCCTTTTGCACTATGTTTATTATGTTTGTCATGTGTATTATGTATTATGTGTATTTTGTCATGTCATGTCAATGTTACATGCCTTCTTGCACTGTCATGTCAATGTTACATGCCTTTTTGCACTTTGTATGCCCTTTTGCACTATGTTTATTATGTTTGTCATGTGTATTATGTATTATGTGTATTTTGCACTGTTGGTGAAGCTGCAGCCCTCTTTTCATTTCACTATGTGCTTGCACATTGTTTTAATGACAATAAAATTGAATTGAATTGAATTGAATTGAAGACCCTGTGGTCTGCTGACGTCCTGCTAGGCTCGTGAAGGCCATCCCTCCCCCATCACCCCAATAAAGGCCAACGGAAAGGACACCATGGCACTTCTCGACTCCGGGAGCATGGTAACCCTGATCCGTCCTGAATTTGCCCAAGTGGAGAGGCAACCGGGCACCGTGTCCGTAACATGTACACTACCAGTCAAAAGTTTTAGAACACCCCTATTTTACAGTTTTTACTGAAATTTAAGCAGTTGGAGTCCAGTGAATAACCTGAAATGGTACAAAGGTAAGCGGTAA
The DNA here is from genome assembly GCA_029706075.1 of Aldrovandia affinis. Taxonomy (NCBI): domain Eukaryota; kingdom Metazoa; phylum Chordata; class Actinopteri; order Notacanthiformes; family Halosauridae; genus Aldrovandia; species Aldrovandia affinis. Next base: position 1,298,494 of record JAINUG010000126.1, on the reverse strand, counting down.
AAAACAAAAATGGAAAAATAATGGCAGTGAGTAGTTTCCTACACCATCAAAAGGCACTTGGAAACTGAAGGAAACTCTGACAGGAAGAGGTCTGGCAGACCCAAAGCCAAAACAAAATCAGAAGACATGTTTCTGAGAGTAAACAGCTTGCGTGATCGGTGGCTCACAGGACAACAACTTCAAGCACAGCTTAACACTGGTGGAAGTAAGGAAGTCTCAGTTTCAACTGTGAGGAGAAGACTTCGAGCTGCAGGTTTGACAGGTCGAGTAGCAGTAAGAAAGCCATTGCTAAGACGGCAAAATAAGAAAAACAGGCTTGCCTGGGCCATGAAGCACCGCCAGTGGACTACTGAAGACTGGAAGAAGGTCTTGTGGACTGATGAATCAAAATTCATCTTCGAAATCTTCAGTTCATCACGCAGGGTTTTTGTATGCCATTGAGTAGGCGGAAGGATGGTTCCTCTGTCAAACATGGAGGAGGAAGCGTGATGGTCTGGGGCTCTTTTGCTGGATCCAGAGTCGGTGACTTGCACAGAGTGACTGTTAACCTATGTTAAACCATTACTTGTTCCCTGAAAAGGGCCTTTTTTTATAATTCTGAAATTTACATTTCTTGTTTTTTTAATTAGTTTATTAAGTTATTGTTTTGTTTATATTACTGCCTCCTCCGGGTTATTTAACCTGCCTACGCCCTCTGCAAGGTCCATGCGTGCCGCTCAACCCCTAGGGACACCACATATGTTGGAGAATGCGGGCAGAGGGCATCGCTTATAGGCAAGAGGAGGTAGTGCAACTGAGCAGGATTTTTGATCTTTGAAAGAAAGACTCCATGATGGAAGAGGACTGGAGGATGGATCCAGACATGGAGGCAGAGGGTCCCAAGCATCTGTCTAAAGTGCATCAAGGTTCCCTCAAAGTGTTTTTCCAGGCAAATCCAGCCCTGAAAGTCTCCTTTTTGGATGGAATGGCTCCCGACGTTGGCGAGGCCATCCGTGAAATGGATAGGGTGTTGAAAACACTTAAGAGAGGACATGAAAAGAAAGAAGTTAGAGAAAAAAATGGCCACTCCTGCTCTGTGGTGTCCCCTAGGGAAAAGAGAGAAAATATCCCAGGTAGGCAGCAAAAGCAGCATACAAGTGTCGCAGAGAAGTGTGCTGGTTTAGAGGCAGAGTTAGGAGAGGCAAACAGGGCAAACAGGAAGAGGTCCAGAAACTGGAGCAATGTTGTCGGGACCAGAGGGAGGACCTGGTGAAAAACTAGAGACGGGCGGCCATGGTTGAGGACCGATGGCGAGTCACCCTTCCGGAGGTCCAACAGCTGAAAGGTGCCCAGACTGAGCTGTACCGGATGAAGGTTGAGTTGGGGACCTCAAAGGAGCACAACCTGATGGCCATGGGAAACTGCGGGAGGAGCACCTTGACTCCCTGAGAATGCTGGGAATCATGGCTGGGGAGCTGGAGAAGGACAAAGCATCCCTTGTCAATGAGATGAGGCGTGTAGAGGCCCACAACCTGGCGCTAGAAGAGCAGGTGAGAAACCTAACCAAGATGTTGGAGAATAAGCATCTGCAGTGTCTGGACATCCAGGAGTCCCAGGACCAGGCCAAAGAGGAATATGACAGGGCCTTGGGGGATGTACAGACCAGACTTGAGCAGAAGGAGGTGGAGCTAAGGAGAGCAGCGGAGACCCATGCGTCTGAGGCAGAGCAACTTCAGAGCCAAGTGGAGCAAGAGTGTGAGGGAAGGCAGGAGCTAAGGACACAGCTGGAGCAGGTGAAGACCCTTGCTGTAAAGCAAGAAGAGAAGATGTTTGCTTTGCAGGAACTTCACTGAACCACCTCTACAGCCCCCAGCCTGAAACAAAAGAAAAATGAAGAGCTCCCTCTACTGCGAGAGGAACTACAGGTCTTGAGCGAGAGACTGGACCAGAAAGAAGCTCAGCAGCGGGCCATAGAGAATTCTTTTTCGTGAGGTTTTAAAAATCCAAACCACAACTCTGCTTAATCTACAAGATCGACTGGAAAGGGTGAGTGCGGAGCTGGAATGTGCAAAGTGTGTTCCTGTCACCAAAGACGCTAGTCTGGGTGGAGGTCTTGCAGCCAGTGGAGCTGGCAGGAGATGGCGACCAGATGTTGGAGTCGGAGTGGGATAGACGGTCCTCAGTCTCTCTCAGCCTGGCGGACCTTGGAGGGGAACTGGAGGAGCAGTTTGCGGAGGAGGAGCTATGGTGAGACCATAGCGTGGAGGAAAGCCTCTTAGCGATGGCTGAGGTCAGGTGGGACACCCAACCATCTCTTGATGTGGTGAGTCCATCTGTTCAGCTAAATTTGAAAAGACAGAGAAGAAGAATGGAGCTCAGAAATTCTCCTCGGAAGAAAAATGGGAAACAGAACAGGTGTTTAAATGGAATGACTGTTAAAAACGTTTATTGAGACAAAATACAAATGTGGAAAAGAAATGTAAGGATAAAACTAAACACGTGTTGAAGAGTGTGTTTTCCCCAGTTACCCCACTTGACCCCCTGGAAGCAAAAAGGACGTGGAAGAAAAAGCCAAAGAATGTACTAAGGAGTGAAATATATATATGAGAGATAGAGAGATAGAGAGAGAAAGCATTGAAAGCACCCAGGAGAACAGTGGGCTCCATCATTGTGAAATGGAAGAAGTTTGGAACCACCACAACTCTTCTTAGAGCTGGCCGTCTGGCCAAACTCAGTAACTGGGCAAGAAGGGCCATGGTCAGGGAGGTGACTCTGCAGCGATGGGAGAACCTGGTAGAAGGACAAACATCTCTGCAGCACTCCATCAATCAGACCTTTATGGTAGCACTTGGCATTCAGGCCAAAACGTTCAATTTGTGTCTCATCAGACCGGAAAATCTTTTTCCTGATGCTCTTAGAGTCCTTTAACCCCCTGAGGTCGACGGGAGCGGCGCCGCTCCCAGCAGCAATAAAAGTATATTACTATTTCTAATTTCGCGATATTTTATCATACACACGCGACAAAAACATTGACAGAAACCTTAGAATCGCGACTTTCCGATTTGAGCACTGGCAAATCAAATGGGATTTTTTAAATTAGGTTAATTAGACCAAAAGTAAACCTTGTTTTTACTCTGTTTTTTACCTTTTAGTAACGTCCCCCTTCTATTGACATGGTAACTAGGTGCGAGTTTTCGGAGGTGTGGGGAGGGCGTGGGGCCATGTGTGAAACGCCGGCGTAAACAACACAAACTGTCCCGACAATTTGAAGCAAGATTTTATACAGACATACAATTTTATTCAAGATGGAAAGATTTTCTGCGCTGCAGTGTTTGAGAGCATCGATGGAAAGCGGCAGACAATAACTGACGAAGAGTAAGTAACTATATTTGATTTGCCATGTTATCAAATACTCGTATTCAATATATGAATTCCGTGTGTGAAATTGCAGCGTAAACAATGTCCGGACATTATATCGGATCTTGTCTGTGTTTACGGTTGCGAGCTGCCAGCAACAGACGGTGTATGCTGATATTTATTTGATTTACCATATTTTCAAATACTCGTGAAAATATATGAATTCAGCGTCTTGTGACGCTATACGAAAAAATCAGAATCATTGCGGACTGCTGCGAATAATTAACGGGAGGATATTTAACCAGCTGGCATTCTGTTTCGGCGCTTGGACATTATCTAGCTTAGCTTGATAATACCTATTGTGATTAATGTTTCTTGCCTCTCGAGAACTTGTTTGTGTGCTTATTGTGGTTTAGATTCCCAGCGTTTAGTTTATTCCGAGATTTTGGATACGTTTTGTTTGTTCCTGATCGTTGGTTATTTTGTTTTGTCTTGTTTATGTCTTTCCGTGTCTTCGTAGACACGGATTTTGCTTTCGTTTTCCTACAGACGTTTAAAGATGAATATCTTAAACTTTTGATCATGTGCCTGTGCCCAATGCCAGACTTTGGATGTTGTCAAACTGGCTTCTGTTGGTCGCAAGAAATGCGTAGGCTACTCTGCAAGATGTCTTTGTCTGATGGCCTTTGACCATGATCTTTCAGGTGTGGATCATGAATATTCAGTAAATTAGCATATAGCCCTCCCACAGCCTGAAATAAATGTGACCAGTTCTGATAAAAACAGGTTTTTAGCTATTTAGATCTCATATGTGCTAAAACATTTTCACACCCTTACATAACCAAGACCTTGATGAACAAACGCACATTGGCAAAACAATTCGTCACTATAGTTTAGTGTGTGCTTTCACAACTTTTGTGACAGCAGAAAAATTAACTATTTTTAACTTGTGTGTTTGTAGATCTATTTACAAGCTGCATATGATACTGACCAAACTATTGATGGCATACAAATGTAGCTGTGATTGTCCTTCAAATAAAAATATTAAACACTTTGGAGTAAATGTGTGTTAAATTGATGAAATTGAGATAAATATCAGACCATGCCAAAATCAAAAAACATCTAAAAGCTTAGCACGGACCTCAGAGGGTTAAGTGCCATTTGGCAAACTCCAGGTGGGCTGTCATATGCCTTTCACTCAGGAGTAGCTTCCGTCTAGCCACTATCAAAAAGGCCTGATTGATGGAGTGGTGCAGAGATGGTTGTCCTTCTGCCAGGTTCTCCCATCGCTGCAGAGGAAGCTCTCTTAGTGGCCATTGGGTTCTTGGTCACCTCCCTGACCATGGCCCTTCTTGCCCGGTTACTGAGTTTGGACGTGGCTTGCACAAGATATTGAAAGCTTTTCCTGAATATAGTGCAGTTATTAAAATGATAAAAGGTAATGCCATTTTTCACTGAAGTAGCAGTATGAAGACATGGTTTGAGGAGGGGGCGCAGATAAGATAAGATAAGATAAGATAGCCTTTATTAATCCCCGGGGGGGGGGGGATTTGGTTTGTCACAGCAGCAAAGATACAGAAGGCAGTGAAAGAACACACAAGACATACAGAATATCACAGTATACTGAAATAATAAATACAAAATAAATATTTTACAGTAAAACCTAGCAGCTATGCAGACATACTATGCTATGCAGCTATGCAGACAGACAGCTATGCAGACATCATAGTATATTGAAATACCAGATGCTGAAATACAAGAATAAAAAAACCTAGCAGCGATCATACTGGATCATCTCAGTCTCATGATCTGCATCATGTTAATGCACTGTTCTAGTGTGTGGATGAGCCCCGTGGTCTGCATCCTGTTAAGGCACTGTTCTAGTGTGTGGATGAGCCCCATGGTCTGCATCCTGTTCTGTTCTAGTGTGTGGATGAACCCCATGGCATCCTGTTAAGACATCTCTGTTAAGGGGCACTGTTCTAGTGGTTGTCGGTTCATGGGGCCAACCCCACTATTCTGCATAAAAGCTGATAAATGGCGTATATATAATAAATGACACAGCTCTAGTGTGTGGATGAGCCCCACAGCAGCAACGTCACCCAAGGAGGGAGGGATTCACTCGGCTGGGATGTCCGTGTCTTGTTTTAAACCAGTGAACCCTGCTGGTCAATCAGGCACCCACAGTCTGCCAATATAAAACTGTGCATAAAGTGTCTTCCTCCGACTCATGTCTATGGAAGCTTAACTTGTAGACTACAATGTGAAAATAAGCAGCTTCTGATATCACGTGTTTCAGAGTAGAGCACGTGCTTGCCTATGCTCTCCTGAATTGACAGCAGAGGTTGCAGCGAGCGCAGTTTAGAATATTATTGCGTGATTGAGCGATTGGGCATTCCAAACTGGGAGCGTGGTTTAGAAAATACGATTGGGTGATTGGGCGTTCCACACTTGTAACACGGTTTAAAATACAATTGGAGAACTGGGTGACTGGGTGATTGGGCAACTGGTCGATTTCACACTGGAAGAAAAAAGGGTAAAAACATAATAGAATAAATAAATAGTGCACGGGATACAGAACTCCTGAAAGGTCTTTCTCAACAATGTGCCAAAGCGCTGTCAAGCCAACACTGCAGCTGAGGGGGAATCAACAAATAATTAAAGAAATTGTTTATTGTGCACGTGCTATCATCTAGCACACTCACAGTCACAGTGATACTGTCCATGATATCTCAGAAAATGCATTCCATATGAAGCTTTCAAGGCATGCAATTATCCTTGGGCAATGGCATCTCTGATCAAATCCTTCCCCTTGTTAATCTCTCATTTGCTATTCATGCAGCAGAGCCATTTGGACTGACAGCTCATCTGCTTTTTTGATCTTCCACCAACTGATGCTGAATGTAAACGTGAACATAAACATGTACATGGATGAACTGAATATCATGCGGAAAGCAACAAACATTCCAGAACACAGCCCCCTAGGCATGCTCAGTTATTCCCACGGGCACAAACACTACAGATAAAACCCACAGTAATCTACAGTGCACTAAACGTCATGTAGAAGTTGTCTTGTGATTCATGCAAGCCTTTAGTTTGCATGTGCATACATGCAAAGCACTGCTTCTTTCCCATTATTTTCACTCTTTCTTCTCAAACTGTAAACCTCATCAATAGTAGTCATAGCCTATCTACTTGGCTAGAGCACTTCACAGGTTTTTATAGCTTTCTAACAATGTGGCTGCACCAGTAAACTAGCCCCATACGTGGCAGGCATATTAGCATGGATACAGTAGTGTCAGGCAGTGGAGAGGGTCCCCTGCGACTCTGGATTTCTTTTGTGTCCCGTAGTTGCAGTCCAGAATATGAGCAGCTTTGTCATTTTATCTTATATCAGCGTTATATTGAACTCAGTAGCATCGGCAATGACAAAAATATATATTACTTCGACTTTTTTATTTTGGTCTACCTCAGAAGATTTGAAGAATATGCAGGGCCCAGCTCTATACACCAGTATAGACAACAGCAGGACTATTCAATTCCAGGCCTTGAGGGCTGCACTGTCTGCAGGTAAGTGCTCCAAACATGCACTACATCCAATGGTTTCAATAATTAGCTTACCTCCTTGGTCCAGGAGGTCAGCTAATTAGTGAAATCAGGTGGTGTAGTGCGTGGCTGGAGCAAATATCTGCAGGCACTTCAGCCCTCGAGGGCTGGAATTGAATGGCCCTTGACTACAGCCAACAAGCTCGCAATCGAGCTGATTTTAAAGCGTGCTCTCAGTAAAGACCAGACTCCAAACCTAATGTAACAAGGGTGGGTTTGCTCCAGCCCCCGCACCCGCCCTGCACAGCCAGAGGTGATAACTAGCGCTACATTAGTTAATGTTATCAGACTATTTTATGATTTGTAACAGTTATACTTCAACACCGTTTGTTAAATCAAAAAGCTGCTGGCTTTCATTGTTATAGATGCTTACCTGGCTAGTAACATAACATTGCCATGCAATGCCTGCACAGTGATGTGGCCTTATTCCATAACAATCTACTGCTGTATGTTATTCCCGTTCTTTTCCTTTCCCAGAATTTCCATGTCTTTCCCCTTTGGTGAGAACGTATTTGAGGGCTGGCTGAGAGCCATGAATTAGGAAGTCCCTTATATTTCGGTTCCAAACTGAGGGCTTTGGGGCTTCTTTGGAAAGCAGTGTTTGGATTATTAGCCCTTGAGGCATAGAAAAGCATTAACCTGCACACTCATTCATTCAATGTGAAAAAAATACAAATATAAAAGTGCAGGAGGATAAAAAATGAACAAAGTCTGTTTGTTGGTTGGAAAGTGAACAGTGAGAAGTCCCCATATAATAGGAACATGACTAATTAATTATCAAAATCCTCTTATGCAAATTCATGAATAAGTTGATAGGAAGCTCAGAGTGAGGTCTGGCTATTGTATAATAATAGGATTTTTTGATTGTTTGGCATCACACAAAAGAAGCTTGAGATATTGTGTCCTGTCCAAACTCTGGTTTGTACACTGGCACATTTCAGAAGGCAGCCCCTCACTAAAGCACACTGTCCCAGCTTCATCTGACTCTACAGTAAAAAATAAGAACTTTGACAAAACTCAACCTCCACAAAAACCTCTGTATTGGGGCCTCAGGTAGGTTGCCCACTTCAGCCGTGGTTTGAAACCCAGCTGCACAAGCCCGGCTCTAGCCGGGAGCCCCGATCGGGGGAGGGAGAGCTGGCACGAGCTTGATGATAAAGTGCATAGGGCGTCCCTGTAAAGTAGGTGGGACTTCCATCTTGGAGGAGGTGGATCATTGCCGGCTTTGGGGTATTAGCTTGACCCATAGTGACGGGCAGCGGGTTTGTGGGGGAGGGCGAATCGAAAGAAATAAAGGGTAGAATTGGCCATCAAAGAAAAAACACCCAAAACATCTGAAAAACCCCTAAAACTCTATCTTCTTCCCCCTTACATTTTATTTGACGTATTCCACCAAAAGGCTAATGCTAAAGCAACGCTGCCTGATACTCAGGCATAATTAGCTTCTGATTCACCTGTGTTTGCATGCAGGACATGTGCATATAAATAGTTTTTCTTTTAATGATTAATTAGAAAAAAAGGCATATTCATACACTTTATGCCACAATCTATTATTGATGCTTTGCATCAAAAGGAAGAAGCTGCACGCTGCAGGGAATATGATACCATGTTTGAGGTTCAAGGAACGTGGCTTTGATTGTGTTCGGTGCCTTTTCTGCCGGAGGCTCGGCGCTTTCATTCACTCTTGAAGCAGTGGTGGCTCGGCGGAGTGCTGCCTTCAACAGCGCTGCTTCAGTTTGGCCCGGGCTAATATCTCTCTGGGGCATGCTGCTACTACAATGCAATTTGGTGTTAGCTGTCTGGAGCTGCATTAGTCTCCGCGTGACATACAGGATAGCTCATTTGTCTCATGCTGTCGAACCTTCTGCAAAGGAGTTAATTGCTTCCCGTCTATTAGGCAGTGAAACTCTGACCTGGATTCTATCGACTTCTGCTCTTCAGCGATTCAATCATAATGAAATAGTTATGATTATTTAAATTCAGTATATAATATTTATATTACTTAATATAATCCAAATGAAATTAAGTCTCCCTGCCCTGGTCCTGACAGGTTTATCTCTCCATGGATCGGGGGATTAATTCCAGCATTGGGATCCAGAGAGAGTTCTTCTCTTTGTAAGGGGTGGGATGGTCTTGATTAAAGGGAGCAGATTGTGTTTCTGTGTAACATTAGGTGCATGGCTCTAGATTGCTCTGCTTTTGTCCTTACCATCTCGTGGCAGCAGACATGTATATAGTCCCAGGGCTACATCTCTTATTCAGACAGGCAACATTGTTTTAACATCTTATTATCAGTTTCCATAGACTCATCAGATACAGTACTATGTGGTCTTTGTCTCCCTGCTGTGCAAGTAAACAGGTGTCCTGTTTCCTGAGAGCAAACCAGGACAGGGTTCCACAAGGTTTTATATCACAGGGATCTTAAAATCTGAGTCTTAAATTCAGGACACTACTGGAACTTCTGGGACACTTGGGCTTTCTGAGGTTTTCAGGGTTCGAATAAGAAATAGACATGCATAACTCATTAGGTTATATTATAATTTCATTCAATTTTGGTGAATTGGATGTGGTCATTCCACCGTGATCTGCCCGGTGACTCGGTCAAACATACGGAAGTCATGTGGTAAAAGATTGCTTGTAGTGTGGAAATAATGAGGCTGGCAGGCGGGTCACTGCGGTTCCTGCTCTCACTGCCAATGAGGAGATGGGTCCTGCAGTTCCTGCAGTAACCTAGATGCAAATGCAGACTGAATTGTTGTACTCAATCTCTATCCCTTCATTTGAAGAGTCGCCGAAACCTTTTCCACATTTATCATTCTCAATGTTTCCCCACACAAGAGTTTAGGAATAGCAACTTGCTCTCAGTCCATTATGAGCAATAAGTAACAGAAGAATCATCGTTCTTATTACAAATAACCTTTCTTACCCCATTCATAAATCTGTCCAGTTGCACGGATGCTGCTGGCGAATATCCGAGCACTAAGAGGGCACAGCTTCACCCACAGACAATAGAAACCAGAATGCGTTCCACTTAGGCTGTATGTACTGGCATCATGCCCATTCAAAGTGAGTTACGTGATGTATATTTCAAAGCCAAAAATGTGAGTTTAATGTGAGTTTTATTGTGAATGTGTGATTATTTTATATAATTGATATAAAAAAGTTAAACCAGCAGAGTAGGCCTACATACCTATGCACCCCCATTACCATGGTGTTGAATCTGAGGAGGCATGGAGTGAGAAGGCTAAATTTGCTCTGGCAATGTGTTAAATTAATTATCTCTTGTCTGGCTAAGGTATCTGTCACTTGTGAATCCCCCCCTCTCCCAAGTACGTTTTGCAATCTTCTCACTTTTTAAACTTGGGCACCTTCAGTCAATGGGCGGGATGAGTCAGGAAGTATTCTAAATTAAGGTAATTTCATGCTTTGCATAATTACCTATTTAAATTATGTACAATCTGTACCGTTATTGGTACTGAAATCCATGGCGAACAGTGACTATTGGACATAGGCCTTCAGTGAGAAGTGAGCAATTTCATCATAAAAATAACAGAAACAGTATCCCTTGCACCTGATATTAGTCTATATTGTCACTCACATCATTAACCTTAGGAGGGGCAGTGATGTTTGATTACTTGGGGAGGGGAACATGTCGAATTAAAACTGCAAAGACTCCCTCTGACGTTGTATTTTAAACTGTACATTTTTTATTTTACACCGTATAATGTAGGCCATACTACCACAACAAAAAAATCCAAATGAGTAAATAGAATGTTTACTCAAATATTGCTTAAAAGATTTATTTTGGATCTCAGCTCGTTTTCCCAAAAACACAACGGAGTGAATGAGACGTTTCAGAATTTCCCTATTCTGTCTCACCTGCTCATTGTGTGCTAGCGTTCCTCTTCGGTGCTGCTCACTTAACTGGACATCTATTCGTGTGTCTCCAAATGTTTTCAGTCAGATGTTGGCTTGCAGGTGTCTAGCTGTACTTTGGTGGTGCAGGGCTGCTTTCGTTAAGCAGCTTAGGTTGTTGAAACCAGCACTGCCCCATGCCCCCTTCTCCGCGTTGAATAACAGACAGTGCCAGCAGTACAGCCTGTTCGTTTGCAGGCTCCCAGTTAGGGACTTGAGTCTTTGGCTCGGCGGATAATCGCTTGTAATTGCTAGCCCCTCGGTTGGAAATGCCTCTGAAATGGCTTGCAGTACAGTCTGTTCGTTTGCAGGCTCCCAGCTAGTCTTGCTAGCTAAATGCATCTGAAATGGCTTGCTAGTTGGCCTTCCTCTTTGGACAATCTCCAGTTTCTCATTGGCAATACAGTCCTCCTCCATTGTTAAGGATTCTGTCACAGCTAGCTAGCTAGCTAACGTTGCTATTTATACTGATAGTGACACTAACGTCAGTTCAAACTACTTTTCGTAAAAAATGCGTTTTAGATGTGGTTTACATTGACTCACTTAATAGTATATATATATATATTTTTTTTTTTTTTCGGAGTTGGAAAAAATGCAGTGATAATAAAATACTGAATTCACGGCTAATATACAGACACGAAACATCACTAGTCCAGCTAGCTATACAGTGCTCAATCGCTGCTACTGTCGAGGGGAGATCTGGAAAATTATTTCGATCTATTCATAGTCAGTGACGTATACCAGGGCTTTCTCGAAAGCATATTGAAAAATGTCCCACCCACTACAAATCAAAATATGCACTTGAATTCAATCCAGCTACTGCAGGCTGAAGGTGACACAGTTACTGTAGCTAGATTGTTCTACCCAGAGACGACCAAAACAAAAAAGCTGATTGGCCCTTTTTCTTTTCACTTAAAATTAACTCTTAAATCACGAGATGAGATATATTGATGACAGATATATTGTTTAACATTAAAGGAATAACAAACAAATACATTATATTGTGATTTAATGGATTTTAAATTTTTCATTTGATTTTTTCTTAGAAGGCCTGGACGGTTCCCCACTGCTGAAATCACCACGAGAACAGTACTAAATGAGTGATAATTCTAGATAGGCTAATTTTTGTTTGTTTTTTCCTTTATTTTGTTATCAGATTTTTCCAAATTTTTTCTCTCAATTTGGTTGCCAGTTGTATCCTCTATTATTTCAACTATCCCCCCAAAAGCCTACCGCAAGGCCACTCTGGTTCCTGGCAGTGGCAGGAACGGCGAACGGCCTCCTCCGGACGGAATTTGTTCAGCGCCGACCATGAATCTGATACAGCAAGAGCAGCTTTTCTGTGCAAGCAGCAAGCTCATGCCAGCTTCCTTCCCCCCTCCTTGGGGCAGACAGCCATTTGCCGCCCCTTAGTGGCACTCCAGGCTAGAGCCGGATTGGGGCAGCCGCAGAACCGAACCAGTGCAGTGGACAACTTGCACTCCGGGCGACTGCCTTTTACTGTTACACCACCCGGGGGCCCTAGGTAGGCTAGTTAACATTGTTGATAAATGATATGTAGCTAGCTAGCTAGATATCTCCCTATGTCCCAAATACGTTACAGATAATAGCTAGCTAATTAAATTAACCTAGTATCAAGCCAGCAGTTAGAGTATGCCAGAATTAAATGTATCGTACTTTCTTTCATGCTATTGATGTTCAAATCAGAAGGCGATTGTATTCTTCATTGACATTCATTGGAGAATCATCACGAACTTTAGCTAGCTGGCTAACATTAGCTTAGTTTAGCTAGCTAGCTATGATACTGCTTTATCTAAATAATTGGCTGAGTGACCCCCCTGTTTATTGGCACTGCAAATCCCAAAGTACACTACCGGTCAAAAGTTTTAGAACATCCATCAAGCAGTTCTAGTCCAGTGAATAACCTGAAATGGTATATTCACTGGACTATATTACTATAGTCCAGTGGACTATACTATATTCAATGAATTATTTTTCAGTTTTTGGTAACCTAAACTTTTCTTTTTAACCTCTCACAGTTTACTGCTTACCTTTGTACCATTTCAGGTTATTCACTGGAATTGAACTCCTTAAATTTCAGTAAAAACTTTAAAATGGGGCTGTTCTAAAACTTTGGACTGGTGGTGTATATTGTATATAAGATATAAACCATGCCATGCCGTGCATATACAAGAACATATGGCATGACGGGTGGTGATCGAGGCTGAACGCAATTGTATATTGTGTAATTCTCTTGAATAAAGTAAATTAAGCATCGTAATGTTTCAAATTAATGTTTCAAATTAGAATAGACCTTGAAATTATGTGCAATTCTGTACCTGTATGTTTAAATGGTATCTGTTATACCATGGCTACAATTGAAATACATGCACATTATTAACAAATAAACTTTTGACCAGTAGTGTACATTCAGGTAAATTCATTCACATTGCATCTCATTGCAGAATAGCTTAATTTATACTGTATATTAAATTGATAAATAGTGCAATAAGAATAATACATTTACATTTACATTTTAAACATTTAACAGACGCTCTTATCCAGAGTGACTTACAAGATGTGCATTAATACAAGGTAAGAACAATCATAGTTAGCGCACAAGATCAGTGCAGTAAAACAGCAATAGACATCATTGCAGGCGTCTGCGTATCATACCTGTAACACTGGGAAAGAAAAGGTTAGTGGGTTTTTAAACATTTTTTTTTAAATGGTGTAGAAGTAGAAGTAAACAGTGGTGATGACAGATTGACTAGATGGACAGTGTTCAGTGGTAGTGGAGTCTGAAGAGGTGGGTTTTGAGTCTCTTGCGGAAGATTGGAAGTGATTCCGCAGTCCTGATCGATTGCGGGAGGTCGTTCCACCAGCAAGGGACCAGGACAGAGAAGAGGCGAGACCGCGAGGAGCGGCTGCCAGGCGACCGGAGGGATGGGGCAGTCAGTTTGCCAGCGGAGGCGGAGCGGAGGGGTCTGGGCGGGGTGTAGGGAGTGATGAGTGACTGGAGGTATGGGGGAGCAGTACCTCTGGCCACTTGAAAAGCAAGCACCAGTGACTTGAATCTGAATCTGGAAGTACATTCAGCACATAGCGTTCAAGGACGTCTTTAGGGTCAGGTAAGAGAAACGCTGCTCTGAGCCAGTCACCTCTAGTTTCCTCTAGGGGACAGTAGTACAGCATTGTTTGATCTTTTTTTTTGACCATGACCATATTTTCTGCATTAGATTTTCTCCTTGTGTCTTTTAGAATTGATTGATTTTATAGCCCTTTTACTTGTTTATGAAGCTCTCAGTGGTTTATTACCTTATTACATTTCTGATTACTTATCCATTTATGTCTCACCTCAAGCCCTTATATTCTCCACTGCTAGTTTGTTCAATGTACTGTACAGAGGAAACACACACACAGAGTGGAGAGGCTGAATTTGGTTGTTATTCATGTGTGTGTAACACAAAAACACACACACACACACACACACACACACAGACATGTAGACAGGTAATTGTAAAGAGCTTGCCTATTGTTATCCCCAAACCCAGACGGATATTATTAATATTCTTCTGTAAAATGCAGAAGGATTATCAGTTTTTTCATGAAGGAGGTCCCAAGATTCCATGAACAGATTACTACTGCTACTGTAGTCCTCTTCTACACCTACAACTAAAGATAGTATTGCAACTAAAAATAAGAATAAATAGTTCCTACCTTTACACGAGGAATGGAATATAATATAATAATATAATATTATTTTAGGCAGTCACAAATGAAAATCTACAGCAGCATAATATCGCCATCTTATGGCTGAGAGAGAAACTTCACCCCACAATAGTCAGCTCTGGTGCCACGCCCCCGGGGGGGGCGGGGTAAATACAGTCAAAAAACAACAGCGTTGCTACATTGTTACAAATTGTTTTGTAAAAAGGGAAACAGTACATGCATGCAGTATAATGCATTTAAGACATTTAAGTAAAGTATGGATGATGAAAACAGGAAGAAAAAAAACAGGACTAAGAGCAATACAAATGAGAAGAATATAAAATTGTTAGCTTCTTTCTAAAATTGCCAACTGAGACTATCTCTCTTTGGAAGAGTGTTCCACAGTTTCCGTGAATAACAACCAAATTCAGCCTCTCCACTCTGTGTGTGTGTTTCCTCTGTACATTGAACAAACTAGCAGTGGAGAATCTAAGGGCTTGAGGTGAGACATAAATGGATAAGCAATCAGAAATGTAATAAGGTAATAAACCACTGAGAGCTTCATAAACAAGTAAAAGGGCTATAAAATCAATCAATTCTAAAAGACACAAGGAGAAAATCTAATGCAGAAAATATGGTCATGGTCAAAAAAAAAGATCAAACAATGCTGTACTACTGCCCCCTAGAGGAAACTAGAGGTGACTGGCTCAGAGCAGCGTTTCTCCTACCTGACCCTAAAGACGTCCTTGAACGCTATGTGCTGAATGTACTTCCAGCTCACCAGATAATTATGTTTCATTTTTTTGTTAGCTGAATACTGATATTTAATCAAATATTCTTTAATCTGGTCCTTGAACAGACTTGGTGCAAGTTTCTCCATCCCAGTTAGACCTGGTTATATCTGTAACACAGAACTAACAGCACATAGTTACAAATTTCAAATCTAGATCAGAATTCAATGAGCAGCTCATTCAGACCCAGTTAAAGCAGGGCACAGCTCCCTTACACTAATGTACCAGGGATCCCCCAAGATCAGGTATTTCTTTTTTTTTGAAAATAATTATTTATTGGAATTTTTATTTTTACAATCGACAGAGACAAACATAGGATGACATGATAATAACTTTTAACATAACCAAAACATACACTCATCAAAATAAGACAAGACAAAAAGACATTGAAAAACCCCACATGTGCAGTCATGTGCCCCATCTCAGAGGGGCTGTCATGAAAGGTACGTGTTTAGTCTGGGCTCCTACACTGATCTAATTCCACCTTAAGCAGAGATTGCTTGGGACCACTCCCCTAAAATATCTGGAGAGGCCCCGTGCAGCCTGCCATGGAGGATTCCATAATAAGAATGTCCTGATAGTAACCAGTCCATGCCCATTTTAAGATAGTACTCAGGTTAAACCAAGCTTTTAAAATTGCTTTCTTAGCAGCAATGGAGGAGCATAGGAATAGCTTCTGGGTCATTCTATTTAGCTCAATTGCTGAGGTGTCACAAAGCAAAAACAAAGCAGGGCACAAGGGAAAATCTTTCTCTAACAGCTGACACATAGTTGTGTGAACAAATGCCCATAGTTTGGCAATCACTGAGCAATCCTAGAACATATGCAAGTATGTGTCCACTGAACTGACAGAGCAGACATGACACAAGTTGCTATCTGCTAGTTTAATTGAGAAACGAAGATTGGGAATAACATAGAATTTATGAATATGTTTGAAATGAATTAGTTGATGTGAGAGATTTTTGGAAGATGAGAATGTATTACTCCATCTCCATTGAATTGCACCCCAAGCTCTCTATCCCACCAGCAGGCTACTGCAGGAGCACCTAGATCATATGCTATTAACTTGGAGTAAATGGGCGACACTAGACCTGTTGACTTGTGAGGAGTCAGGAGTAATTTTACTAGTGGATGATCAGTTAACGGGAAGTCCCACGGGACTCCATAGGCTTTTAAAGCTGAACGTAGCCTGAGGTATAAAAAAATGATGTTCCTGGCAGAGAATATGACTATTTAAGGTCCTGAAAACTTTGAAGACCAGCGCTATTAAATATGTAATCTAAAATGAAAATGTTTCTATTGGACCACTCAGGAAAATTAAAAGGTTTCGACCCAGATAAGATTTGTTTATTATGCCAAATCGGAGAATGCCTATGAAATTTTATAATAATATTCAGATAACTGTAGGCTTGCCTCCATACATTTAATGCACTGGCAATTACAGCTCCAAAACAGAGATGGAGTGACGTTGATTTATAGCCTGAAAACAATAAATCCTGGAGTCTGATAGGGTGAGCGCGTGCTTCTTCAACAGATCTCCAAGATACTTGGGACTGAGGTTCTAACCAAATTTGAATGAATCTTAACTGGAAGGCCCAGTAGTATAACTTAGGGAGTGACAAACCAACACAAATTTTAGGACATTGTAAAGTGTCCAGGCAAATTCTTGGACATTTCCCCTGCCATATAAAGTCCCTGTACATAGCATCGATTTCCGTAAAATAGTTACTAGGAGGAGAAATAGGAAGCATTGAAAACAAAAAGTTAAAACGAGGCAAAATGTTCATTTTTATCACAGAAATTCGAGCATGGAGAGTAAAATGAAGAGGGGACCAGCGGGACAGGTCCTGCTTAATTTTTGGAATTGCAGCAGTGTAGTTATCCTTGATCATATGATTGAAGATATTACAGATATTTATTTTGATTAACCTTTTTTTGTTTTCTTTTTAAGCAATCTGTACTACAGTATGTGCAAGCGGTATAAAAAAAAACTATTCCGTTTTTTATATAAATATCCACAGGCCTTTTAGCAATAAATATCTTGTAAGTCACTCTGGATAAGAGCATCTGCTAAATGCTTAAAATGTAAATGTAAATGTAAATACACCCTGAATATTAGTTGAGTGTTGGTTGAGTGGACCTAATTCATGTTAGAAAAATAAACCCCACACCATAACAGAGCCACCAGAACCCTTCATTTTCTCAAGTGTTTCCTTTATTTGGGCAGTTACCTGTATATACCCAAGCCCCAATCTGAGACTTGTGATATCTTGAGAAATGTACAAATCCCACTATAGACTGCTGCTGCCTATTTATCCCTGTCCGCAGTGCAGTGCTGCAGCAGCTACCTGCCTTCTCTTACCTCAGCACTCCACACTCCACACAGCCATCTACAAATACACAAATCTACAAATACACAACTTCACAGCATTATCGGAGATAGATATACGATGAATAACGTGCTGTGAACAATGACATCCACATGCTGTTTATCCATCCGCTGTGTCTGGCCCTATTGAGAGCTCAGATATACAACACAGAGTAATGCAATGATATACAGTGCATCCGGAAAGTATTCACATCGCTTCACTTTTTCCACATTTAGTTATGTTACAGCCTTATTCCAAAATGGATTAAATTCATTTTTTTCCTCAGAATTCTACACACAATACCCCATAATGACAAAGTGAAAAAAGTATTTTTGAAATTTTTGCAAATGTATTAAAAATAAAAATATAAAATATCACATGTACATAAGTATTCATGCCGTTTGCTATGACACTCAAAATTGGAAGCTACTCCTGAGTGAAAGGCATATGACAGCCCACCTGGAGTTTGCCAAATGGCACTTAAAGGACTCTAAGAGCATCAGGAAAAAGATTCTCTGGTCTGATGAGACACAAATTCAACTTTTTGGCCTGAATGCCAAGTGCTACCATAAAGGTCTGATTGATGGAGTGCTGCAGAGATGTTTGTCTCTTCTCTTTTGTGACACCCTTCTCCAAAAGAAAAAATATTTTGATCAACGGAGAGCACAACTCTCTTTCTTTTTGCAATCAGAATTTTCAGGGCGGCATGGGCATAGAACCTGGTACTTCGCCAGGGTGTCAGTCTCCAATCAGACATTTATATCTAAATGAGGCCGGCGGATAATCCAGTACACCGTGGTTCTGTGGGACTTGGTTCTGTGGGTTCTGTGGGAATCTGTTCTGTGGGAGACTGGTCTGTGGGTTCTGTGGGAGTCGGTTCTGTGTCTGATAAATCCGACTCAGTAAATGAAACCGGACCACTGCTAAAAGGTTTTCATGACTGTGTCTACAGCAAGCTGAACCAGAGGTCTGTCTTTAGAAGGAAAGGACAGTGCCTTCAGGGGAAGGTCATTACAAGAGATAGTGTCGAGTGTCGGCCCACAGAGGGAGACTTTATTGATTTAATCTTATGTTACAGGGACCTATATGCTGAAGTCTGTCCTCCAGTGATCATTTGGATTCATTTGTCATACTCCTGATTCCTATGGATGTACACTAGGTGGCGATAGTTTATCACTTTTTTAAAGGGGGTGGCTTATGAAAAATTATATTTCCAGTTCTCATGTTCAATCAAAATACATGGAAAACAGAAGAATAATGAGCCTTTCTTTATAAATTGCACAAAATACCTCAATTATTAGCCCAAACATTTTCACCTCAACCACAAAATCTTTCCCGATATTTAGTTACATCATTAAAACTAAAATTTGAATACGCATCCATGATTACCATAACAGATCTTGTGATGCCTGGGTTCAAATTAGCTATAAATGGTTGCAATAACACAGTTGCACTACTCACAGTGTATAGTATACATGTTAATCATATGTAATATTTTGGTTGTACTGTAAATATTTTTTTCTTATTGCAAAAAAATGACACTTCGTAAATCTGTTCCTAATGAGTTGTGTATGGCGTTATTGCTGCGCGTGATTTACAAAGGAACAAGCAAAACAGTTATTTCAACATGAATAAACATGACCGGGGAGGGAAACAGCCCACTGTAACAGACAACAATAACATTAAACTTGACTTTTTGTCAATTACATATGACTCATATTTTATATGACTGTTGTATATTTGATTTATCTATATGTGATTGTATGTGCTAAAAAACCCACGAGCACCCCTTAACACATAGCTTATACTTTGATTTCAAGATTATTATATATTTTTTTGCATTAAAATAAATTCTAAAAGTGGTTTTAAAAACCAATAACCCATGAAACAAACTTTCTACAAACAAATTGGGACCAGAAAAACCTCCAAATCCAGGATGGAAAATTGTCTGTACAGCTCAATGGCTAAAACTCTCAATGTGCCACTGTAGATAGACATTTAGCTCCACTACCATCTACCACTACTGATACCTGGACTGGTCAGTGGAGGATGGGTTCCCTCTCAAAGATGGGTTTCCTCCTAATATTTTTTCTTGGTGTTTTTTCTTGCCACTAATGGAGTGTTTTTCTTTTCCCATTGGGGAGTTTCTGGCTTTTTGGGGGTTCAGTCCTGGTCATGTTTTAATATTTTCTGTTTTCTTTAAAGTGTTTTTGTGATCGTTTTTGAAACACTCTCCACTGTCCAGACAAATGCACACAATAGCCCCCCCACCCCTCGAAAGGGACAGTTTTGTGTCAAAGTGAATCTTTATAGTCCTATTTGATATGTTCATTGATATATTATTTTAAAGGGGATATTTGGGAGGGGTGGTAAAGCCCCTGTACTTTAATCTTTGAAACTGTGTGTCCTTCATGTTGAGTGTGTGTGTATGCACATGTTTGTGTGTTCGTGTGTGTGTGTGTGTTTGTGTGTGTGTGAGTGAGTGAGTGAGTGAGTGAGTGAGCCAGCACTATATATAGATGTAGATGTATGCATAAATGTATGTGTATGTAAGTATAGACAAACCAACAGACAGACACACATACACATACCATATTGGTAAAAGCAATTGCAGAAGTATAAACTTTTAACTTCAAGTACTTATGTTCTCTTCCAGAATTATTATTGTATGAACCACTTTTATGAAGAAGGACTGTCTTGTTTGAAATGTAATATTGATAAAAGGCTTCAGAAAAACCGAAATGTGGTCTTTAATGGAATCCATTTCTGAACGTCCAAAAAGTATCCAGACCCATATATATTTCATCATTTCAGTTATGGTGCTCATTCCACAGTTTGTTATGAATCCTGTGAGCGATGTGCGCAAAGAAACATATTTCATATTTTTATATGCTCTGCTGGACTGTTGCTTTCAACTCTCAAATGGTTTGTTTAATTTGGGAAACATATAAACAAGGTTAAAAGACTGTGAACTGGATTTCTCCTCAGGTTTTTCACCATTACGGCAAATAAAAATAGTAGGCTTTCAGAGAAATTCCTTTTTATTTGCAGCAGAAAAATCCATAAAACATTTTGGCTCAGTCCTGAGACATGCAATGAGGTAAACCAATGACAGACATTATTAATTCAGTTAGACTGTATTCTCAGGTTCCGAAAACAGAGAGGAAGGGTCTTTGTTTTGAAGACAGTTTTTTTCATGGCTTTCTATACTGTAATATTCACACAGATAGATAAATAACAAAAATGTACTGTATTGCAATGCACTGAAAATAATTTCAGCAGTTGTGTGAGATCCACTCTTTGACTTTAGCTGGGTATACCTCTTCAACTGTAAAAAAGCTCTCTTTTAGCTCGATATATTCTCATAGGTCTTTGAGGAAGGCCAAGACCAACCGCCAGACAGGTTTTGCTTTCACATTCCCATAGATAATCTAGAAATTAAACAAATAAATAGTATGTTTTACTCTCTGAGCATGCATGCTGAACTGCTATTCTCTGCTGTAATCAAACTTTGAGAGGAATGGCATCCAACCTCATTTTTACATCGATTTTCTGTTAATGTTTGTGTTCAAATAAAAAAAGGCAAAAAAAGGAGTGGTTAGATAAGATGTGTTTGCCAGGAACATGCTTTTTCATGCAATATTTAACAGCACTAAATATTGGTCTCCAAATCTTAGAACCCATTTCTACCAAACATTGTAATGTCAATACAAATCTCTGGCCTCATGAGCAATATTCGTTGCCACAACCGATATTTTATAAATTTCGGGCCACTTCGTAATATCAGGTCTTGGTGATTTTTAAATAGTTCGATTTTTTTTTTTCTTTCTTTTTTTTTTCAAATCCTATTCACTGGGCCAGAAAGGTGACCACAACTTTCGAATTTTCACAATAACCACAAAACAACCGTAGCCACAAAGGGTGGATTTAATGGAGCTGCCATTTACAAGCCTGCTACAGCTGATGAATATTTCACCTGATGCAGCCTCATCCCTTACACCCCGTGATTTGTCTTAACATGGTGTGCTTTTAGTAGAACATAAAGAGGGCTTCTCTAATGGGCCGGAGAGTGCTAATGCAACTCGATAGCCCCTCGGCTGCGACGGATCGGGCCTGGTGGCTGCAGAGAGCCCGAGAGAGAGAGAGAGAGAAATGTGTGGCCTCCCTCCACAACCTTAGGACAGCCAGAAGAACAGCAAACCAGTCATATGTACACATTATATGTACACATTTTTGCATTGTTTTCATTAAATTTGTTCATTTTTTTATTCTTGTACTTTGTTTTTATTCATTGTTCATTTCTGATTGTTAATTTCAAGTTCTTATATGTTTGCTTTGGCAATATGCACTCAAGTATTTGAGATTTGGTGATTAGAGCTTCACGGAGCTTCAACATGGCAATAAATACATTAAGGGACAAAGCATGCAATGCCTACTACTCAATCAAAAAAACAATCTCTAGTTTTATCAAATTTCTATCTCATCTCTGGGTGAAGTTACTATTGCAATAGAGGTGGCAGCCTGCCATAAGGGTGGCTGAATTTGCACCCGTCTCATATATGCTCCTCATAAACACAGACGAGGTTCCGTAATTTGTTTGTTAAAAATTCAGCAATGTGAGGTGAACAGAACACTCACATGCCCATTTAGAGAAAACGCATTACAACACACCATCTTTACTCACTGTCTCACAAAACACCATCTTTACTCACTGTCTCACAAAACACCATCTTTACTCACTGTCCCACAAAACATCATCTTTACTCACTGTCCCACAAAACATCATCTTTACTCACTGTCCCACAAAACTTCATCTTTACTCACTGTCTTTCTTTGCTCACTGTCTCACAAAACACCATCTTTACTCACTGTCCCACAAAACACCATCTTTATCTTCTCAAAAACACCATCTTTACTCACTGTCCCACAAAACACCATCTTTACTCACTGTCCCACAAAACACCATCTTTACTCACTGTCTCACAAAACACCATCTTTACTCACTGTCTCACAAAACACCATCTTTACTCACTGTCCCACAAAACACCATCTTTACTCACTGTCCCACAAAACACCATCTTACTCACTATCTCGTCTGTCACACAAGCAAACAGGCATTTCAAAGCCCCAATCTTTAAAAGACTCAGGAATGCACAAAACCCATCAAGGTCATTACAAAATACACCATCTTTACTCACTGTCCCCACAAAACACCATCTTTACTCACTGTCCCACAAAACACCATCTTTACTCACTCTCCGTTCTTCCACACACATCCCTGACAAAAACACAATCTTTACCACTGTCCCAAAACACCATCTTTACTCACTGTCCAAAAACACCATCACAAAATCTTTACTCACTGTCACCATCTTTACCCACAAAACACCATCTTTACTCTGTCTCACAAAACACCATCTTTACTCACTGTCTGGGAAAAAACACCATTTACTTTACTCACTCTCACTCACTGTCCACAATCTTTACTCACTGTCCCAAAAACACCATCTTTACTCACTCTCACAAAACACCATCTTTACTCACTGTCCCAAAAACCATCTTTACTCACTGTCCTCACTGTCTTCACTACAAAACACCATCTTTACTCACTGTCCCACAAAACACCATCTTTACTCACTGTCCCACAAAACACCATCTTTACTCACTGTCTCACAAAACACCATCTTTACTCACTGTCCCACAAAACACCATCTTTACTCACTGTCCCACAAAACACCATCTTTACTCACTGTCCCACAAAGCACCATCTTTACTCACTGTCTCACAAAACACCATCTTTACTTACTGTCTCACAAAACAGCATCTTTACCCACAGTCTCAAAAAACACCATCTTTACTCACTGTCCCACAAAACACCATCTTTACTCACTGTCCCACAAAACACCATCTTTACTCACAGTGTCACAACACACCATCTTTACTCACTGTCTTGCAGTGTTCTCTCTATAACCTGGTTTTATTGCTTTAAGTTCTCTTTTCTGGAAACCTGAAGGCGAGCAGTCTTTCCCACTCGATCACTACCTCTAATGGGTGAAGAGATAAAACACATAGCAGGCAGGGCAGGAGTAAGATACCACCATCACTCCCTCTCCATAAAGCCTGTCAATGCTAACGCTGGCAGAGTTACACCCCCAGTACACTTTATCTGAAAGAAATTGAGTGCTTTAGGTAAGCCATTTGAAGACACCTAAGTTAACATTAATCTGTGCTACATATTGATGGTGTCATTAACACCAGGATGTCACACAGTCGTAGCAAGTCCTGTTCTGCATTTAAAAGGTACAGACATTGTTTACTTCACAGGTGTCATGTTGCATCTACATCTAAATAGAGCTTACAATGCAATGTAATGACTGTAATGCATTTTTATTCCTTTTTAGTTTTTTTTCTATTGCTTATGTTTTATTTTATTTTTTACTTTGGCACAATTTTCTAAACTGTGAACACAAGAATCAAAACCACTAAATTTGATATGAAATTTCAGAGACTCCAAATGTATGTTACATTTGGTTGAGACATCTTTAAAAAAACACTAACGTGCATCAAAGGAAAACATTTGAATGAAATTACTATGTTATTAATTGAATCGTCTAAACAGATTTTTTAAAATAAATCACACCGAAAACAATGTTCATGCTATGGTATTACTGTACAGTATGTTATTGTAAGTTTATTGAATTGTGGTTTCTATGATCTTAGTGCACGTCATACACCTCTCATCCCAAATCTTGGATGGGGTTTTGAAAAAGGTAAATTGATAGAACAGAGCATCTTATTCTGTCTATTTACATTTACATTTTTACATTTTAGGCATTTAGGCCTAGCATAAATGTTGTCGCTAAATCTTTACCCCTCCATTGAGTTGGGCTTTACCTGCAACAACTACTGTAAGACCACATTACTGTAACCTTCACCACAATACAGTAATAACCTTGTTCCATTGGCTGTAATCTTCACCACAATACAGCAATAACCCTGTTCCATTGGTTGTAACTTTCATCACAATACAGTAAAACCTTGATCCACTGGCTGTAACCTTCACCACAATACAGCAATAACCCTGTTCCATTGGTTGTAACTTTCATCACAAAGCAGTAAAAGTGTGTTCCATTGGCTGTAACCTTCACTGCAATACAGTAATTAATATTCTTTATTAGTGGTAATTGGAATGAGTCTTTTCACATATCTCTCCTAAGAGAGGTCCAAGCGCAGGGTCAGCCATAGTACAACGCCCTGGTGCAGTTTAGGGGTTCAGTGCCTTGCTCAAGGGCACTTCAGCATTTCCTCCTGGGATTCAAACCAGCAACCCTCAGCTTGCCAGCCCGTGTTGCTAACCACTGAGCCACTGCCGCCCCTGTAACAACACTGTTCTATTGGCTACTCTCATGTTTTCAAGCAACACAGCTATTTCTCACAAGCAGTATTTTGCACAATGTCAAGATGAATATTAATTTAGTATTGCATGATTTTCACACAGATAAAGCAATAATCAATAATGAAATGTGGGTATTCCTAAAATAAATAAGAATGTTTATCTGAAATGTGGCTTTACCTGCGAGAATAGAATTGAAAGGAGAACTGTAAAAGAGGCATAAACTAATGAGACTGTATTAACAGTTTTTCAAAACGAAAATTTGACTAGCAGATTTCGTGTTTTGTGCTATTAGTATAAAATATGTGAAAATGTTAAAAAAATGTGCATAAGCAATAGAAAAACTGTAGATACATTTCTGAAAATTAATCCCAGGTATGAAAAAAATAAAATAAATCTGTGCACCCAGCCAATGTCCCTCGTAAGATTGATGAAATGTTGCCAAGGCCAACTGAGTCAAAAAGCACTCATACAGCATTCACCCGCGGTGGTGAATCTGCACCCTCAACTTCCATCCAGAGATTTTATTCAAATTTTTTCTTAAAATGACTCCCTGCCCCTGCTCTGAAACGACTTTCATGGTATACACACTACCCGACCCCCCACCCCCACATTTAAAAAATTGATTAAAATGTATTTTCAAATGTATTTTTACTGCTGGAAACAGAAAAAATAGCAGCTACATTCTAAATCTGAACCTTGGGGTTAAAGCACCCGCTAAGCATCAGCACTTGTTTATTGTTCTTAGCTGTTCGTACGGGCGGCAGAAAGGAACATGTTATTATAATCTTAGCGGAAAATTCCACTGGGAAAAGGATGCACCATGCATGAATGCATTTTTTACTTTAGAAGGATCTCAGACCACATTAAAGGAGAGTTTACGGCTCTGTGCATGTGTGTATAAATATTTATGTGTGTGTGTGTGTGTGTGTGTGTGTGTGTGTGTATTTAAATATACATGCGTGTGCTTACATGCACATGCAGAAATATAATTTTGTCAAAAATCACAAGACAAGAAAGCCAAGATAAAGCATATGTGCTTCCTGCTTTATGGGATTGTGAATGTTTGGATTAGAATACTGCTTTCTTTACCTACCGATCCCCCCATACAGAGAGAGGCTGTTTAAAGCATGTCATGAGTGGATCATCTTTGTTTCAGCGGAGATCTTTAAACAAACAAACAAAAAAAAATCCATCCTCAAGTGCACATTAAGTCTGTGTGACCATGTGACCATGACCATGTCATCACTCCCCAGGGCTGTGCTTCACTCCAGAAGGTCTTGCTTTCGGAATGTGGGGGAGGGGTGGCACACAAACTTCTTGTGGGGCACTAAGGCATATGTGCATGGTATTGAATATACTTATATGGAGGACTCACAGCAGAGAGCTGGCGGGGGAGGGAGTGGACCCAGCAGCCAAGCCTGACATGGGAGAGCGAGAGAGAGGTTCGAGTGCTGGGACCACTGCTGAAGGCTCACTGCACTTCTGGGTCCCAATATGCTAACTCTGTCTCACAGCATGCTAACCCTGGGTCACAGCATGCTAACTCTGGCTCACATCATGCTAACTCTGGCTCACAGCATGCTAACTCTGGCTCACAGCATGCTAACTCTGGGTCACAGCATGCTAACCCTGGGTCACAGCATGCTAACCCTGGGTCACAGCATGCTAACTCTGGGTGCCAGCATGCTAACCCTGGGTCACAGCATGCTAACTCTGGGTCACAGCATGCTAACCCTGGGTCACAGCATGCTAACTCTGGGTGCCAGCATGCTAACTCTGGGTGCCAGCATGCTAACTCTGGGTCACAGCAGACTAGATTGTTGTTATTATGTATATATAGAATTAGCAATTACATTTTAAATACATTTAAAAAATCATTATGGAGTTAACAAAATGGCCACCTGGTGGCAGCAATGTGTTCCAGCTCTGCACCGAAACATAGGGAGAGAGTTTTACCTGGATAAAAAAGCAAAGATAAAAAACCCACTGATTGTATTTCTGGTTTCAGAGACTGGCTTCTCTCTTCAGAGATTATTCTTTGAATAATTTGGTGGATTAGCTCTCTTTAGAAATATTGGACTCAGATATGCACCGTGCCTTTGCACAGTACAGTGGACAGATTTAAAAGGATTGGGATTATTTGTGTAGAATAGAATGGACCATCAAACTTAGTTTGCTTCCCTGTGCCCACCCCACTCAGAACACGCACTGTACACTGAAACAGTGTCATGAAATGTAATATTATGTGTTTGAAATAAAGGTGAAAAAAGATTGACTTTATTGTAAAACACTGGAGCATGTTTGTGAGGATCAGACACCATATAGACACACTGGAGACGGCCTCACAGTCCCAGACGCCAGGCTGAAACAGATGCTCTGTGACCGTGGTGATTTCAGCAGTGCAGGAGCAACTGTTCAGTCCATCATAAAGAAATGGAGAGAACATGGTACAACTGTGAATTTGCCTAGAACAGGCCATCCTCCAAAACTGAGCTTCTGTGCAAGAAAGGCAGTTGTTAGGGAGACCACCAGAGGCCTATGGAAACTCTGATGGAGTTACAGTCTTCCATGGCAGTGATGAGAGAGACTGTCCATGAGACAATAGTAACCTGGGCGATCACCAACCTGCACTTTATGGGTGGCAAAAAGAAAGGCATTGTTAAATAAAACTTGCATGAAATCTTTGTTTGCCAGAAGGCATTTGGGAGACTCTCAAACCAAGTGGAGGAAGATTCTATGGTCTGATGAGACCAAGATGAAACTTTTTGGCCTCAACATTAGCCGCTATGTTTGGCACAAGCCAAGCCAAACACTGCGCATCATCCCAAGAGCACTATCCTACCTTGAAACATGGTGGTGGGAGCCTAAAGCTATGGGAATACTGGAAAACCTGTTAAACCTGTTTGGAAGATATAGACAAATCTTGGAGGAAAACTTGCTGCAGTCTCCAACAGACCTGGGGCTTGGGAGGAGATTTATATTCCAGCAGAAAAATAACTCAAAGCATACAGCAAAAGCCACATTGGAGTGGTTTAAAAACAAACAAACAAAAATCAATTTCCTGGAGTAGCCCAGTCAAAGGCCAGACCTCAATCCCATTGAGAATCTGTGGAAAGATTTTAAAATTGCTGTTCACCAACAGTCCCCATCCAACCTGATGAAGCAAAATCTAAAATTGCAATGTCCAGATGTGCAACGCTGGTAGAGACTTGCCCAAATAGACTCACAGCTGTAATTGCAGCTAAAGGCGCTTATACCAAGTATTTTTTTATTTGTAATTAATTAAGAAAATGATTAATAATTTTTAATAATAATGTTTTTATTTTAACTTTACATTATAGAGTATTTTGTGTTGACTAGTGGCAAGAAATCCCAATTAAATCCATTGTGATTCCATGAATTAAGAAAATAAAATTATCAAAAAGCCAAAGGGGATGAGTACCTTTTTTATGACCAGTATAAACAGTATATATATATATATATATATATATATATATATATATATATATATATATACAATGGGGAAATAGGTATTGAACACATCAAAATTTTTCCCAGTAAATGTATTTCCAATGAGGCCATTCAAGTGAAATTTGCACCAGACTTTGGTATTAACTCAAGAAATCCAGACAAAAAATCTAAACATTAAAGTCCATATGTAAATAAAGTTATGTGTAATAAAGTGGAATGACATAGGAAAAAAGTATTGAACACACTAACTGAAATTAATTCAATACTTAGAGGAGAAGCCTTTGTTTGTAATGACAGCTTCAAGGCGCTTTCTGTATGAAGTAACTAATCGCCTGCAGTATTCAGGTGTGATTTTGGCCCATTCCTCTACACAGATTGTCTTTAAATCTTGAAGATTGCAGGGGGCCCTCTTGTGAATCTGGATCTTCAGATGCTTCCACAAATGTTCAATTGGGTTTAAGTCAGGTGATTGACTGGGCCATTCCAACAAGTTGATTTTCTTTCTCTGAAACCAATTGCGAGTTTCCTTTGCTGTATGCTTTGGATCGTTGTCCTGCTGGAAGGTCCACCCACGTCTCATCCTCAGCATCCTGGTGGATGGCAGCAGGTTCATCTCAAGAAACTCTCTGTACATGGCTCCATTCATTGTTCCTTCAATGATATAAAGTCTGCCAGTACCACGAGAGGAGAAACAGCCCCACATCATGATACTTCCACCTCCAAACTTCACTGTTGGTATAGTGTTATTCGGGTGATGTGCAATGCCATTTCTCCTCCAAACATGGTGTGTTGTGTGACAGCCAAAAAGTTTAATTTTGGTCTCATCTGACCAGAGTACATGCTCCCAGTAGTTCACTGGCTTGTCCAAATGTTGTTTGGCAAACTTTAAACGAGCTTCAACATGTCTTTTTTTCAGTAGTGGAGTCTTGCGGGCTGAGCGTGCACAGAGGCCATGGCGGTGGAATGCATTGCCTACTGTCCTTTCTGTCACAGTTGTACCTGCTGCCTCCAAGTCTTTCTGGAGCTCTTTCCTAGTGGTCCTTGGCTCTTTGGCTACTCTTCTAAGTATCCTTCTGACTCCCTGATCAGAAATCTTGCGAGGAGCTCCTGTGCGTGGCCGGTTGATGGTGGAGTGATGTTGCTTCCACTTATGGATAATGCCTCCAATGGTGCTTACTGGAAGATTCAGAAGTTGTGAAATATGTCTGTAGCCAATTCCATTTTCATGTTTTGCAACAATCTGGTTGCGAAGGTCTTGAGAGAGCTCTTTGCTTTTACCCATCATTAGATGTTTCTTGTGTGGCACCTTGGTAACAAAAAAACCCTTTTATAGCCCATCAATACATTCTAACCCAGCTGACATTAATTAGCACAGATTGGAGGTAGAGTTGCCTCCTAATTAGTTATGCTTTTCAGCTGGTTCCTTGCTTTTCCTTGCTGTGGTGCTTTTTCTTAGTGTGTTCAATACTTTTTTCCTGTTTCATTCCACTTTATTACACATAACTTTTTTTACATATGTTTAGATTTTTTGTCATGGATTTAATGGAGTTAATACCAAAGTCTGGTGCAAATTTCACTTGAATAGGCTAATTGGAAATACATTTACTGGACAAATGTTGATGTGTTCAATACTTATTTCCCCCATTGTATATATACTGTATATATCTTGTTGCTTGCCATGGTAATACTAAAAGTAATAGAACTGAATTGGCATATTTGTTCCCTCCCTGTGTTCTCTGTCTTGTTTTGGAGCAGCAGGAGCGCCAGCACAGAGGAGTGAACGCAGAGGCAGTTCGTGGGCCACCATGTTGGAAAGGCTCAAACAAACCCATGGGCGACTGTGCAAGCATCGGTTCAGAATTAATTTCTCCCACAGGCCTGAGGGGTCTTTAGAAATGTAGGCCACTGAAGCATCAGGAGCCCAAAAAAGAATGTAATTCTCTGTATGTCAGAGCAGGTCATCGCCAGACACTCACAGAGAGTGACACAAGCACTTCTGGGATGAGAGCTGGCTTGGGATTAATGTTTAATGGTGGATTCCAGACAATAATGAAGGTTATATATATCAACAATTAACTATTTTAAAGGTGAAGGGTGCTTCTTTTTGTTGGCGGAGTGTTCTATTGCCTGATACTTTGTGAAATAGTGTCAGGGAGACCCTACTCAAAATAAATGGACAGATAAATAAAAAGTAGATGCGCATGCATTTGGCAAGTTGTTTTGATAATACTAAGGCCCATGTATAAACTGCTTTGCAATTACATTCTATTGTTTATTGACATTTAACTTATATTCATTTTATATGTGTGTATATATACTGTATATATACTGTATTTATATACTGCATTTATATATTCTTTGGGGGGAGAGGAATTCTTGTTCAACAAAATCCTTTTGTCTGGGATATTCTATTAGTATAAAAGAATGTGATTTCCCCTTTTTTTGAGCATGAAATATAGCTCACTACCTTTATTATTTATTTTATACAGCCTTCTTTGCTCATCTCAATCAAGGGTGTGAATGATTTTGGAGGAATTATATATATACTGTATAATTAATTTGTAATATAAATTATTAAAAAAAAAAAAAAATGTGGGGATAAATCCCATTTTGAAAAGATACGATATGTAAAGAACCTGCTGCTGAAGGACAGCTGTGATTCTGTGCAGTTGTAAAGATGTGGGTTAAAACATGCTCCTTTTCAGTGTTCACATTTCATATGGTCCTTAATTCCATTTGGCTTCTGTTCAGCTTTTGAGTTTTCATAGCACTTGTCCTTTTGGTGTGGATGTGCACGCTTATGCACATTATGCACACAGTTTGCATACAACTCATTTACACAGCTGAATATTTACTGAAGTAACTTGCTCAAGGGTGCAACAACAGTGTCTCATCTGGGAGTTGAACCTGCAATCTCTGAGTTACAAGCCCAGTTCCCTAGCCACTGTTCTTCACTGTTGCCTCAGAGAACAGGCCATCAAACGACAACCAGTCACCTGGCAGAGGAATGGCAGGTTCCAAAACGAACAGGCATTTGGATATTTATCCTATAAAAAAGGTACTGTTTGACTGATATTTTATAAAATATTTTGTGTGTGTGTGTGTGTGTGTGCTTAGTTTCCCACAATTCATGATTTGAAGCAAAAAGTTCATCCAGGAGAGGGTGGTTGCCTAGGCTACAATATTAGGTAGAACCCCCCCGGGGATGCTGGGAAAACAAATCCGGAGCGAATGGCGCTTAAGACTACTTTCAAGAAACCCAGATGGTAACCCAGATCTGTCAGCAAGAGAAACCATCCTCTTGTGTCCTCTCCGAGCGACAGATGAAGAGACGCTCAGACCTGTGCATGTTCCCACTTACATCTTCTCTCCTGGTATTTATGCCTTTTATCCACATCTACAGGTCCACAGAATATTGAATATTATGGGTTCAAATGAAAGTGAAAGTGCCAACTTCAGAAAGTTATGGATCATATGAATTATGGATTACGTACAGTGCAGTGACACTGGAGTGATAGCACTTGTCCAAATAATAAGGCAAAGCTATGTACAATGTGTACAGATTTGCTTGCTGCTCAGATGATTTTTTGGTTACCCTTTATTGTAGTAATCATTGTTATTGCTGTGCTGGTAAGTGATTAAGACTTGGAGTGAAAGTAAGGTGGCACAGTCTGCTACAATATTGTTGTTATATATATATGTGAGTAGGCTTGCCTGCTTGCCCTATCAGAAAGACACAATCAAACTGAGTGAGCCCAACCTGTTGTATTAAACCTGTTGAGTACCAAATCAAGTAGCAAATGAAATGCACTTTTTCTCATATAAAAATGCTATAAAAGTGTGCTATAAACTGTAACCTGTTAGACAGAAGATTGCAGTAATTTGGGATTTCACTTGATTTATAATCTCATGTGTAAAAATATTTTCAGAGTAACACAGTTATCATTATCTCTATATATCTGGCCAAGCTTGTATTCTTTTTGCTCTCTATCCCAGCATCCTGTTGGCCTTATTTACTGCTGTGATGATGACCATTTATGGTGCGGACAAAAGTGCATAACTTTTTAGGAGTGGATATAAATTATTTAGGGGGATAATTTAACTCTGTCTCTACATTGGGGTCTTGTCAGCACATTTAGTGCACAGGGCTGGACTCTACTCTAATCAGTGCTATGGGCTCTGTCCCTGGTCTGTGTAGCCAACCAGCTACAGTATGTCTCAGAATTACACAGCTGCATTGATGATAGTGTATGAATTACAATATAAAATGTATTTCTTTAACACATTTCCTTACCTTTTCGTACCTTTTGATGAGCTTAAACCTTTTATTTTTTTATTTTACAAATTGAAATACTAAATATATTCAGTACTTAGGATTCAGTACAGAATTCAGTACTTAAGTTCTGTAAACCTTAAGTTATAGGGTATAGTTCTTTAGCTATAGAAAATCACAGCTGATAAAGGAAGCATTGCACTGTGTTTTTTTTGTGTGTTTTAATACTCAGCTTGTCTCAGAACCATAAAATGAGCTAATCACTTCATCAAGAGCAGCCTATTATGCAATTAGTCAATTTGGGAAGGAGCACAGAAGGTCATCGGAGAACCAGCCTCGTTCATGCGTGACACCGTCTCGTCGGTGGAGATTAGGATGGGGGGCAACACGGAGAAGCTGACACCAGCGGCTAATAGCTGTTTGTGTGATTAATTAGTCAGAGGATGAGTTTCAACGCTAATAAAAGTCATTAAAATGTGTTTTACTGCCTGTCTCTTGGAACCTACATTGTGGAAATTTGCTCAGCAGGCAGAGCTGATGAGCATAGTAAAGTATGCCCTCTGTGTAAATTATTGCCAATACAAAACCCATTCCCATTACCGGGGCTAGAATACAAAACTGACTCACTGTAAAAATCTTTATTTATTTGTCTGTCTCTCAACAAGACAAAGGAGCTTTAGTCACTCGAACGCAAGCTTTTGGAAAGGGGTGTGAGGGGGAACTCATTTCCTGTGGCTCAGTGCTAAAGGCTCTCTGCCTTTAAAGTAACTCTTAATTAACTATTAAGTAACTTAATTAACTCGAAGTTCAATATAAAAATGCTGCAGGATGGGGTTTCCCAGACAGTGGGAGTGCAGGAGGACAATAACCCTTAAATGCCAAACCAGGGACTAACTGACCGAGCCTGTTGTCTGGGGGGTTTGAGATGGGTAATTGCGCTGCATAAATCATATTGTTTTTGTTATATATATATATAAAAGAAAACGTTTTAAAAAGTTGAACTTATTGAATATGTGATTTTCTTCCTTTAAATCACACATGGAGAGGAGCAGAAGGACTCCGTTGTTTATTTTATTTCAGTTTTTCAGGATTTATTTTAGACAGGTCAGGCTGATAATAAACTGCCAATTGCACATTACACAAAAGACAATAATTAATGCACAAATGTGGAAATGCTGTGAATAATGAATAATAATCGCTATGACAACAACACAAAGTATGATAATGATGCTGATATTAATGGTGCTATGGAGCAGACTGACCTGTGCGCATTCACTCACTAATCTTGCGGCGCGCTCTTTGTCCTCTCTATTGAGGTGAATTCAGCAGGAAGTAACCAGCTCTGACAGTCGGGTCACAATCACATGGTTATCTGAAACGGACCTCATCAGCACCAATCAGTTCTGCAGACTTAACTGGCTTCCAAGGAGACTCAGGAAAGGAAGCTTTCATTCTAATAAATTACCCGAAAAGGCCACGGACAGCGGGGCAAACGCGCACACTGCTTACACAGCGCAGCACATTGGCTTTGTCCAAACGTTAGTTCATAAGATCTTTGGCTCAGTGGCTACTGACTGTTGTAAAACAAAACACACACACACACACACACACATACCTTAAGAGCATTAACAATTTCTAAATGTCCCACTGAAATGCTTGTGATGAGAGATTTAGAATCCTGTGACCTTGCAGCCCCCCACCCCCAGAAGTGGCGAGCTCATTGCTTTTCGCCGCGCGGGGACTTTGTGGAGTCGTAAATTGGGGATGACATCATCAGGTTCTATTGACCTGAGGCCCAGAACTCGCCTTCTCTGTGATGAAATTTCACGTTCTTCTTTTCCCCCTCTTTTCCTCTTCCTCTTGGAGCTTAATAACAGCCTCCTGTTACAGCCTACCTGGAACAGCTTGCCAGGTCAGGTAGTAGAGGCAGAAACGCTCGGGCTATTCAAGGCCAGGCTAGATGTAGTACTAGATGTTCTTTAGATTAGGACATGATGAGCCAAGATGGGCCGAACGGCCCGTTCTCATCATTATGTATTCTTATGTTCTTATGTTCTTATGTGTAATCCACCAGACAATGTCCGTGCTGCACACTAACAAGAGACAAATCCAATGTCCAGCGTAAATATAATATTTTTTTTGTGCATTTCAACTAACTTCAAACAACAGAAAAGGAGTCTCACTCTAAATTAAAACAGAACGCTTCTCGTTCTGTCGTGCAGGTTAAGCCCTTTTCCTGGTCGTATATCGTTGAAAGCAAGGTGTGGTATCGCCTGTGTGAGTGAATAATTCCCATAAAAAGGTGATATCTTGATTAGCCCAAGAATGCAGATCGGTGAGTGTCGCACGGCAGCGAATGAATGAATGCTTTGTGCTCCGCTGTGATGTTTTTCAGCACGGAAAACAGACGCCTGTCATCTTACCAGTGCGAGTCAATCAAATCACTTTGTTTGAATATCTTTGTGGGGGGGTTGTGCTGATACGGCGCACCTTTTGGCAGCATCCTCTGGCACAAACGAGGACACGAAAGGGACGTGTGTTTGCTCTCACTGGCCTCAGAAGTGGAGCAGAGAATCAAAGGCGTGACCTTTCCTCGACCTCTGGTTCTCACCGCCCCGCGTCTGGGGGCAACGCGGCTTATGAAGTAATCACTAATGCAGGTTTTGTCGTTTTGTTAATAATAATAATAATAATAATACAGTTTTTCTCAATCGCTTACACACTATAACTGGGCCTATTAACTAAACATCCCAAACCATGACACCATCTACCAAAAGACAGACCCATTTCCCAAAACTATAAACACTATTCCCCTGTTTTTACACATGATTCAGATTTGTTGAACTTTTTGTGAAAAACTCTACACAGAAATCCCTTCATATATCACTGGCTGCACCATGTGCTCATTTAGAAAGCACTGGCATTCAATATCATTAACTGAAGTGATCACAACTTGAACCCAATTAACACACAATTTCCCAGGAGGAAACACTAAGAGTCAAGATTGTTCACACACCAATCAGAACCTCAGGATGGATAGATAGATAAAAGGGCCATGGGTCAGTTCACTTGTTTTGGAACAATGGATCTACAAAGACCTGAAGGTAGAGGTAGAGGTAGAGGTAGAGGAAGAGGATGGTGCAGGTATGGTTTTTCATACTGTATCAAGTATTTGAGTACAGTTATGTACAGTCTCAGTTTATTTTACTACAGTACGTACATTGAGGAATGAAAAAAATAGCAAATGTATACATGTGTTATGTCTTTATATTGTGTTCATCATGTAAAGAGGTTGTTCTGGGGGAAAACCATAAGCGCCATTATTCATTGCAGTAACAGGTTTTTATGGTAGTGTATGTGTATTTGATAGCTTTTGTGTGATGTCTGAAGGCAAAGTTTGGTTTAGATGTAAGATTACATGGTTTTGAGTAGAGTTTGGTTTTTACATGGAAGTTTGAAGTTTGTGATGAGTGTGCAATTATGCATTTGTGTTTAGAGTTTTGGGAAATGGAGCATAATTTCAAGAAATGTGTCTTGGCAATAAAAAAAAACTGTAATAATAATAATAATAAAGATTATTGTTAAAATGGAAAAAATGGAGAAAAAATAAAAAAAATAAACCAAGAAGAGGGGTGGGGGAATGATAAAGGTGTTGCAGGCAGAAGGTGTTTGCTTGCTCCCAAGGCCTGCAGTGAGGAGCTATAATCTCGGTGGCGGGTTTTTTCACGCCTGTCAGATTCCGGATCACGGTTTCCATCAGAGGCTCTGGGATATGTTGCAGCAGTGGGTGAGTGAGTGAAACGAGCCATACGGAACGTCTGCACATCCAATCATTTGAGCCGACCAATCCCCTCATGACCCAGCTCTGGTCTCTGTCCACAAACACACGGCTCGTTAACACACATCACTTCTTAAAAACATTTTTTTTTAATTACAATTTTTAAAAAGTAATAAGCAAACGAACAGGGAAAGTTGAACTCAAAATTGTTTGTCCATGTGAATTGTTTTTATTTTATTATTATTATTATTATTATTATTATTATTATTATTCGTTCTTTTTAACCAATGGCGACCTCTTTCCTGCATGTGCACCCTGTGAATAATGATGTCCAGCCCCATGGACTCCAGGAGACAAACCTGTGGTGATCTGACAGCTGACCTCTGCACAGACGAATAGCATTTCATAGTACTATGAGTGTCTGTGGGTGATGAGAGTGTGTGTGTGTGTGTGTGTGTGTGTGGGTGGGTGGGTGATGAGAGTGTGTGTGTGTGTGTTTGTGTTTGTGTGTGAGAGAGAGAGAGAGTGTGTGTGTGTGTGAGAGTGTGTGTGAGTATGTGTGTGTGTGTGTGAGAGAGAGAGTGTGTTTGTTTGGTGAGAGTGTGTGTGAGTATGTGTGTGTGTGTGTGAGAGAGAGAGTGTGTTTGTTTGGTGAGAGTGTGTGTATATGTGTGTGAGTGTGTTTATGCGGTGAGAATGTGTGTGTGTGTGTGTGTGTGTGTGTGTGGTGAGAGTGTGTGTGAGTATGTGTGTGTGTGTGTCTGTGTTTGTGTGGTGAGTGTGTGTGTGTGTATGTGTGTGTGAGTGTGTTTATGTGGTGAGAGAGTGTGTGTGTGTGTGTGTGGCTGTTTGTGTAAATGTGTGGTTCTGTGTGGCTCAGTTGGTAGAGCATGGCGTTGGCAACGCTTAGGTTGTGGGTTCACCATATGTACTGAAAAATGTATGCATTCACTACTATCACTTTGGATAAAATCATCTGCTAAATGACATATATTACAGTAAATGTGTGTGAGTGTGTTTGTGTGATGAGAGTGTGTGTGAGTATATTTGTGTATATGTGAGTGTGGGTGTGTGTGGTGAGACTTTGTGTGTGTGTGTGTGTGTGTGTGTGTGTGGGGGGTGAGGTGGTGTGTGTGTGTGTGTGGTGAGAGTTTATGTGTGTGTGTGTGTGCGTGTGTTTGTGGGTGGTGAGAGAGTGTGTGTATGTGTGTGTGACTGTGTTTATGTGGTGAGAGTGTGTGTGTGTGTATGGTGAGAGTGTGTGCATGTCTGTGGGTGATGAGAGTGTGTGTGTGTGTGTGTGGGTGGGTGGGTGGTGAGAGTCTGTGTGTGTGTGTGAGTGTGTGTGTGTTTGTTTGTGTGTGATATGTGTGTGTGTGTGTGTGTATGTTTGTGTGAGAGTGTGTGTGTGTGTGTGTGTGTGAGTGTGTTTGTGTGGTGAGAGTTTATGTGTATGTGTGTGAGTGTGTTTATGTGGTGAGAGTGTGTGTGTGTGTGTGTGTGTGTGTGGTGAGTGAGAATGTGTGTGTGTGTGTGTGTGTGTGTGTGATGTGTGTGTGTGTGTATGTGTGTGAGAGTGTGTTTATGTGGTGAGAGTGTGTGTGTGTGTGGGGGGGTGAGGTGGTGTGTGTGTGTGT
Source organism: Aldrovandia affinis (assembly GCA_029706075.1). Taxonomy (NCBI): domain Eukaryota; kingdom Metazoa; phylum Chordata; class Actinopteri; order Notacanthiformes; family Halosauridae; genus Aldrovandia; species Aldrovandia affinis. The sequence goes on along the minus strand of JAINUG010000126.1, from coordinate 1,260,211 downwards.
GTGGTGAGTTTGTGTGTGTGTGTGTGCGTGTGTTTGTGGGTGGTGAGAGAGTGTGTGTATGTGTGTGTGACTGTGTTTATGTGGTGAGAGTGTGTGTGTGTGTATGGTGAGAGTGTGTGCGTGTCTGTGGGTGATGAGAGAGTGTGTGTGTGTGTGTGTGACTGTGTTTATGTGGTGAGAGTCTGTGTGCGTATGTGTGTGTGAGTGTGTTATGTAGTGAGAATGTGTGTGTGTGTGTATGTGTGTGGGTGGTGAGAGTGTGTTTATGTGGTGAGAGTGTGTGTGTGTGTTGGGTGGTGAGATAGTGTGTGTGTGTACGTGTGTGGTGAGAGTTTATGTGTGTGTGTTTGTGTGTGTGTGTGCATGTATGGTGAGAGTGTGTGTGTGCATGTGTCTGGGTGGTGAGGGTGTGTGTGTGTGTGGGGGGTGGGTGGTGAGAGTCTGGGTGTGTATGTGTGTGTTGTGAGAATGTGTAATAACAAAGAATCACGCTTTTACACTCATACCGCAATGCTTTTGAAATGGGTTATTCCATGGGGCATGATCCTGTTGACCATGAATGACGCACACATTTTTGTGCAGCAATCAGACACAGTGTTGGAGCCACCGAAGACACGCACACAACGCGACCCGAGGGCTCTCTGTCTGAGGCTCTCTTTGGCTGCTTCATCACGCAAAGTGCAGCCCCACTAGCAGAGGGCAGCGTTCCCCATAGATCTCTCCTGGAGCAGCTGTGTTTTTGAGGGGGAGGCAGGGGAAAGGTTTTCTTTGACTTGGCTTCATGCTTGTGTGCACACTGAAACCAAACGATCCTGACATGATTTTAATTTCATTCTGATTGAAAACTTAAATGGCAATTTGAAAAAAAAACAAATCAAAGCACATTTTTAATATATGGTAATGGCAATCACAATACGCCTGACTAGGGCACAAACATTTTTTGACAGACAATGCTTATGAAATCACATCATAAAACTGATTAAATTAAACCTGTTTTGAGCGGCACGCCATCAATCAAATGAAGTGTTGAGATATACTGCCATAATAAATAAAAAATGGGATAAGTTGCAAGGAGAAATGTCATTTTACACAGGAAAAAAAAAATACTATGAATAATAAATATCCAATAATTCATATTTACTGCACACAGTAATAGCACACACTATAAATCATATTTGAAACAATGCGGCTCCACAATCATTGAATCATAAATATTATGAGATAAATGTCACATGACCTGGGAACGGGGTTCTTCATTACAGAGAGAGACAGGGCTGGAGAATGTGGTGCTTAAAAACCGCAGCAAGAATCGGGGCAGTTTGAAACATTTGACATGGAAGATGGATCGATGTGAGAAGAGCCCCTACATGAGGTGAGGACTGTCCCATGGCCCAGGTAGTGACCTTTTTTAATTTGTTTCTGATTTGTTGCCTATTTTCCTTTCAGACGTAATTCGCCCACCCAGGTTCTGGAGACACCCTTACAGGCTTCTCAGCAAGTTCATGCCGGTTCACCCTCCCCCCTCCCCCTGGGGCGGACAGCCATACGCCGTCCCCGATCGGGGCTCCCCAACAGGGCTGGTCTGGCACAGTCGGGTTTCAAACCGTGACCGTGATAGGCAGCTCACACTCGTAAAGGACCAGCCAATACGGGTGCGTTAGACCGATACGCTATCGGAGGCCCCCTGGGAGTGACCTTTAACCCCACGGGGGTGTGCGCCAGCTCTGTGCAGCTATGGGGCCAACCTCTCGCAAACTAGAGGGGACCGGGCTTTTGCTGTAACAGGCCCCGAGACTCAGCAGCAGCCTTCCATGGAGCCTTCGATCTGCTGAGTCAGGGTTTCCTTTTCAATCGTTTTTATAGACCTGCTTTGATCAATGTATAATTGCCTTTATTTTGCATTGTACCCATCTGTCCTTTTTACAACTTCTTCTGTGCCATTTTATATTGTTTTTACACATCTTACTGTTTTTACCAATGTGAAGCACTGTGCTGAATGCTTGAAAAATTATATACAGTTATTAGTTAAAGTTATTATTATTATTATTATTATAAAGTATACTGTGGCAGCCGGATGGGCTGCACTAGGAAATGGCTGCCTGGCCTACAACACATGGCAGCCATTTTTCACTACATTCCCAGCATGCCACAGTAACACCTGAACCAAGTCAGGTAATGGAGATAGAGAACAGCTGAAAGCCATTTCAAAGGCCTATTTAAAGGGCGGTTGCCCATTGTTCTAGGAGAGAGGTCGGAACGAGTTGGGAAAGGAGTTGCTGTGCGGATTTGGTGAGTAAATACCTGTGGAAGTCGGTTGACCAGCCAGGATTTACAAAGAGTATTTTGGAGAGAGTTTTTGAAAGAGTGTTGGGGAATTGTTTTTGTTGGATTGGATTACTGGAAATTGTATTACGGACTGGACAAACGGAACTTGGACCTGGATTGCGGATTGGGAACGGACAACGACAAAGAGACAAGCCTTGTGGACTTTGTGTTTGTATTCCCCAAAAGACCCCACCTTGCGTTTTGTGTTCGTTTGTTTAATAAATCATAACTTCTGCTGATATTACTGCCTCCTCAGTGTTTTTACACGTGCCTACGCCCTCTGAGCGGTCAGTGAGTGTCGCCCAACCCTTGGGGACGCCACATATGGTGGAGAATGCGGGCAGAGGGCAGCACAGATAGGCAAGAGGAGGTAGTGCAGCAGGGGTTTTGTTTGGTTTGTGCAACAGACTCCACGATGGGAGAGATGCAGAGACTGAAGAGACGGGCAGCCATGGTGGAGGACCGATGGCGTGTCACCCTCCGTGAGGTCCAAGAGCTGAAGCAGAGTGCCCAGCTTGAGCTGTGCAAGGCAAAATTGGAGGTGAGCACCTCAGAGGAGCGCCACCTGCTGGCCGTGATGCAGTTGCAAGAGGAGCACCTTACATGGACTCCTGGAAGTGATGAGAATCATGTCTGGGGAGATGAAAAAGGAGAAGGCATCCCAGGGCGATGAAGTGAGGCGGGTAGAGTCCCACAACCGGGCGCTCAAAGAACAGGTGAGAAACCTGACAAAGATGCGTGAGGATGAGCAGCGACATTTTCTGGACAGGCAGGAGTCCCAGGACCAGGCCGCAGATGAGTATGCCCGGGCCTGGGGGATGCCCAGACCAGGCTCGCCCAGAAGGAGGCAGAGCTAAGGAAAGCAGCGGAGAACCATGCGTCCGAGGCGGGAGCAACTCCGGTGCCGAGTGGAGCAGGAGAGCAGGGATACGCACCAGGTCGAGGCCAACGCCCTGCGGGAGCAGCTGGCCCAGCTGGAGAAGGCGTGGAGCAGGTAAAGGCCCAGAACCAGGAGCTACAGACCGAGCAGGAGAAGTTCCTGGCCCAGAGAGATGACGTCAGCTCCCAGCTGCAGGAGGTGAACCGCGCCAACAGCCGGCTCCTGGAGCAGCTGACTGAACGGGGCCGGGAGAAGGACAAACTCCAGCAGGCGCTGGAGGAGACCAGGAAGACGGCGGACAAGCGCAAGGCCATGCTGGACGAGCTGGCCATGGGCGTGGCGCAGGAGAAATCACGGCACAAGGAGGTGCTGGGCGTGGGGCGCGCTACGAGGAGGAGCTGCGCGGCCTGCACGAGGACAAGAACCGCACCGAGGAGGAGATCGGTCACAGCTCCGTGGCGAGAAGGCCCGCACTCGGGAGCTGGAGAGCCTACAGCAGACGGGGAGGTCAGACTCCAAGAGGCGAAGGAGACGGCGGAGAAGAGTGCGCTGGGCACCAGGAGCAGGTCAGAAGCTGCAGCTGGAGCAGACCGCACAGCTTCAGGGGAAGATGGCGGAGATGGAAGCCCAGCAGCGGGCCACAGAGAAATCCTTTCGCGAAGTACTGAAGGTCCAAGCCGAGGCTGTGCTGGACCTACAGGCCCACCTGAAAGGGGTGAGTGAAGAGCTGGACTGTGTACAGTGTGTTCCTGTCACCCAAGACGCTAGCACGCAGGTGGAGGTCCCGCAGCCAGCGGGCTGGGAGGACATGATGACCAGACAGTGGAGTGGGGACAATGGTCCTCAGTCCCTCAGCCTGCCGGACCTTCCAGGGAGCCAGGAGGAGCTATGGGGGACCATAGTATGGAGGAAGGCCTCATAATTATGGCCGAGGCCGGTTTGAACACCCAACCATCTCCTGAAAAGGTGAGTCCATCCCCCTCACTAAAATTGGAAAAATTTAAAAGAAAAGTGAAGATTAGAGGTTCTCCACTGAAGAGGAAAGGAAAACGGAACAGGCAGATGGGTAGACGGAGTGACCATGGGAAGCATGGGTGGAGCAGAGATGCCAGAAGGACAAGGAAAGAAAAAGGGAGAATTAACCGTGTGGTGAAGAGAATGTTTTCCCCAGTTGCCCTACCTGACCCCCTGAAAGGAAAAGGGAGGTGGAGGAAAAGGCTGAAGCCTGGACACGCCGTCTCCAGGACTGCTGATGATGTGGTGGGATGGTCTCTGAGTGCCCTCATGGCTGCGTGCTCCCTGTGCCACTCACCTAATTAGTTATGCTGCCCTAGATTACTTCTGCTGGTGCAAAAGTGTTATCACTACTCTTCCCCCTGATCCGGCGTGATATTTATCATAGTCATAATTGCACCTTTCCTCTTTTCTCCCCGGCTCCGTGGCACCTGCCCGGAGCTCACCTGCCCCAGAGTCAACACCCCACCCCTGCCATGTGTTAGCCGGATGCCGCTGGCCCAGACCCTAGCTGCTGGTTCCATCCCCCGCCCTGCCCTGGTATCTGGAGGGATGAGGTCCACACCCACTCCTACACTTAGAATGCCCTTCCAGTGGTCTGTTAAGCCACATGAGCCTCAAGGACTATTTGTGTTGTTTTTCTCTGTATCCCACAATTTTCCAGGAGTTCATCTCGACCGCCTTTTAAGGGGTCAGGGAATAATTTTCCAGTTTCCTACATTGGCTCCAATGGTTTTCTGGTTTTTTGATTCCCTCTGGAAAATGCCAATTGTGAAGCGCTGTGTGACAACCTGTTTGTAAATGGCGCTATACAAAAATAAAGATTGATTGATTGATTGACACTGGATTCCGGAATGGCGTAACGGATACCGGAGGAGCCATGGGGGGCTGGTGAAGACCAGAACCGGAGCGGTGACCGCTCCGTCCGTGGAGCCCAGAGCCTGTACCCACTGGTGGCCATTTTGGGGCAGAAAAGGTGAGCCACTTGCGTCCCTCATTAATGTCTGCCAGACATTTTTTCAGGCAACCAGAGACTGGGGATTCTGGACGTTTGACCCAGGGGGACACTTCCTGAGTGGACCTGGAGAGGGGACCTCCTGGTGGCCGCTGGACATAGGCCGCTCGGCCCTCCCGAGGTCAGAGCTGAGGAGGAGGGTGTGTGGCAGCCGGATGGGCTGCACTAGGAAATGGCTGCCTGGCCTACAACACATGGCAGCCATTTTTCACTACATTTCCCAGCATGCCACAGTAACACCTGAACCAAGTCAGGTAATGGAGATAGAGAACAGCTGAAAGCCATTTCAAAGGCCTATTTAAAGGGCGGTTGCCCATTGTTCTAGGAGAGGAGTCGGAACGAGTTGGGAAAGGAGTTGCTGTGCGGATTTGGTGAGTAAATACCTGTGGAAGTCGGTTGACCAGCCAGGATTTACAAAGAGTATTTTGGAGAGAGTTTTTGAAAGAGTGTTGGGGAATTGTTTTTGTTGGATTGGATTACTGGAAATTGGATTACGGACTGGACAAACGGAACTTGGACCTGGATTGCGGATTGGGAACGGACAACGACAAAGAGACAAGCCTTGTGGACTTTGTGTTTGTATTCCCCAAAAGACCCCACCTTGCGTTTTGTGTTCGTTTGTTTAATAAATCATAACTTCTGCTGATATTACTGCCTCCTCAGTGTTTTTACACGTGCCTACGCCCTCTGAACGGTCAGTGAGTGTCGCCCAACCCTTGGGGACGCCACATATGGTGGAGAATGCGGGCAGAGGGCAGCACAGATAGGCAAGAGGAGGTAGTGCAGCAGGGGTTTTGTTTGGTTTGTGCAACAGACTCCACGATGGGAGAGATGCAGAGACTGAAGAGACGGGCAGCCATGGTGGAGGACCGATGGCGTGTCACCCTCCGTGAGGTCCAAGAGCTGAAGCAGAGTGCCCAGCTTGAGCTGTGCAAGGCAAAATTGGAGGTGAGCACCTCAGAGAGCGCCACCTGCTGGCCGTGATGCAGTTGCAAGAGGAGCACCACATGGACTCCTGGAAGTGATGAGAATCATGTCTGGGGAGATGAAAAGGAGAAGGCATCCCAGGGCGATGAAGTGAGGCGGGTAGAGTCCCACAACCGGGCGCTCAAAGAACAGGTGAGAAACCTGACAAAGATGCGTGAGGATGAGCAGCGACATTTTCTGGACAGGCAGGAGTCCCAGGACCAGGCCGCAGATGAGTATGCCCGGGCCTGGGGGATGCCCAGACCAGGCTCGCCCAGAAGGAGGCAGAGCTAAGGAAAGCAGCGGAGAACCATGCGTCCGAGGCGGAGCAACTCCGGTGCCGAGTGGAGCAGGAGAGCAGGGATACGCACCAGGTCGAGGCCAACGCCCTGCGGAGCAGCTGGCCCAGCTGGAGAAGAGCGTGGAGCAGGTAAAGGCCCAGAACCAGGAGCTACAGACCGAGCAGGAGAAGTTCCTGGCCCAGAGAGATGACGTCAGCTCCCAGCTGCAGGAGGTGAACCGCGCCAACAGCCGGCTCCTGGAGCAGCTGACTGAACGGGGCCGGGAGAGGACAAACTCCAGCAGGCGCTGGAGGAGACCAGGAAGACGGCGGACAAGCGCAAGGCCATGCTGGACGAGCTGGCCATGGACGTGGCGCAGGAGAAATCACGGCACAAGGAGGTGCTGGGCGTGGGGCGCGCTACGAGAAGGAGCTGCGCGGCCTGCACGAGGACAAGAACCGCACCGAGGAGGAGATCCGGTCACAGCTCCGTGACGAGAAGGCCCGCACTGGGAGCTGGAGAGCCTACAGCAGACGGGGAGGTCAGACTCCAAGAGGCGAAGGAGACGGCGGAGAAGAGTGCGCTGGAGCACCAGGAGCAGGTCCAGAAGCTGCAGCTGGAGCAGACCGCACAGCTTCAGGGAAGATGGCGGAGATGGAAGCCCAGCAGCGGGCCACAGAGAAATCCTTTCGCGAAGTACTGAAGGTCCAAGCCGAGGCTGTGCTGGACCTACAGGCCCACCTGAAAGGGGTGAGTGAAGAGCTGGACTGTGTACAGTGTGTTCCTGTCACCCAAGACGCTAGCACGCAGGTGGAGGTCCCGCAGCCAGCGGAGCTGGAGGACATGATGACCAGACAGTGGAGTGGGGACAATGGTCCTCAGTCCCACTCAGCCTGCCGGACCTTCCAGGGAGCCAGGAGGAGCTATGGGGGACCATAGTATGGAGGAAGGCCTCATAATTATGGCCGAGGCCGGTTTGAACACCCAACCATCTCCTGAAAAGGTGAGTCCATCCCCCTCACTAAAATTGGAAAAATTTAAAAGAAAAGTGAAGATTAGAGGTTCTCCACTGAAGAGGAAAGGAAAACGGAACAGGCAGATGGGTAGACGGAGTGACCATGGGAAGCATGGGTGGAGCAGAGATGCCAGAAGGACAAGGAAAGAAAAAGGAGAATTAACCGTGTGGTGAAGAGAATGTTTTCCCCAGTTGCCCTACCTGACCCCTGAAAAAGGAAAAGGGAGGTGGAGGAAAAGGCTGAAGCCTGGACACGCCGTCTCCAGGACTGCTGATGATGTGGTGGGATGGTCTCTGAGTGCCCTCATGGCTGCGTGCTCCTGTGCCACTCACCTAATTAGTTATGCTGCCCTAGATTACTTCTGCTGGTGCAAAAGTGTTATCACTACTCTTCCCTGATCCGGCGTGATATTTATCATAGTCATAATTGCACCTTTCCTCTTTTCTCCCCGGCTCCGTGGCACCTGCCCGGAGCTCACCTGCCCCAGAGTCAACACCCCACCCCTGCCATGTGTTAGCCGGATGCCGCTGGCCCAGACCCTAGCTGCTGGTTCCATCCCCCGCCCTGCCCTGGTATCTGGAGGGATGAGGTCCACCCCACTCCTACACTTAGAATGCCCTTCCAGTGGTCTGTTAAGCCACATGAGCCTCAAGGACTATTTGTGTTGTTTTTCTCTGTATCCCACAATTTTCCAGGAGTTCATCTCGACCGCCTTTTAAGGGGTCAGGGAATAATTTTCCAGTTTCCTACATTGGCTCCAATGGTTTTCTGGTTTTTGATTCCCTCTGGAAAATGCCAATTGTGAAGCGCTGTGTGACAACCTGTTTGTAAATGGCGCTATACAAAAATAAAGATTGATTGATTGATTGACACTGGATTCCGGAATGGCGTAACGGATACCGGAGGAGCCATGGGGGCTGGTGAAGACCAGAACCGGAGCGGTGACCGCTCCCGTCCGTGGAGCCCAGAGCCTGTACCCACTGGTGGCCATTTTGGGGCAGAAAAGGTGAGCCACTTGCGTCCTCATTAATGTCTGCCAGACATTTTTTCAGGCAACCAGAGACTGGGGATTCTGGACGCTTGACCCAGGGGACACTTCCTGAGTGGACCTGGAGAGGGGGACCTCCTGGTGGCCGCTGGACATAGGCCGCTCGGCCTCCCGAGGTCAGAGCTGAGGAGGAGGGTGTGTGGCAGCCGGATGGGCTGCACTAGGAAATGGCTGCCTGGCCTACAACACATGGCAGCCATTTTTCACTACATTTCCCAGCATGCCACAGTAACACCTGAACCAAGTCAGGTAATGGAGATAGAGAACAGCTGAAAGCCATTTCAAAGGCCTATTTAAAGGGCGGTTGCCCATTGTTCTAGGAGAGGAGTCGGAACGAGTTGGGAAAGGAGTTGCTGTGCGGATTTGGTGAGTAAATACCTGTGGAAGTCGGTTGACCAGCCAGGATTTACAAAGAGTATTTTTGGAGAGAGTTTTTGAAAGAGTGTTGGGGAATTGTTTTTGTTGGATTGGATTACTGGAAATTGGATTACGGACTGGACAAACGGAACTTGGACCTGGATTGCGGATTGGGAACGGACAACGACAAAGAGACAAGCCTTGTGGACTTTGTGTTTGTATTCCCCAAAAGACCCCACCCTGCGTTTTGTGTTCGTTTGTTTAATAAATCATAACTTCTGCTGATATTACTGCCTCCTCAGTGTTTTTACACGTGCCTACGCCCTCTGAACGGTCAGTGAGTGTCGCCCAACCCTTGGGGACGCCACAATACTTTATTATCAGCAATCAGTCTGTAGTACAGCTGGTTTTTCTTTTCAGGTTCCACTCCTCTGACCAGATGATCTTCACAGGTATATACCCAGGTCACTAGATCTACTTGGTACTGAATGTGTGTTAATGTCAGTTCGTGAGGATCCTGCCAGTTAGCCACTTATACATTTCTCATTCTCTGAGCTATTTTATTCATTATTAAAGACATTGTTTCTAAGTGTACGGTTTCAGAGTCTGTGATTTTAAGCGACAGCCATTCTCTGAGTGTCTGTCTACTTTCATTGTCATTTTTATCGTTCATTAATTCTGCCTGATCTCTTTCGCTGTACAAGATTACCTCTTTATGTGAGACAGCACTTTTCTCCTCTCACTGTCTGCAATCTTCCCTCGACTATGCCAGGACACAGAACTGCCTGAGAAACATAAGAACATTTTTTCAGAATTCTTAATGACTAGGCCGTTTAGCCCATCTAGGCTTGTCATTTCCTAATCAAAAAAAAAAAAATAAATTATTTTTCAGATTTTACCCCATTTTTCTCCCAATTTGGTATCCAATTACTCCCGCTGTGCTTAGTCAAATCCCCTCCCTCATAGTTCCCAGCCGTAGCCCTGTGACCGTAGCCCTCCCCACTCCCTGGGGCGGACAGCCAATTGCCGCCCTGGTGGCACTCACAGCCAGAGCCAACTCTGGCACGATGGGGAATCTAACCCTGGTCGCCGTGGGCCAGCGTAGGACGTTGAAACCACTTGGCCACGCGGGAGGCCTGTCATTTCCTAATCTAAAAAATATCCAGCACTGTATCAACTGCTGGACTTTTATACCCCAAGTGTTTCTGCTTCCACTACCTAACCTGGCAAACTGTTCCAGGCATTGACAACTCTCTGTTTAAAGAAAAACTTCCTGATATCCGTCTGGAATTTGCCTTTAACTAATTTCCACCTGTGCCCTCTTGTTCTCCTAACTGAACTCAACCTAAAAAATATTTTTGTTAATCCCTTTTATGAATTTAAAACCTCAATCCAATGCCCCCTTCGTCTTAGTTTGCTAAATTTGAATAGATTAAGCATATTCAATCTTTCCTCGTAACCTTTATCTTTCATACCAGGTACCAATTTAGTCGCCCTTCTTTATACTTCTTTGTACTTTTTCAAGAGCTTCAATATTCTTTCTTGCAGTGTGGTGCCCAGAACTGCCCACAGTACTCTAAGTGTGAAAAAAGCATTATATAATATCAATATAACCTCCTTTGATTTATACTCAATACATTTTGCTATATATCCCAACATCCTGTTGGCCTTTTTCACTGCTACAGCATACTGTTTAGACACGGATAGACTTTGATTAACTACAACTCATAAGTCTGTTTCAAATTGAACACCTTCTAATTTTTTCCTCTGATAAAATATTCCTGTCTTATAAGGAAGAGCAGAGGTCCCTGCGGGACTCCACTGCCAACATTACCCTGGTCAGATACAACCCAACCTTCTCTTACATACTTTGTATTCGACCTTGCAGCCAATTATGAACCCACTCTGAAAAAACTCCTGTAATTCCCACTGAATTAATTTTGACAATGAACCTCTCATCTGGTGCCTTGTCAAATGCTTGTTGAAAGTCCAAATATACAATATCATAAGCCTGGTTCAAGTCAAAATACTTTGTAGCTTCCTCAAATAAGTATTGGTATTAGGGCAGACAGAACACAGGGCTGTCTGAGAACCACTGGTCTCAGGATCTCTCCTGCTGTCTAAAACCATCATGGCTGTAATGCTTCACAACCCAATAATCCAAAGAGAGGCATCAATGTGAAACTGGAAGAAAATGCAACATCCAACTGCTCCGGTTCAGTTTTTTTGTTATGCTGAGTCAACATTCTGTCATTTATTGGCCAAAAGTGAGGTCATTACCCATCATGCACATGAAGTTATGGCAAGTTTTGACATTGTTTCAGTAAGGTTATGGTGAATAAAAATGTTGCAGCAACCTTCTTTTTAAGCACCCCAAACCATTATGTTCCAGTTACATTGTAAATTGCTGTAACTTTCCATAACATCCAAAAACATTTGTGGAAAGTTAGGGAAGCCTGCTCGGTGTCCCGATTTCACTGACCACTGACACTGGCCTTCTTGGTATTTATTTATTTATCTAATTATTGATTTGTTTTTCATATTAAAAATGTTATGCAGGGTTTAGAGACATCCTTGTTGGCTTTGTGGATGTGGGAGTAAGCTGCTAAACCGATTCCAATGGCGGGTGGCTAACCATTGACCTGTGTGCTGAAAGGGTTGAGTGTTCACAGCCCACATGTGCCATTTAGACTATGCGACGGTCCAGTGAACAGGACCATAAACAGATATCTAAATCGCCAAAACATCACAGTGGGCCTCTTCATGCATTTTTAATTGGCTGCAAAATCTCATGATTAATAGAGGAAAACTTTATACACTTCATGCAAGGAGAAATGGGATTTTTTTTTTTTGTCAGGCCGTTCCCAAAGACTGTATTTTTTACTGTAAAAACACGGAGGGCCTAATTAGAAGAATAATAAGGTCTGCCAGCAGTCAAAACATTGCAGAACCCCAGGAAACGGACGAGGTGCCACAGATAGGCTCTCACCATGTCATTATCTGCTGTGTTTGAAACGTGACAGAGCACACGATATGCAGAACCTACACGGGCGGGTGTGGAATGTGAGAGAAAGCAGGCATTTCCCACGGACAGGAGAATGCTTTTAAATATCACAGAGCTGAGTGCAGACCAGGGTACAACTCTGCCCCTTGGGGCTCGGTGAAAACCGCAGTATCATATCAATCCCCGGCGACTTCGGATCTCATCGTTTTGTTCCAGCGTCTATTGAGCGCTTCACACCAGCATTCCGTTCGTTGGTAATTAAATGATTATGTCAGCCTCAATGTTTGTTATGCTGCTCAGTAAGTCAAGTGGAATGTTTGGACTCTTGCCTAGATCATTGCTTGAATATTTAAAAGTTATTTTTTAACAGAAACAGAAAACTGAAGGGAAAAAAACACGCGCCTTAAATTAACTCACTTTACATGCATTTAATATACGTTTAGGCACTATGTTTTATGTCTATGATTTTATGTCAACATTTTTATGTTGAGGTCTATAACTATGTTATTGTAATTCCCAGAGACACTTGAGGGTTGCTTTGCTTTGACTCTTCTGTCCAGTTCGTTCCGTAGTTCTATGGGATTGAGGTCTGGACACTGGGCAGGCCAGGTCATTAGTTTGAGTTGTCCTTCACATTCCTCCTTCACCAGATAGTTCTTGCACATTTCAAGGTGTTCTTCAGCAAGGTCTTTATCTTGCTGAAGAATGAAGGAGTGCCCGATTAGCCATAATCCAGATGGAAGGTGTACTCAAACTTTTGACTGGTACTGTACAAGCCCACACGCTACTACCACTACTACTACTACTACTGCTACTGCTACTGCTACCACTACTACTTGGCAGTAATTTGTTCAGTGCAGGGAGAGCAGTAGATATATTTAGGGGTGAAAATGTGACCATCGGCAGTGCAGTGCGATTGTTGTAGAATGATTGCGTTTCTGGAAGGAGACTTCCAGGAGGGTTTCGTCTGCGACCGTTGCCAGCATGGGAAGCATCTCGAGAGCAAGATTCTTGATCTCGAAGCCCAACTGGCTGGTCTCAACTGCCAGCCCTTGCAGGAAGAGGATCTGGCCCAGCCCTCTGTGAGTGGGAGGACTGATGATCCCCAGGGCACCCTGGCGGCCATGCCACCCAGGAAAAAGGAGTTAATTGTAGTGGGGGATTCTATAATTAGAGGTATAGACAGTATAGTCTGTTCGCGGGAAAAGGAATCTCGCATGGCATGTTGCCTGCCTGGTGACCTCCTGGAACACGCGGACAAGCTCCTAGCCAGTGCAGGGGTGGATCCAGTGGTCATGGTCCATGTTGGAACCAATTACATGGGTAAGGGTAGGTTTGAGGTTCTGCAGGAAACATTTATAGAATTAGGATCAAGGTTAAGGGGCAGAACCTCCACGGTGGTCTTCTCTGGAATTCTGAAAATACCACGTGCTAGCAAAGGCAAGCAGAATTTTATATGGAGATTTAACACATGGCTACAAACCTGGTGTAGGAAAGAGGGGTACAGGTTTATGGGGCACTGGGACTCCTTTTGGAACAGGGGTGACCTGTACAAGTGGGACGGGCTACACTTGAACCGGAGGGGTACAGATGCATTGGGCCAGCGTATGCTCAGGGTAGTGGAGGAATATTTAAACAAGGGACTGGGGGGTCAGGGAGGGAAATTAGTAGTAGTAGTATTATGGATAGGGAGGTACAGACTGCCCAGATGGAAGATACCAGGGGAGAGTATAATAAATCTGAGGATATAATTAATTAAGATTTTTTGGATCATAATGTGAATAGAGCTGGTTCGGCACAGTTATGTGTGGAGGAGAAGGACAACGTAAGTGTGAGTAAGGCTCTGAAGTTCATGTGTTTAAATGCGAGAAGAATAAAAAACAAAATTTTGGAACTGGAGGCTGTCATGTTGAATGGGGGTTTTGACATTGTTGGGATTACTGAGACATGGCTTGGTGCAACGGATGGGGATGAATATAATGTTGAGGGGTACAAATTGTTTAGTAACATAAATAATACGCTCTTTGGTAACATAAAACAAACCTGTGCTGAAGCAGAGACGATAATAATTGGTGACTTCAATTACCCCTCTATTAATTGGGAGATAGTGACAGGTAAGGGCAAATGTGAAGAGGAGTTTTTAGATATGGTCAATGACTGCTTTTTGGTACAGTCTGTTACTCAGCTTACAAGAGGGAAATCAATACTGGATCTGGTTTTGTGTAACAATCCTGATATAATTTGCAGCACAAAGGTAGGAGAACCACTAGGGGCAAGTGACCACAGAGCAGTTATTTTTGATATTTTTTGGCAAGTTAAGACAGCCTCCTCTAACTCTAGAATTTTTAATTTTAGATGAGCTGACTTTAATAAAATGAGAGAGAATTTAAGTAATATAGATTGGGTAAAACTTCTAGATTGCAGAACTGTGAATGAAAAATTGACTATATTTAAAAGGGTTATTGTAGATGTACAGTGTAAATTCATCCCAAAAGTAAGGAAAAATAGGATGAAAAAACTGTCTCCACAGTGGATGACTAAATCTTTATGGGAGATTTTGAGGCAAAATAATCAACTGTACAGAGTATATAAAAAGGATAACTCAGAGAGAAACAAGTTAGATTATTGTAATATGCGGGCTAAGGCTAAAAAAAGATCAAAAATAAGATCAGCTAAAAGGCGGTTTGACATTTTTTTTTCCCAAGATGCAAGAAATAATCCTAAGAAGTTTTTTCAATATTGTAGTAGAAAAAGGAAAGTTAAGGACGATGTTAAGTGTATTAAGAATAAGGAAGGAACTTTGGTTTATAATAATAAGGATATTGCTAACACACTAAACAGTTACTTTGTTGAGAGCTTTACTAGAGAAGAGGTTATAAATATGCCTAAATGTATAGACAAGGTACAGAATGTTTTGGAGGACTTTGAGATAAGGGATGTAGAAGTACTACAAAAACTACAAAAACTTAAGACAAATAAGACAGCAGGCCCGGATGGCATATATCCCAGAGTACTCAAAGAATTTGGGGAAATTATACTGTATATAAACCACTGACAGATATTTTCATTCAATCCATAATCACTGGAGAAATACCAGATGATGGTAGTATAATTCCAATATATAAGAAGGGGGACCGTACTGACCCAGGGAACTATAGGCCTGTCAGTTTAACTTGCATCGCATGTAAAATGCTGGAATGTATTATTAGGGATACGTTGGAATCATTCTTGAAAAATAATAGTATTTTAAGGGAGAGCCAACATGGTTTTCTCAAAGGGAGGTCATGCCTAACAAACCTCCTGGACTTTTTTGAAGAGGCTACAAAGTGTGTTGACCTGAACCAGGCTTATGATGTTATATATTTGGACTTTCAGAAAGCATTTGACATGGTACCACATGAGAGACTCATTGCTAAAATGAATTCAGTAGGAATTGCAGGAGTAGTTTCAGAGTGGGTTCATAATTGACTGCAAGGGCGAATACAAAGAGTAACAGTAGGTGGGGCCGTATCTGACCTTGGTGCTGTGGGCAGTGGTGTCCCGCAGGGATCGGTGCTGGGACCTCTGCTCTTCCTTATTTACATAAATGATCTTGATATGGACGTTAGTAGCAAGTTAAATTTGCAGATGATACTAAACTTGAGGGTTTGGCAAACAGTTTGGAATCGACTAAAGTAATCCAAGATGATTTAAACAAACTCCCAAAATGGGCAGATACATGGCAGATGACATTCAATATTGCTAAATGTAAAGTTATGCATGTGGGAATAAAAACATTATACAGGAGTATTTTATGGGAGGAGAAAAGTTAGTAGGTGAAGAATTTGTAGAAATTCGTAGAATTTGAGAAAGACTTAGGAATTGTAGTTGATCAAAGCCTATCTGCATCAAAGCTGCAGCACACTGGATGCTGGGATACATAGCAAAAAGTATTGAGTATAACTCAAAGGAAGTTATATTAATGTTATATAATGCCTTTGTCAGACCTCACTTAGAATTCTGTATAGAAAGCTCTTGAAAAAGTCCAAAGAAGGGCAACTAAACTGATACCTGGCATGAAAGGTAAAAGTTGTGATGATAGACTTAAGGCACTCAATCTATTTAAGTTTAACAAATGGAGACTTTGGGGGGATTTGATTGAGGTTTTTTCTAAAAGGGATTAACGAAGTGAAATACCAAAGATTTTTTAAGATAAGTGGGGTCAGCAGAACAAGAGGCCACAGGTGGAAATGAGTTAAAGGCAAATTCCGCACAGATATTAGGAAGTTTTTCTTTACACAGAGAGTTGTCAATGCCTGGAACAGCTTGCCAGGTCGGGTAGTAGAGGCAGAAACACTTGAGCTATTCAAGTCCAGGCTAGATGCTGTACTAGATACTAGATTAGGACATGACGAGCCTAGATGGGCTGAACAGCCCGTTCTCGTGATTATGTATTCTTATGTTCTTATGTTCTTACTACTGCTACTACTTTCAGTGCTAATACTACTACTGCTACTGCATTTTACATTTACATTTTAAGCATTTAGCAGACACTCTTATCCAGAGCGACTTTCAAGATGTGCATTAATACATGGTATGAACAATCATAGCTCGCGCAAGAGATCAGTGCAGTAATACCACCAGATTGTGGACCACCAGATCCTGCTCTCATCTCTCATCGAGATGGGAATCTCTGGATCTGCATTGACATCTCTGCTCATGGTTTTTCCACTGTTATGCTGGCAATGACAATAAAGTGAATCTAATCTAATCTAATGATTTAAGTCCTACCTGGCTGACCGGTCCTACCAGGTGGCCTGGAGAGGATCCCTCTCCTCTCCCCACACCCTCTCTACCGGAGTCCCGCAGGGCTCGGTGCTAGGCCCCGCCCTATTGTCCCTCTACACCAAATTACTTGGTTCTGTTATCTCTGCTCATGGTTTTTCCACTGTTATGCTGATGACACTCAACTCTTTCTCTCCTTCTCTCCATCTGATACCCAAGTCCTGACATGGATCTCTGCATGCCTGGCTGACATCTCTGCCTGGATGTCCACCCACTACCTGAAGCTGACCCTGGGGAAGACTGAGCTGCTCTTCCTCCCAGCGAAGGGCTCCCTGATGATTGATGCTTCAATCACCATGGAAGGCTCCATGGTGTCTCCATCCCAGTCTGCCAGGAGTCTTGGAGTGACCCTGGACAACCAGCTGTGCTTCTTGAGCCACATCGCAGCGCTCACCTGGATCTGCCAATTCTCCCTCCACAACATCCGGAGGATCCTCACCCAAGAGGCCACACAACTCCTGGTCCAGGCCCTGGTGATCTCACATCTGGACTACTGCAATTACTTGCTGGCATACATTATTTTATTTTTTTATTAAAGAAGAGTAAGCAGGGATACATATACAAGAAGTATTGAGCAAGCAGGCAGTGGTGATGACAATTGGGTAGATGTATAGAATTCAGAAGTAGTGGAGTCTGAAAAGGTGGGTTTTGAGTCTCTTGCGGAAGATTGCAAGTGATTACGCGGTCCTGACTGATTGCGGAAGGTCGTTCCACCACCGAGGGGTCAGGACAGAGAAGAGGCAAGACCGTGAGGAGGGACAGTCCGCTTACCAGAGGAGACAGAGCGGTGGGGTCTGGCTGGGGTCTAGGGAGTGATGAGTGTCTGGAGGTAATGGGGAGCAGTTCCTTTTGCCGATTGAAAAGCAAGCACCAGTGATTTGAATCTGATGCGTGCTGCGATGGGGAGCCAGTGCAGAGAGGAGAGTAGAGAACTCTACTGGTACTACTACTGCTAATGCTACTGCTACTGCTACTACTACTACTACTACTACTGCTACTACTACTGCTGCTGGTACTACTACTACAGTGCTGCTACTAATACTGCTACTGCTAATGCTATTACTGCAACTGCTACTGTCTCTACAAATAAGAATAGTAATTAGAATAACTATAAGAATGTAATATAATCTTCTCACCACTGAATGAAAGCAAACAGTGCATTTGTAAATGAAGCTTAATTAGATACATCCTGCTTAAAAAAATAAAAGAGGAAAATATCCAGTTCTTTTAACAACAAAGAATAATGATTTCCTTCCCAATAAAACAAATGTGAGAACAGTTTCGTTTTGTGCTCTGGCTTTTATCAGGTTGCAGTTTGCAATTATCTTCCCAAAGACGTTAGCCAAGACACACCTACAGTCATGGCAGCACTCGTGTTCATTTAATAAACAATAAATACATTATGAATAATAAAATAAAATAAAATTCTAAGCGAGTAAGTAGGTGTGGAGATAAAGCCACTCTCTTCAGAGGATCCATATCTGTCTTTGCAAGGCCTTCACTCAGATCTCTGCTGAATCCTGTAAAACTGCTGAATGCTTCCAGTAAGATATGACACCCTGAAATCCCCATCTGTCACCATCACCCTCAAGTTCCCAGAACGCTAATATACACTCTTACTGTAGAAAGCTAATGTAAGCTTTTACTGCAGAATGCTAACGTACGCTCTTACTGCAGAACACTAATGTGTGGTCTTACTGTAGAATTCTAATGTATGCTCTTACTGTAGAACGCTAATGTGTGCTCTTACTGTATAATGCTAATATACTCTCTTACTGTAGAACGCTATGCTAATATATAATATACTCTCTCTTACTGTAGAATGCTAATATACTCTTACTGTAGAGAATGCTAATATATAAATTCTTACTTTGCTAAAAACTTACTGTAGAGTGCTAATTGAAATTCTTACTTTAAAAACGTCAAACGCTAATATACTCTCTTACTGTATAATGCTAATGTACGTTCATACTGCAGAACACTAATGTACACTCTTACTGCAGAACACTAATCTATGCTCTTACTGCAGAACACTAATATATGCTCTTACTGCAGAACACTAACTTAAGCTCTTACTGTAGAACGCTAACGTATGCTCCTACTGCAGAATACTAATGCACGCTCTTACTGCAGAATGCTAACATCAGATTTTACTGCAGAACATTAATGAGTCTCGTTAAAGCATACCATTAATGTACATTTTGAATTCCATTGATGAACAAAACCCTTAATGTAGACTATTAACATGCACAATTCACACAGAACATTAGTGGACACAGTGCAAACAGATGGCTAACGCAGAGCATTAATGCTCACAAAGAACATTTACATGCTGCATTCATGCCTAAAATTGACTCACACAGTTCTGAACCGAGCCGCTAATGTGCACCATCAATACAGGATGCTAACGTGCAGAGTGCTAACGAGTGGGCCAGCAGCCCACCCACGCTATGGGCAGGTCCATGTTCACTTTCAAACTCCTGTCACCCCCAGAACAGGAAATTCACAGCTCAGACACAGCAGCTGCCCTCTTTCACTCATCTCTTAATTTAATACGAGGAGACTACTGTGAACTCATAGCTGCTAGGCTGCTTTATTCTCTTTCATTTTAATTTCTGAACTCATGTGCTGTTTCAGCTAAAACATATATATATATATGAAATATATAAAAGTGGGTCTGGCATTTGTTCTCAGTAATCTACTGGCACTTAGAGCATGACAGGCACTCTGAGTCTAAATGTGTACAAGCAATATGGGGAAGTAAAGCAGATGTTTTTAAAAGCTTGGATAATGGACTGAAGACTGCATACTCAGTGATGTGGGGTGGCAGTGTATGCTTACTGTTAGAGAACTTGACTTGTTTTTCAGGGGTTGTGGGTTCGAATCTTAGGTTAGGCTATTTTGTTTTACCTTTGTGGGCACAGTACCCTTGAAGTGCATCCAAAAATGTATGTGGGATCTGCGATGCTCCTGGCTAATGCAAGATCTGCCGTATGCTTCAGTGATCTGCCTATGGTGCAGTGATCTGTTCAATGGTGATCTGTTCTATGGGGCAGTGATACGTTCTATGGTGCAGTGATCTGCTCAATGGTGATCTGTTCTATGGGGCAGTGATCTGTTATATGGTTCTATGATACAGTCATGTGCAGAGTTTGGACTCAGGGCTACATCATTTCTGCATAGCGTTTAGCACACACACACACACACACACACACACACACACACACACACACACACACACACACACACACACACACACACACACACACACACACACACACACACACACACACACACACACACACACACACTCTCAAATGCCTTTACATGTATGCAGATTAGCACTAACAACCCCCCCCCACACAAAATCTATACATTGTCCTATTTCAAACGAACCAACATGGAAGTTCACCTAAATGTAAGGACATTCAATCACATGGTGTCATACAGGGGAACTCGTTTATCAGCCTGATTAATGACGGTGCTCTCTCGCCCCCTGCGTAAACACCTTTATTTTTGGAATTCATTCGGTCATGGCATTTTTCACATCAGCCCAGCTGTACCCTGTGAGATTAATGGTGCATATGGAGTTTCATACACGATGCATTATGCCCCGTATAGCAAACCTACTTCCCCTCTTCTGGGCTTGGACTCATGTCATATTCTGACACATGGCTCATTATATTTTTCTTTGTGTATTATATGGTTTTATGACATGCTTTATGATTCTGTTTGTGTGTGCGTGAATGCTATCATGCATATTTATTTGAACGTGTGTGTGTGTGTGTGAGTGTGTACATGCATGTTTGTGAGTATGACTGCATGATTGATACACAAAGGTGTTTATATACCTTAGCCTTTATGCATACCATGCCCTGATTTGGTTAGCTCTCTTTGGCCAAGAATGTTTAAATAGTTTAATTCCATTGGTTTTCTAAAATTTCTAAATCAAACACAAAAACTTAAATCACAGAATATTTTTATGATATGCTTTATGATACTGTCTGCTAACTGGCATACATCACATGTCTGTGTCTGTGTGCATGCTAGAATGTGTAGTTGTGTGAAAGTAATTTGATAGTTTTACAGCAGAATATCTAATCCTAATTCAGTACTAAACCACACTACGGACAGCATTATTACAGTATTTTCAGGAATTTGGAGGTTTGGAGGTTGAACGGAAACAGACTCTCAGATAGGGAACTAACAGCTTCACCCTCATGTGTCCAGTTCCCAGCACTCCAAAACTTAACTTGTGAACTATGGAGTGAACAGAAGAGGCGGCTGACATAACGTGCTTCGGAGGGGAGCACACTGTCTGCACTATCCCAAAATGACAGAGGAGGTTGCAGTGAAGAGCACACTCTTATGAAGAAAATGAATATGAAACAAAAAAGATTTATTGCATGTCGTTTGTATGTAATGTTTGGCTGAATTCCTGCTCTTTCTCCTAGCGAAGGGCTGTTATATAATGCCTTTGTCAGACCTCACTTAGAATTCTGTATAGAAAGCTCTTGAAAAAGTCCAAAGAAGGGCAACTAAACAGATACCTGGCATGAAAGGTAAAAGTTGTGACTTAAGGCATTCAATCTATTTAAGCTTAGCAAACTTGGAGACTTTGGGGGGGATTTGATTGAGGTTTTTAAATTCCTAAAAGGGATTAACGAAGTGAAATACCAAAGATTTTTTAAGATAAGTGGGGTCAGCAAAACAAGAGGCCACAGGTGGAAATGAGTTAAAGGCAAATTCCGCACAGATATTAGGAAGTTTTTCTTTACACAGAGAGTTGTCAATGCCTGGAACAGCTTGCCAGGTCGGGTAGTAGAGGCAGAAACACTTGGGCTATTCAAGTCCAGGCTAGATGCAGTACTTGATACTAGATTAGGACATGACGAGCCTAGATGGGCCGAACAGCCCGTTCTCGTGATTATGTATTCTTATGTTCTTATGTTCTTACTACTGCTACTACTTTCAGTGCTAATACTACTACTGCTACTGCATTTTACATTTACATTTTAAGCATTTAGCAGACACTCTTATCCAGAGCAACTTTCAAGATGTGCATTAATACATGGTATGAACAATCATAGCTCGCGCAAGAGATCAGTGCAGTAATACCACCAGATTGTGGACCACCAGATCCTGCTCTCATCTCTCATCGAGATGAGAATCTCTGGATCTGCACTGACATGGTTTAAGTCCTACCTGGCTGACAGGTCCTACCAGGTGGCCTGGAGAGGATTCCTCTCCTCTCCCCACACCCTCTCTACCGGAGTCCCGCAGGGCTCGGTGCTAGGCCCCGCCCTATTCTCCCTCTACACCAAGTTACTTGGTTCTGTTATCTCTGCTCATGGTTTTTCCACTGTTATGCTGATGACAACTCTTTCTCTCCTTCTCTCCATCTGATACCCAAGTCCTGACATGGATCTCTGCATGCCTGGCTGACATCTCTGCCTGGATGTCCACCCACTACCTGAAGCTGAACCTGGGGAAGACTGAGCTGCTCTTCCTCCCAGCGAAGGGCTCCTTGATGATTGATGCTTCAATCACCATGGAAGGCTCCATAGTGTCTCCGTCTCAGTCTGCCAGGAGCCTTGGAGTGACCCTGGATGACCAGCTGTACTTCTCGGGCCATACCACAGCAATCACCTGGACCTGCTGATTCTCCCTCCATAACATCCGGAGGATTTGACCATTCCTCACCCAAGAGGTTACACAATTCCTGGTCCAGGCCCTGGTGATCTCATTACTGGACTACTGCAATTCCTTGCTGGCAGGCCTACTGGCCTGTGCCATCAAGCCACTGCAACTAGTCCAGAATGCTGCCACATGTCTGGTGTTCAACCAACCCAAGTTCACACATGTCACCCCTCTACTCACCTTTCTTCACTGGCTCCCTATTGCAGCACGCATCAAATTTAAAACACTAATGCTGGCTTATCAAGCTGCTAGAGGAACTGCTCTCTCCTATCTCCAGTCACTCTTCACACCCTACACCCCAGCCAGACCCCTCTGCTCTGCCTCTTCGGGCAAACTCACTGTCCCTTCCCTGCGGGTACCCGGCAGCCGCTCCTCACAGTCTTGCCTCTTCTCTGTCCTGACCCCCCAGTGGTGGAACGATCTTCCGCACTCAGTCAGGACCGCGGAATCACTGACCATCTTCCGCAAGAGACTCAAAACCCACCTCTTCAGACACCATTACCACTAATTGTCATCACCACTGCTTTCATGTTCAATACTGCATTTTGTAATATGTATCTATGTTGATGACCGTCCCCCCCAAAAAAACGAAATTCTAACTTTTACCTCCTTGTGTTACAGGTATGGTTTGCAGCTGCCAATGATTATGTCTATTACTGTATCACAACACTGGATCTCCGGCACGGACTATGATTAATCTTACCATGTATTAATGCACATTTTGTAAGTTGCTCTGGATAAAATGCCTAAAATGTAAAGGTAAATGTGAATTGGTCCATGTGAGTGAGTGAGTGACGGCATGTTTGTACCCGTGTTTGTTACAGGGTTTGTGGATCCGCACTCTCCCATCCCAACAGCTGGCTCCCACACCAGGGAAACCCACATGGGTGATTTCCATATTCATCACAATGTCTGGACACGTACTCCAAAACTCAAAACACATTTTCAGACACGATACAAAATTAAGGGCCTGGGGTCCTCTTTTCTCAATTGAAATAATTCGCTTTGATGTAGGTTAACAATATTCATATATTTTGGGGGCAAAGCACTCTGGTCTACACTACTTTTTGCTTAAATAGCTCTGTTGCCCACTATTATAAATATGCATCTCATTGTGAGAATAAAACAAATCTTTTAATAACATCCCACATTTTTGTGTGCATAGCCGTGGGGCAATGTGCAAATCTTCCTCTTAGCCTAGAGGTATCTTGAGAGCTCCATTTGAAGCCTTAATGAATTTCAGCACGATAGTAATGTAAAAAAATATATATTTAAAAAAATGCAAATAATATTTCATGGCGTAGGTCAGCGTGGGCTCCCAAGGTGTCACGGTGGTGGGGAGCGGAACATTAGCAGTCTCTCCACTTTCCTCGGGGGCTCTTTGAGCACTCATACTCTGCTGCCAGGAGAAGAACCATTTATGAGCGTTACCTTCATGCACCGGTGCAGTTTTTAATAAGAGCGATATTAGCTGCTGCTCTTTTTGCCCTGGGTTTTTGGAAACTAGCAGTTGACCCCAGGTTCAAACCCTGGTTTGTGGTGTGCTGAGAATGGAGGGTGGAGGCGGTTGCTCTCTCAGTCACGCTCTTTCCATGCGGCTGCTGGAGGGCCCCCTGCTGCTCTCAGGGTCGAGTCCCGGTATGAGTGAAATAGAGACTCATCAGAAAATGTTTTGTCTTCCGACCACTGAAGCTGAATCTGATGCATTTTATGAATATTCACAAAGGGCGTAACAAGTACAACACTGTGCAGGGGATGTTCTGTACTGTAATAAAGCACTGGAAAATTCTGTTACCAACGGGAACCTCCTGTAGTTATGAAGTAGGGAAGACACTACTACTGCTACTGCTACTGCTACTTCTACTGCTACTGCTACTGCTACTGCTACTACTACTACTACTACTACTACTACTACTACTACTACTACTACTACTACTACTACTAATAATAATAATAATAATAATAATAACAACAACAACAATTAAGGTTTAAAAGGAAAAAAGTGGCAGTTTGCATTGTGTCCTGCTGAATAGTCAGTTGTTTAAAGTGTACTTTGCCAGGTGATTTAGAGTAATACACAATATACCAGCCAAGGACTCCCCCCCCAACGAAACCCTGTTGGATACAGATCTAATAAATACCAGCCCCCGCTCCGCCGCTCTGATGCTCCGCCACTCTGACGTTCCACCGCCGCTCTGATGCTCCTCCGCTCTGACGTTCCACCACTCCGCTGCTCCAACGCTCTGCCGCTCTGACGTTCCACCACTCCGCCGCTCCAACGCTACAATGTTCTGACGCGCCGACGCTCCTATACCGTTTATCTGGGCTGGTTTGATATGCTGTGACGCTAATCTTAAAACCGCTTAATGGATCTTTTCCTGTATGTTTGCTATAAAGGGCTTATAAAAGCTGCAATAACACATAAGTGCTTGTTTAAGGGCACTATAAACCCTGCTACACACTGTGGGTGTGCTCTCACCTGAAAGAACGGCAGCTGATGAAGGTGGGGTGACATGTTCTAGCATCCAGAGTTTTTAATGTTGTCTTTCTGCAGGAGAATAGTTCCGCTGTACCTCCTAATCTGACGTGTGCAGTATTAACAGCTGTGGGGTTCTGGGAGAGAGACAGAACAATCAGGGAACAGAGTTATGGTGGAGGGAGGGTCACACCAGGTTTGTGTAATAGGTGTAGATTAGCGTACATCATCGCAGTGAGGTGATGCACTTCCAAAGCTTTAGTTCTGTGTGTTAGTTATGTGAGAAGGAACAGTAAAAAGGTTCATTGTCATTTGCAGGAGATAAACCATTCATGTACGGTGAATCAATGGCTCTTAATGAACTTTTCTTTCATTATGATACAGAGATTCATTAAATCAGGGGTGTCCAATCGTATCCAAGAAGGGTCGGTAGGGGTTCGAGCTTTTCTTCCAAGGTCAAGTGAAGACCATTAGTGGATTTGTTGAATTTTGTGGATTCTGTGTTTTAGTGGACAGTCCCTGAGTTAACAAAATACACAAATAAAAACAAAAAAAAAAAATTCCTTATCCCTGTGAACACCTTTCATAACTACTGAACCCCCCGGAATGTTTTATGACAGTTCTGAACTGTTAATCTACTGCTGAAAATAATTGAACATTTCATTCGTGAATTGAAATGAACTTTGCACTGTTTCTTCTTTGCCTGCTATGCATTCATCAGTGCAAATGGATAAATATTATTGGCTGAGGCACCAGCCAATAGGAGCAAGTTATGGCATTCCAAGAGGTGGAGCATCAAGGCCTGGGCCAATTTCTGTGCAGTGTAGCCAATGCCTTGAGTATGGAGCAGAGTAAAACATATAAGGTCGTGAACATGATACAGGGGTGACAAGCCTTTCCTTTGATCCTCAGTGCTGTCCAGTGCTGAGTAATTGAAGTTGACTTCCTGCATATTCCATTCTCCAACAATGAGAGGGGACAGTAATGCCGGTGTTGGGGGGTGGGGGGGACGGTTAGCAGGGATGTGAAATGCACACTGGGTGGCAGATGCTGTGTGGAAAGGGTGACTGATGTTCCTGAGGGAAACATACCTGTGTATGTATGTGTGTATGTGTGTGTGTGTAAAAGTGTCTGTGTGTGCATGTGTACTTTTTGTATATGTATCCTTGTTTACTCCTCAAAAAAATAAATGTTACTAACCTTCCCAGTGTTACAGATATGGTATGCAGCTGCAACAATGATGTCTATCGCTGTATCACTGCACTGATCTTGTG
This sequence comes from Aldrovandia affinis, assembly GCA_029706075.1. Taxonomy (NCBI): domain Eukaryota; kingdom Metazoa; phylum Chordata; class Actinopteri; order Notacanthiformes; family Halosauridae; genus Aldrovandia; species Aldrovandia affinis. The sequence goes on along the minus strand of JAINUG010000126.1, from coordinate 1,234,031 downwards.
CGCAAACTGTGTTGAACTATATTGTTCTTACCATGTATTAATGCACATCTTGTAAGTCGCTGTGGATAAGAGCGTCTGCTAAATGCTTAAAATGTAAATGTGCACGTGTGTGTGTGTACATATGTGTGTCTGTGTGAAATGAGTGTGTGTGTATTTGTTTGTAGGTGCTGGGGTTGCTGGAGGTCCTCTGAGCCAATCACAGCATTGATCACACTATGACAACGTAAAACATCAGTGTACTGTCCTCCCTACGTGTGTGTCTGTCGGATGTGGGAGTCAGGATGTAGCGTCCAAGCTCCGGTGTTTAATAATGCCACGCTTGCATGATGTCAAAGAAACAATACAATTGGATGTATTGGGTTGGAGTAAAACTGAGGAGGGTAAAAGAAAGAAATACACTCTGCATTCACATGTGCTTGTGTTTCTTTTAGCTTAGAAACGCACACTGCATGACTAATTCACAAATACACGCTACTGTACCCACTCTAGGTAAGTATTCAAATAAGCTTTAAAGACTTTTATAAAACACAGATCAACCGAAGAGCTGCTAGTAAGTAGCCTATTGCTAACAGCTATGAGCTAGCGAATGCGCTAGGCTAAATTACATAGGCTTTCTATGCGGAACGAGTTAGCATTGCGCTAGCGAATGTAAAACTGGCTAATACAAATGATGTACACACTAAATACATAAAATATAGCCCAAATTTATACAGGAATATGTAATGGAACAATCAAACCTACAGGCAATGCTTTCGAAGGCGAAACAAGGTGAGATTGCAGAGAATTAACTTTGAGCACTTTGTAGTAATGTTAACACGTTGATTTCTTATCACCACAAGAACTTCCTTTTTCCTGTTTCCTGTAGGCTATGTAGATTCATGGTGTTTTACTTAAGCGGCCAGTAGGTGGCAGTAAGCATTAAAACATAACATTTGCAATTACAAGGCAAAACAACAACATTTGCAATTACAAGGCAAAACAATCAGGAATGATGACACTTCATCAATACCTGGCTGATTGAAAGGAAGAAAGGGACGTCATTATCAGAAAAAGTACATGATCAAAGTGTACCATTTATATTCTTTAAATTGTGTGTAAACAGCTACATACATGTATTTATGCACACACAATTTAAATTATATTTAGGGCAAGATCTGCCTGACACTGTAAAAGTGAACTGACAGGCCAGTTTTATATGTAGGCTTGTCTTGACAGGAAGTGACATCATAAACATGTGTGGAGCTGAGCTGCAGGTATATGTAAGGGGCGTCCAGCAATTTGCATAATTTCCTCTCGCCCACTCATCAGTTCTTTGTGGCATTTTTATATTGATGAGAGTTTTACAAGCCAAGATGAGATATTGTCAGATCAAAAAAAGGTCTGTTTTCAGAGATGTGGAGCTGGACATGTAGGATGTTTCTTTCTGTCTTTTTCATTTTCATTTTATTTATTCATTTTCCCCTTGAATGATTTCACCTGCTATTCTTGTGATAATTAGAAGCAATTTCTGGAAAGATGTACCATCACAAAAGGTCTTACTTGCTTTCTCTGTGGTTCTGGTTCTGGGTGGCTCAGTAGGTAGAGCATGGTGTCGGCAACGCTTAGGTTGTGGGTTCAATTCCCACTGGGACCACATAAACTGAAAAATGTGTGCATTCAACTACTGTAAGTCGCTTTGGATAAAAGCATCTGCTAAACGGCTTATATTATTATATTATTCTCTTTTCAACATTGTACATTTGTACAATGTACATTTTATTTAGATATTTGTATATATTTCTATTTCCATTCTGTAAGTCACTTTGGATAAAAGCTTCTGCCAAATGACTAATGTAAACACAAATGTATTTATATATTTTTACACTTATTTTTTATTTATATTGAATACTCATTGTGGGATTCAGTGTGCAATACAGGTCTATTTATACCCGTTGGCTGTGTTTCTGTGAGGTACGGGATAAGGACCCAGACGCAGACCAGGATAAGGCAACAAGGAACGTTTAATTCAGGCAGGGGTCAAAACCAGTAGACAGAGTAGCGAAGACACAAAATCGAAATCCAAGAGCGTAGTCAAAAAACAATCCAAAAAGTCAAAACCAAGAAATCAAAAAAGGCAAACAAAACAGAATTGGCAGGCAAACTCGAAGTGAAAACAGAAGGGGTGTCTCGGGAAAATGCAACAGACTCTGGCTTACTGACAATCGGTACAGGGAATGATGATCAACGTTGTGACAAGGAGTGAACATAAACACGGAACTTAAATACAAGCAGGGAAGGGAAACACAATAGGAATCAGGTGTGACTGGGAGGAGAGAAGGGCAGGAACACAGGTGAAAACGATGGGATTCGCTAATACAATAATGAGGGGAAACGAAAGACACGGACTGGGAATCACACAGACACATAGACAATATATGACCTGGAAGAGCAGGCAGACACGTGCACAGTTCGAAGGGGAGGAACGCATAGAGAGAATCTGCGTGCAAATGAAGCGAAACGTGAGAAGCGTACAGGGATAGGACAACGAGAGAGAGAATGATAGCGATAGATAGAAGCGTGAGATAATTAGTAATTAGTAATGTTAGTAATTAAATCTAAATCCATAATGTTAGTAGATTAGTAGGTTAGTACTATATACATCTAACTAATATATACAAAGATAGGAAGAAAGAAGTAAGTAAAATGAGATAAGAAACTAAGACAGAAAAACCGAAAACTAGAATTTCCCGAAGTGCATGACAAAGACAAGGAGTGGATCTCGAAACAAACAGGAACAATGACAGACGGGGAACAGAACGTGAATGAAACAAGAATGATGAATTAAAAATAAACAAAGTACAAAAAACAAACCAAACAGATAAAGCAAAACATAACAGTTTCCTTGAGGTGGGCATGGCATTGTGAACTCAATGGAAATGACTTCCAGATTGTATTGGATCTGAGCGTACCTGGTCCGGTTTTCCTAAAGAGTTTTGCATGAGATTTTGGTTAATCATTTTAGCCAGTCCGGTAAGCAGAAACACTTTAAATAAATCACAATATTATTATTACATGTTGATATACGGTATATTATTAGAATTTCTCTGAAAAGGGCCAAAATATAGTGATTTTTTAGCTCTTTATTAAATGTCAGGGCAAGATCATCCCTTTAGATCCATGCATCCCCATGCTAGTTCTGGCGTATATGTAACAGCCACAGTGTGTGGGGTTTGTATGTGACAGCCACAGATATTGGGGTTTGTTTGTGACAGCCACAGTGTGTGGGGTTTGTATGTGACAACCACAGATAGTGGGGTTTGTATGTAACAGCCACAGATAGTGGAGTTTTGTATGTGACAGCCACAGTAAGTGGGGGTTCGTTTGCATAGCAGGAGAAATATAAAGTGGTTTGGAACACTCCTTGTCCCTCCCTATTCCAAATCATATTTTTAAATGGACCATATTTCCTATTTCCAGAAAATGGCCCGCAGTGTAATCTCCTGTGTGTCAAATTCTTCAGAGTAACAATTTAATTCACATCCTCTTTCAGAAACATACCCCACATAAAATAAAGAAAAGGTTTATGTGTTTAATGGCCTTTGGTCTTTGGGAAAATTCTTAAATTTAACACAAATTCAATAATATAATTAATTGTATTGATTTAAATATAATATATTCTCATGTTACGAGGAAAATATAGGGAATACGTCCTGTGGTGTCTGTAGTGTTCACAGTGCAGCCTTTTAGAAACTGGAGATATTTTGATATTTTTTCAACATGAAGGGAACACTGATTTTAACTGCTCAGTCATATCATATAGTGATTATAATTTGTATATGATTATTATAGTGTTATATTGGCTCTGTTGCTTTCCCAGTTTATTAATGTAAGATAAATTATTCAGTCACTTCAAAGGTGCTTGAAATTGAAAATGCTCCAAAAACAAGATTAAATATTCATTGATATTCATTCAAATTAACATTTTAAAATTAAACTGTTGTTCATAAGAAGAAAACAACACTGTGGTCATTGTTTTGGCCATTTTCTGACTCACTCACTCACTGACTCACCCATTAACTGACTGAATATCAGACTCCCTCACACACTCACCCACTCACTGTCTCACTCACTCACTCTTTGACTGACTCCCTGACTCACTCATTGACTGACTCTCTGACTCACTCACTCACACACTCACTCACTCATTGACTGACTGTTGGACTCTCTGAATCACTCACTCACCCACTCACTGTTTCACTCCCTCACTCCTTGACTGACTGTTTGACTCTCTGACTCACTCACTCACAGAGAATACCAGTGGAATGTGAAGAGACCTACCCAGGGGGTCACAAGATCGCCAGCGGGACGTATGTGAAAGCTAATGGGTGGGTTTGTAGAGTTGATATCAGATTATGAGTAACATGAAAAGGGTAGGAAGCACATTCATTTACCACACACACACACACACACACACACACACACACACACACACACACACACACACACACACACACACACACACACACACACACACACACACACACACACTATACACTTTGACTTCAACTTTAAAAAAATTTTTTAAATAGAGATAAAAATAAAACATGAAATTATTGTGATCAATATGCATTTTGCACCCAGTGCTGATTATGTTGCGCAGGCACTGAAAAAATAAACCGTAAATTCGCCACGCTGTGACTCAAGCGTTCTCTCCCAGCCGCGGCAGGGCGGTGTGCCAGAGCGGGATTAAGGAGGCTGGCCGCGGCTCCCGTTTGATGAAAAACAGTACAAATTAATGTAGCTAATTACGTACGCAACGATGCGCGAGATACCATTTCCTGCGTATTAGTCACCGGGGTAAGGTGAGACTGAGAGCGCAGTTACAGCCGGCGGCTGCCCACACACTGCTGCACGGAATATCTCAAATATTTCACACAAACGGCATATCGGACTCTTTATCTCTCACGCGTGAGTTACTTTCATGATCAGTGAGTGCTTCGCTTTGTATTCTCCACTGCCGTGCATGGGGGGCATGCATGACATTTCAGCTACAGAGTTGCATTTTAGCTTTACCAAACGCTAAAATGCATATTTGTATCTGAGAAAAGCACATTGCTTAGATATTTCTTCTTTCATGTCACAAAGTATCAAACGTGCTACTTCAAAATCAAATTATTTTCTGCATTTTATATTCTTCAAGCACCTTGCACTTTTCATGTTTTCCTGTACTGTTACACCTTTTTTGGTATAACTGAATTCCTGATGCATAGCCTACATTTCCCCTTATTGACTGTAAGGTGTGGAGCTGAAGTCAGTGCTACAATGTCTCAGGCACATTCATTAAACTTGTATTCCCCACAGTCATGGCTCTCTGAACCAGAGGAACCTCACCACCCTTAATAAGAGTGCCGGTGTGTGAACACTGCGCTCTCACTTCGTCCTGTACCCCAAGAGTATCAATGAGCCACACACAGTGGGAGATGTGTGTTCCTCATCCTGTAACCCAAGAGTATGCATATGATGCATAACTTTTGGGGCGGCCACAAAAAAAAGGTCTGAAAATGAACCAATGGGCCGCTGTCCATTTTTTATTGGCGTTTACATCAAAACTAGACCGGCCCACCGGGAATCTGATAAAAGTCCAGCCCTGAGCCAACAGTGGGAGATTATCCTGATTTTTCCTGCAGAAAGGCTGTTTGGCTACGATATGATAAAATTGACCAAATTACGCACATATCAGATATGGATTATGAATGTGTAAACAGCAAAAAGGATCAGATTTTTGCCAATGCGACTGTCATCTAAACGCACAGATTTTCACTGTCATTCCGATTTTCACATCATTCAAAATGTGACACTCTTATACTTTTTCGCATTTGAATGATGTGTAACATTTTATGTGGACAACCAGAAGTGAAAGAAGAAGTGAAATCATGGAGGATCAATGCTCAGGCCAGTGGACGAATACAGAGGTTATGTGTCTTTTAAGCCTGTGGGGTGAAGAGTCAGTACAGGCCAAAATACAGGAGATGTATCGCGACAAAACCGTTTTTGACCACCAGAGATAATAAATAAATAAATAAAACATGATTGAATTATTATTTCTGTCTCATTTGCATGCATTGCAGAGGGCGATATTGCTGGTTGTTGTTTACTTCCGTATCATTACATTTACATTTTAAGCATTTAGCAGACGCTCTTATCCAGAGCGACTTACAAGATGTGCATTAATACATGGTAGGAATTAATACATATCAGTAACCAAACCCTCGTGTACGTAGCCTACGGTTGTTTCAAGTGTAAACCGTGTAAACACATGTATCGGGTATGGGATGTAAACAGGCGGTCAAACAAATCGGATATAGGCAAACAATTGGAACTGGGCATCAAGGCCTGCAGTGTAAACGTAGCCTTAGTTGCATCTGCCATTTATTCTCTGTTATGCAAAACATACATGTAATTAAATAAAATAGTTAAATTGACAGTTAAGTGTTTTTTAAGAATGTCATGTTGTCTAAAATTGAGTTTAGACACACACGCACACACACACGTTATCTCAGTCATATTCATTTTTAAAAGTCTTGATGCAGAACTGGAAAACTGAAAAATAACAAATGGTTAAATAACTGGACTTAGCTACTATAAGTTTATAATATTGTAGGGAATGGCGAGACAGAGCAGCTCAGTCTGAGCAAGACTCAAACCAGTTATCTCCTGCTCCTCAAATGGCCACACTAACTGTACCTTAAAAACGATAAACGCCCTTGAGGGAGCTCGTAACGGGCTTATATAGCTGTGTTACCATCATTTTATAACTACATATATAATGCTTTCTGGCTTTAATGGACTGTAAAATATTCACTTTTCAACATTAAACGTATAAATTGCTGGAAGACAAATATATTTGTTGACAAGCTTTTTAAATTGTATAGATTTTGAAAGGATGAAATTATTATTTCAAAGATTGTTGTAGTGCCTAGTTGTGACCACTGGGGGTAGATGTGGTTTTAGATTCCCATGATAGACTTTGTTTAGTTTGTTCTTGAATGGAGAGAGCTAAGGAACTGCAGTTCCGTTGTTAGTACTAATTACCAGTAAAGCACATTTGCAAAGACAATGACATGGGGGACATGTTTCTGGTGGTAGTGCTTATTAGTAATTATGCATCTCATAGTCATAATATAAGAGGACTGGCACTCTGGACTTCTAGGTGTCTCCTGTGAGGATGTTTTATGGAACAGTGGTCATTTGTGGTAAAAAAGTCAAATTAATTTTGACACAGTCCATTTTTTTTGGGGGGGGGATATACAGAATGTACAACAACTGCAATATCTGCTAAAGTTATAACATTAAAATGATCAAGTTGAGCAATATTTGCAACTCATTAAATGATATTGGTCAATCTGTCAATTTGTCTTTTTTTTCTTTAGTGGTTCTGTTATTTAACAGTTAAAAACAACTAAAAACATGAATAATTATAGAGTAGATAACAGCACATCTACACTGCACTACAAACAACACAAGTGAGAGAGAAACACGGGAACGATCTCAGAAAGAGAGAGAGTGTGTGTGTGTGTGAGAGAGAGAGAGAGAGAGAGAGAGAGAGAGAGAGAGAGAGAGAGAGAGAGAGAGAGAGAGAGAGAGAGAGAGAGAGATAGACGAAGAATCTTGAGGGCTTCTGCGTTCTGTTAGATGGGGAACTGCCATCCTGCTGTGAACCATTCTTCAAATATCTGATGGCTCAGAGGGTGAGCGGCTTCCTCTGTGCTCGTAATCTGTGTGTGTGTGTGTGTGTGTGTGTGTGTGTCTGTGTGTGTGTGTGTGTGATTGTGTGTGTGAGTGTGTGTGTGCATGTTTGTGTGTGTGTGACTGGCGCAGAGAGGTAACAATAGTACTGTACAATCCCCAGTCTGCCGTCTGCATTAGTGAAGGCTCCCAGCCCGGCCTCTCCGCTCCGTCTGCAGGCTTTACGGCCCTGAAAGGGACAGGCACATTAATTAGTTAACAAACTAGCTCATTAGGCCGAGCGTGCAGAGTGGAGCTATTGTGCTAATGGGATGCGCTGTGGCGAAGCCACTCCGGGCTGGATCTGCTGAGGTAATTAACGGAGACATTTTAGACAAAAAAAACACACAAAAACACATTCCGTGACCTAAATACGTATTTTGCATTTGTTGCACACATTGGCCTAATGTATGTGCTCATTTACGCTGTGCATATGTGAGTGAAGCCATTAACGAATCAATACTTCTGTCACGCGGGGAATATTCTTCATGGAAGTATGAATAGGTGCCCTGATTTCCATGCACCACATATTTTTGTTTTGACTGTTTGTTGAATTACGCGAATGTAGGCTACTGTAGAATCCTTCCTGTCTTTTTACACAATGATGCAGGTTAGCTTCTTTCATTTCATTCATAAATCAGTCAAGAAAAAGCCTGTCTTCGATCGGTAAATCATCGTTTAAATTCCACACAGCATGAATAACTACAGTCGCTATGCTTTATCTTTTTATATTTTTTTGCTGGGACTGTAAACCAAAGGTGAGCTATCTGTCATTGTTTGTACCTGAAGAAGCTGAACCGCTTTTTTTCTAACGCTCTGCAATTTAAGCTGTCAAAACAGATTATGTGAAGATCTAAATAAATTGCTTTGTGAATTTAGATGTCAGGCGCCGCGGGACGCATCATTCATAAAGCGCAGTTCTCACGTCCCGTGCTTCTCACGTATCAGACGCTATTCAGCCGACTGTCATCCTCGCGGCCCGAATCCGTGACAAAAGGTAATGTATCCGATACAATGCCATTGATTTTCAAAGGGTTCTTCTTGAGACCGGCTAAGATTTCCTCTTAAACTAATGGCAGTAACATGAGAAAGATGACAGAGGGCGCATTTGTCACGATCAGATGTGTTCATTTTTCATTTTGTCCCCGTGCGGTCGGCCGAGGGGAATGGAAACGGGATGAAAAAGGATGACGAGGAGCAGATGGACGAGAGAGAGCGCACAATGAGCGAGAGAAAAACCTGCCGCATTGTCACCGAAACTATATTTTAGCTTATTATGCAAATGACCGAATGTGGAGAGGAATACAGGGCAGAACTGCACAACGGGATTCAAAGCCTGCTCCCACAGAGCTCCCCTTTTATAGAATAATCTTTCACTGAATGTTCAGGCTTTGGACACACTTAAAAAAAAAAAATCTAGGCTAAAAAACAACCTTTTTAGTCAATCCTAAAGGTGAGTGGGGGTACTGGACCGTAGAGTTGTCTGGTGAGCTGAGCTGATGGTGCTGTCACCCTATCACTGCACGTTAACGCTCAGCTGTTCTATGTTGTGTTATGGTGCTGTTGCTGTTAGTGCTAGTCCACTCTCATGGTTCATACATCTCCTTTGTGCCCACCTTTTAGATATGTTGCCATAGCATAGCCTGCTGGGGGTGTTACAATCTGGCCTCTCCATGTACCTGGCTAACATTACATTACTCTACTGCTTTATTCTAACTCTAGCTTTCTGCCCTCTTCCATCGCCCTGAGATTACAGACCGCTTCAGCACCCTCTCCTGGTTCGTGTCCAGATCATGATGCAGGCTGTGGCCACCTCTTCTTACCCCTCTCACCATCATTGGTTTCTTCCCACCTTCGACTTTCCTCTCACCTTCTAAGGACATTTAGCCTATCTCCCACCGATACCCGAGCCGGCCAGCGGAACATGGACTCCCCCTCTAAAACAGGTTCCTCCTGAGATTTATTCCCACTGGGGATTTTTTCTTGCCACTGTTTGAGTTTTTATCACAAAATAAAATCTAATTGAACTGAGGATCGCTTGTGTTTGGGACACATTCAGTGTGATGTCCCATTTAATATTATTCGAGTTATTTTACAGCTTAATACGCATTATACAATACTAATACTACTACTACTCATAATAATAATGATAATAATAAAACTGTGGTGAACACAAACGGGGAACGAATTCGCCCCGGAACTATGGGTGGGGGTTATGGGGTAGGGGGGACTATTTAAGCGTAGCTCTAGGAAGTAGGGGTTCTTGTCACTGAATGAAATGTTTGTACCTGTCGGGTGTGGGATTTACATTGGATTAAAAAAATGGATTAATCGTGAAGCTGCCTCTGTCCTCCGTCCTCCGGCACCACACTGGTGACCCCGACGTCGGTTTTTGTTAAATTAAGTGTACGAAGACCGCGCCGACGCAAAGCTAACTAACTATGTCTACGAACGCCATTGCAATTAAACTGCCGGAGTTTTGGGAATCCTCAGCTGCAGCATGGTTCTCGACAGTAGAGGCACAGTTCGAAATCCATAAAATCACCGACGACAAAACACGGTACTACTACGTCGTGGCAGCACTGGGAAGTTCCGTGGCATCCAGACTGGTAGGCCTCCTCACAGACCCCCCAGAGGAAAATAAATATGCGACTCTCAAGGCTCTGCTGCTTAAGACTTTTGAACTATCTACAGCTGAGAGAGCTCGTCGGCTGTTTGCTATCCAGGGACTGGGGGACAGCAAACCATCTGTGCTTATGGAGAAGATGTTGAACCTACTGGGTAGGGAGAAACCTTGTTTTCTTTTTATGGAACTATTCCTGCGCAACATGCCAACCCGAGTCCAGGTAGCACTGGCCAACACCACCATCACAGAGCCCCGCGCCCTTGCTGAAGAGGCGGACCGGTTCTTCCTGGCCACTCAGCGCCCATCTCCAGACCTGCTCGCTCCCACCATCAGCGCCCCACCGCCAGTCTATCGCACAGCGGCCAGGGACAATTCCATGCCCCCTGACCAGCGTGGAGCAACGGCGGGTCTCTGCTTTTACCACTCCAGGTTCGGCACCAAAGCTAAACAGTGCCGTTCCCCTGCAACTTCAATCCAGCGGAAACGGGAAGGCCGGCGCTCGGTAGTGGCCCTGAGCGCTGGTGACTCTAGCAGGCTGCTTTTTATCCGTGACACCATCTCCAACCGCAGGTTCCTCTGTGATACAGGCGCGCAGAGGGAGCGTCATTCCCGCTTCGGAGATGGACATCATGAGCGGGAGCACGGGCCGCAGTTAGCAACCGCCGACAGCAGCCCAATCCGCTCCTACGGCGTGCGGTCAGTGGAGTTATGTTTCGGGGGTCAACGGTTTATTTGGGACTTTGTGGTTGCATCTATCGCTTTCCACCTCCTCGGCGCAGACTTTCTATGCGCTCATGGACTATTAGTTGACATGAAGAACAACTGCCTGGTTGACGCACAGACTTTCACCTCCTTCGCATGCACCCGCGGGGAGGCCGTCTACAGCGGGCTGTCTAGCTTGCTCTCGGAGGAGGACCAGTACCTTCGCCTGCTGGCCGAATTCCCGGACCTCACCCAGCCCACCTTCTCTGCGCCTACCGTCAAACACGGGGTCGAGCACCACATCGACACCAAGGGGCCCCCGGTCTACGCCAGGCGCCTCGACCCCGCCTGCTGGCCGTCGCTAAAGCGGAGTTCGCGCACATGGAGCAGGTGGGCATCATCCGCCGCTCGGACAGCCCCTGGGCGTCCCCACATCCACATCGTTGCCAAGCCTGGTGGCGGCTGGCGTCCATGCGGGGACTACCGCCGCCTCAACGATGCGACCACGCCCGACCGCTACCCGGTCCCACACATCCAGGACTTTTCAGCACATCTGTCGGGTAAGCGGGTCTTCTCTAAAGTGGACCTGGTGCGCGGATACCATCAGGTGCCCATGCATCCCCCGGACGTTCCAAAGACGGCAGTAATTACACCCTTTGGACTGTTCGAGTTTCTAAGGATGCCGTCTGGACTTAAAAACGCGGCGCAGTCTTTTCAGCGACTGATGGACTCTGTTCTTCGGGTCCTCCCCTTCGTCTACGTCTACCTAGATGACATTCTCATCGCCAGCGCTACCGAGGAGGAGCACCTGTCCCACCTCCGGGCCCTCTTCACGCGGCTCAGCCAGCGCGGCCTGATAGTCAACCCGGCGAAATGTCTGTTCGGGCGGGGCACCATCGAATTCCTTGGACACCGCGTCACGTGTGAGGGGGCTGTCCCCCTCCCGTCCAAGGTGGAAGCGGTTGCTGCCTTCCCACGCCCTCTCACAGCCCGGTCGCTGAGGGAGTTCATTAGGATGGTGACCTTCTATCATCGCTTCATTCCCCGGGCCGCCCACACCCTGCGGCCGCTGTACGAGGCCCTCAAGGGCAAGAGCCCTAACCAGGCCATTGAATGGACAGCGGAGCGGAGGGGGCCTTTAAAGACACCAAGGCTGCGCTGGCCCAGGCAGCCATGTTGACCCACCCCTCGCATACGGCGCCCATCGCCATCACCACTGACGCTTCCGACTACGCCGTGGGTGCGGTGTACGAGCAATGGGTGGGCGGGGCCTGGCAGCCCCTCGCCTTCTTCAGCCGCCAACTGTCACCCAGTGAGCGTAAATACAGCACCTTTGACAGGGAGCTCCTTGGACTATGGCTCGCCATCAGACACTTCCGGTTTTTACTGGAGGGCCGTGAGTTCACTGCCTATGTGGACCATAAGCCCCTCACGTTCGCTATGTCCAAAGCGGCAGAACCGTGGTCCGCCCGCCAGCAGCGGCAGTTCTCTTTCATCTCGGAGTTCACCACGGACATCCAGCACGTGGCTGGTAAGTCCAACCAGGTTGCGGACTGCCTCTCCAGAGCGGTGGTCGGGGCGGTCCAGCTGGGCTTGGACTACTCTCACATGGCCACGGACCAGGCCTCTGACCCCACTGTGCAGACCCTCAAAACAATGGACACAGGGCTACGCCTGGAGGAGGTAGCCTTTGGCGACACCGGGGCCACTCTCCTGTGTGACATTTCCACGGGTCAACCTCGGCCGGTGGTCCCTGTCAGCTGGAGGCGCCCCGTGTTTGAGGCGGTGCATGGTCTGTCGCATCCAGGCAGGAAGCCATCTGTGCGGCTAGTGGCGGCGAAGTTTGTGTGGCACGGACTCAGGAAGGATGTGAAAGCGTGGGTCGACACATGCACGGCCTGCCAGCGCGCCAAGGTGCACCGCCATATTAAAGCCCCTCTGGAGCGTTTCTCCGTTCCCGAGCGGAGGTTCGACCATGTGAACGTCGACCTGGTAGGTCCCCTGCCTCCATCCCACGGCTACACCTACCTCTTCACCATGGTGGACAGGACGACCCGCTGGCCGGAGGCGGTCCCCTCTCTCTCAACGACGTCCGCGGACCTGGCCCGGCATTCATCGGGACGTGGGTCGTCCGGTTCGGCACTCCGTCTGACCTCTCCTCTGACCGCGGCCCGCAGTTCACTTCGGAGCTGTGGAGTGCTGTGGCGGAGGGCTTGGGGGTTAAACTCCACCTACCACCCTCAGGCCAACGGACTGTGTGAACGTTTTCATCGGTCCATGAAAGCCGCCCTCCGAGCCAGCCTGAAGGACGGCAACTGGCTTAACAAACTCCCGTGGGTCATGCTTGGACTCCGGACGGCCCCCAAGGAAGACCTCCAGTCCTCCTCGGCGGAGCTGGTCTACGGGGCAGCCACTGCGGGTTCCCGGTGAGTTCATGCCCAACACGACGGACCCCTGGCCTGCTGCTGCGCAGCGTGCCTCCCTGCTGGACAGCGCCAGGGTCTTTGCCCCAGTCCCCACGACTCAGCACAGCGTCCCTACGTCCCAGGTGCCCCCAGGCTTGCGGTCGGCGGGTTATGTGTTCATCCGCCACGACGCGCACCGTGGCCCACTGCAGCCCCCGTACGACGGCCCGTTTCGGGTCCTGGAGCACGGGCCCAAGCACCTGGTGGTGGACATCGGCGGTAGGCCTGAGCATGTTTCAGTGGACCACGTTAAACTCACACCCTGGACGTGACCCAGCCAGTGGACTTGGCCATACCCCCGCCGGGGCCACCCCGGGCCAGCCTGCCCCCCGCTGAAGTGCCTTCGACCTCGGCCGCACCGTCTCCTCCCATTACCCCCTGTCACTGTTGCCCCCCGCCCCGCCCAGCTGGAGGAGGTCGGTACTACCCCGGCTTCCCCCCCTGCCCCGCCTCCTATGGTCAGGAGTCGTTTCG